>CM029522.1:9354117-9818927 GCA_017140615.1 Eucalyptus cladocalyx
TCTCTACTCCTTCCTACGTTCAGCACTTGTACAACTATTTTATGTAAGTATGCTCATGACATCTGTCCTTTTTTACTTATAAAAAAGTGAACACATCTGCTGTTTTATGGCCTTGTGTTGGCAGGGCGTGAGCACTATCCAAAGCTGTAGTTTCTTTTTGGAAAAAAGGGACGCTTGTTATGCTTTTTTATTCAGACTATATGACAGTACTTTTGAATGATATTCTTGCATATCCTAACTATGGGATCTTTACTATTAGATTGGTGCTTTTATTCAGTGATTTCCTCAGATCCTCTGATGCTAGACAAATTATATATGCACTTAAATACAATTCACATTACTATCTGAACAAACTCAGTGAACAATACCATGAGGACACACGATTTTACCTACAGATGCTAGTTCGTTGTGACTATCTGGGTTGACTTTTCTAAACATGCTGTTCTATGGCTATCGTGGACAATGCCCCTATGCAAGTGGCTTGGGTCCATGCCTAAGTAGCTTTCAAAATTATGATGGAATTTAATTAGTGCATGTGTGCACAAACTTTTACCATGGGGAAGAAAGGTCTGATAAATAAAAGATCATATGCTGTAAGTTGCCTAGACCAACAGCATAAAATGGCAATTTGTCCTCAACAATGCAGCTGGGGCTCAGATGCACAGTAGCACTCACCATTTCTCTTCTTTAGTGATCAAGAAATGGAAGAGGCAATTGAGATAACTTTACTTCTGTACAAGTTCTACAATCAAGTATGTAGTTCCTTCCAATGCTGAACCCCCACTACCCAATAGAATCCAGGAGTACAAGAGCTGTATTCATAGATTAGCACTGAAAGTTAATCTCATTTTAGATGTTTGAATATTGATTGATTTTGGACAAGGAAAGGAAATAATTTTTACCCGGATGTTGTTTTTGCAGGTTTTCTGTTCTACCTCATTGTACATATTTAGCATCATTTTTTGAGCACCATGTACTTTCACTGAAATTTCAATCTACACAAGTCAGTTTTATGTCTGTTTACTCTGAGAATCTTGTTTGTTTGATTTATGTGAATTTTCCATGAAGCAAGGATATTGATGAGCATTGCATTACGAAATAAAGTCTTATAAGCATGTGCATATGCCCTATCTGGTAAATTAAATGCAGGAGTCAACATGCTATACTGTTGTTAATGGGAACAAGGGGAAAGAAAAAATTACTAAAATGATTTGTGGGTAAACTAGACCTAGCATATTTGCTTTGGTAACTGAAGTCTTAATATTGAAATGTAGCAAAAGCTACATGTCTTCTGTCTAGTTGATGCTAGAAAAGGAAGGAATGTGGAACTTTTCACACATAGAAAGGTTAAAGACACTCAATGGAATTCTAGGTGTTTGATTGACCTTGCTGTCATAGGATAAAATTGGTCCAGGGGAAGAAGGTGCTCCTAATGGATACCTCATAACCATCTTTTAATGAGGTGGTCATTGTTAAATTTTATAGATTGTCTACTTTTATTGCTTGCATTGCAAGCCATGATAAACATCTGTCTCAGATTTTAGTTTATCTGTCAAAACTTGGTTTTGCCGGTTAGTTTGCACTGAGTTGAGAGGGCGGCTTTCAGATCTACCATTTCACTCTTACTGTACTGTCTACACTTCTAGATTCTTTAGGACACAGAATCTGTTATTGAGTATTCATGATAGGTCGCACAGGAAATCTAAGGTTTTGGTGGAAGATGTGAATGCAGGTACAATGACATAGCTAAACATGGATTTGCTGCAATGGAAGAGCAACCTCAAACCAAAATGAGGCTGTGGCCTTGGAAAGTACGACTGAAAAGGAAAACTTGTTGATCTTGAGGGTATAAAACTAAACACGATTGAGAATTTATATTTGGCTACAGAAGTTGGCTTTTCGTATTAGTGTATCTGAAGCTAAAGTGGTTTCACTTCCTTAGGGTGATGATCGGAATTGAGAGCAGGTGTATTCAATACTGCTCCTGACCTTCTTCTTCCTAGAGGTGAAATAAAGTATAGATTTAATCTTGATAAGATAAACCATAGGTTTAAAAGCATTTTAATTGGACCTTGAACTATCCTAGTGATAAAATACCTTCAACAAGTCAAATAGATTAAAAGTCTTTTGCTATTTGCTCAAGTATAGTAGAAATTGACGAGGTTCCTGATCCTGTGATGTGTGTATGCCTCTACAAATATAGCAGCCCCCAGTGGTACCGGCCATTGTGGTTCCATGCAATGTTAGTAAAATGATTTACCAAGGATGAACAATGACTGCAATAAAGGCCAAGAGTTGTTGATTTATTATGGAATTACCATAGTGAAATCAGTCCTGTAGATGCAATTGAGGGAGAGACTGATATCCCAATCTTACTTGTTCCCTGCCTTATAAGATGAAATGTTTTAGCCATATTACTCTATATACTGCAACTGTGATTCTGAAATAAGTCTTTTGAATGCTAGACCTTATATATTCTATTAATTTAAGCAGTTTTATGGTGATCTATGTTTCTGCTGCTCTGTTGCCTTAACAACCACATAATCCTTTTTAATATCTTTTCATATAACATTTGTATGCCTGACAAGCTGAGAAGTGATTGCTGTACTTTGCAGGTTTATGCTCTAGGTTTTGTTCCCTATATTGGAAAGACACTTAGTTTTTTGCTGCTCTCCTGGCTGTATGCTTATTACTGTTTTGAGTATGTAATCTTTTCAGTGTATTTTTTTCAGGTTACACATTCTGCTTGCCTTTTTTTCCTTCTTCTTATGTGGAACTTTTTAGGTACAAATGGAACTTTACTGAAGTTAGTCTGGACAAGAGACTGGACTTCTTTCAATCTTAACTGGGCATTCTTTGCTGGTTTTGGTAATGCGCTTTCCAATCATAATACTTAATGTGATCCATTGCAGCCTTAGTGTGTGTACCGGGTAGGAAGTGATCCATGGATTTGGGTTCAGCTAAATCCGCAATTATTGGTGTAACACTTACCCTTATTGACCATGATTTATGTGGGATCCACAAATCAAAGAGTGTCTGTAGTGGTTTTTTATCCTTTCTTTCTCCTGCAATTGATGTGCTAGTTTGTGTATTTTTATGGCATAAACACACTTGGGGGTTAGAAAGATCTGCTATTCCTCACAAATGCGTTGTTGATCTGCTATAGCAGACTTTTTCAAGTCATCATGGCATGCTTGTCTCTCATTCTGAATCAATGTGCAGGTTATAATGGTATCTCTCAGCATGTCATGTTGGAAAATGGTCTATGATTTTCTCTGAACTCATATAAATCTTTTTCTTCCAGAGATCTCATCATATTTAGTGTTATTATGTTACAATTTTATGGAGATTCAATGTTATAATTCTAAGAGAATGTTGAAATGAGATTTACTTTTGGGGCATAATCCAATTCTGATTGTAGCTAGTGAGCAACTTCCTTGGTTGGTTGTGGGCATGTTTGAAATAAGGTTTTCTTGGTGGCAAGTCAATCTACTTATTCAATAAATTTTCTTAAATTCCTTGCAGGTAACCCCTGTGTTCTGGCTAGTTTCTTTTTCTCTCCTCTAGTGGCTATGGTGTTATGGCTATACTTTTTCCATTGGTATGTCTTTGCCTTTACCACTATTACTTTAATGTGCAATGAGTGATGGAAGTGTTTGCAATGCAATTAGTGATGGAAGTGCTTGCAATAGCTAAAGCTCCTTCTGTTTTCTGGTTAATACAATGTTTAGTCAATCTTCAGCCATTGTCTTGAGCACTTTTGATGTAATTCCATTTTTAGTGTGAAATGATATACTAACACCTAATTTCCAACCCTTGGTCATGTCTCTTCCCTTAGTTAGCAAATTTTTGCCCCTAAATACATGCTTATCATCCACTTTGGCTTTCTGCTGCTAATCTTCAAAATTGTTCTTTATCTGAATCATGCTTAACTCAGGTCTAGCTGCCTTAGATCAGTCTTAACTAGAAAATTTCCTAAATGGTAATAAATGCTATGATCAATGTCATAGATGCTGAATTGGACTCAAGGTTGAAGCTTTGTTTCATTAACATGGTGGAAACATGATGAACATTTAAATAAAGTCAAAACCAAAAAAACCAGATATGCAAGAAGCTAGCAAACACTTATGTTTTCCTGGGCAAGCAACCTGTTGATGCTGCAAGAGGGGGCTTCCAGCTCATTAAGGAAAGTAGATATGCTGGTATTATGTCATTAAATCGATTGCACAGAGGAGTGGTGGGATGTTCTTGTTAGACAGCCCATTTAGTGTAGAGTATGTACTTGCACATTTAATTGGTCTATTGTCTTCAGAAGAAATTGCCTATACAGCAGACAGCACATAGTTCTTCATCTTTTCCTTTATTTAACCATGCTTACTTCTTCCCTTTGCTAAATGTTCAAATTGGTTTGATTCATGTGCATTCTCTGTACTGATAAACGTGTCTTTCAGTTTGTGCTGACAGCTACTAGCTCAAGGGCTGAGCAAGCAATATTTTCTAAAGGAAGAAAAGAAAAAGATGCTGGATTAGGAAGGCTTCCACTATTTTATGCAGCTGATACATTTTCGTAAGATGCCTCTGTGTCTATTCATTTTTCTTAGATAAGCGGCACCTTTGTTTTTTTAAGGCGGGTAGGAGTGTGAATATTGATTTTAGTAGCAAAGATCCAGAGTTGGATGAATGTTGCCTTCACTTATTGAAAGCCTTGCAACTATGAACATAACAGCAATTCTTGGCTTTTCAATTGACAATCTTTTTTGACCAAAAGAAAAATTGATAATCTTTTGATTGAAACTTAAGTCTCCACCTAGGTTGTGTATCATTTCATCTCTAAGGAAGTTTTATGGTTGATCTTGTGAGACACATTAAGGAAGTTTTATTATTTTCTACTGTAGTTTCATGAGATTATAGAGATAGTAGTACTAGAATTCTCTTGGTGCTTAGAGAATAGTATGGTGGCTTGACAAAGTAGCTTATGGTGCTTCAAATGCTGACCACACAACAGCAGTGACCAAGCATTATCCCACCAATCTGGAATGGGGTACATGGATCCTTTTACATCCTTTTTACTCTGTTTCATGCTAATTTGTCGATTAAGATCCAAATATTCAAGAACTTTATGTCAAGTCTACTTCCATATGGTCCATAATCTCTCCTCATCCCTTTCAAATCTACATCACTATGATAGAACTGCATCTGAACACTGTTCTTCTTCGTTTTGAAACCCACCTCAAGAGAACTCTTGTTATCTTTTTTGAAGTTGAGGCCAGACAAATTTCTCCTTGCATATGCCTTATTCTCAATTTTATGCTTTTCAGTCTTTTGTGCCCCTGCTGTAATCTAAATAGTCACATTTGCTATCCCTATCTTGTGCACATGGTAATATTTTCAATAATATTTCATGTGGAAAAGCATTCTTGGCCTTGCATGCATAATTTAGGATAGCATGATACAAAATTGTTTAAATATAGTAAGATCCACCTTTTTTTTATTTATTTTTGGTGAAACGTTGTGTAGAATAAGGATAACGAGTCGATATGAATACTATCTAGTCCTTGACAGGAGTTGGTGATTTTTGCCAATACCTTGATATATCAATCTATGTCCTGTACACCAGTCTAAATCTTGGTGATGCTACTATTCATGTTTCGCTCTAATTCTGTAGGATGTGGGTCTTGCGTCTTCTTAATTTGGAATCTTGGGAGCAAGTGCAAGAGAAGAAGATGCACTAGAAAGGTTTGATCGCTGCTGACATAAATTGTAGCCCGCAAGGTACTTGCTAATTACACATAAGTCCACTCCGCTCTTGTACTAGTGATTCATTAAGAAAATTATCTGGTCATGATGGTTCTCACGGTGTTGTCATAGCTTTATTTTGATTCAGCCGACCGAGCGCGACCATGATTAAGAAAATTAACATGTGTGCTTTTGTACTGTAGGTCAAGGTATGGATGATCATCTGATGCTAAAGAGTTTGTACATATCTGTTACAAGATCCTCCTGGAGCATAACATTTCCACGAAAGGCATATTTGTTAATGAACTGGGTGGTCTACAACAGCGCTGTTGCGTTCATCCTCAATGCTATTAACAAATACGTTTATGTACAGCACTCAACTGTAAATTCTTGCCGATATGTGAAATTCCCCAGTGAAGGATGACATGTTGTTCGTCCCTTTGAATTGCACAACGTATCTTTGTTAAGTTGCATTGGACTGTACAGCTTCTCTAATTTGGTCCTGATTTCATGATACTATTTACTGTAAGTATCCTCAGTATTTGTTGGTGTAGAAGGTGGTTCCTCTTGTATTTGTAGCTGGAGAGAAATTGTTTACCAATTGATCTCGAACTTAGGGAGGCTAGCAAAACAGCAACTCCATCATACATATGAAATACAGAAGTGATGCAACCAACCTCTGGAGAGTAATTCAAGTGTGTGTTCAATGCAAATTTCTGATGTAGATTGTCCTTGACTAGTAAAGTAATTTGTAACTAGTGGTAGTAAGACGGGGAGGTCATGCGGCGTTAATGCCGCTGCTGGGACGTATCGCATTCATTCCTGATGTTTCGCATAACCCGCATGTAACTGTAGCTCAAGAAAGAAAACCCCAAGACTAAAAATTTTGTACATCTCAGTCCCTAAGACAAATGAAGCCCCTCTTTCTCTCTGGCTCTCTCCTTGCAAAAGTGCTAGTGTCGTGTGCTCTCGATGGATTTTGTCGACAGTGCAGAATAAGATGAGCAGAGGGATGCCCTTGTTCGCGCAGTTCACAGCTCAAGGCCGCGTCTAGCTCTTCAATGGCGAGGTGCAACACTATTGTTAAGCTCTCGTTGTAGAGAATGACAAGGAGAGAGAGAGAGAGAGAGAGAGAGAGATGGGCGTGAAATCAAGCTGAGACGATGGCAGTGGCTTCGTGTGACGCTGGTGCGGGTCTGGAGGGGGCACGGCAGCAGCGTCGGCTTTGCAGAGGGGGTCGTTGTGGTGGAGAGGCGTTGATGCCTGCCGAAAGGTTGTGGGAGATGGAAGTGTAGTTTTTTATTTTTATTTTTTTGGGGTCGAAAAGCACCTGTCATATAAAAGTCAGACGACAAAAGACGAGCTTAGAACAAAGCATTTCCAAAAGACAAGTTAACTGGGAAACGTCTTGTGCGGTGGGCTTTGGTGACCCAATCCTCAATACAATTACTCTCTTTGACAATGGGTTAACTTCAGATTGCCGAATGACTTTGTGTGGGCCTGGGCTTCAGTGAGAAGTGCATAGGCTTACCAACTCACTCGATCTGTTCCCTCGCTCATCATCTTCACTAGAGTTCGGTCAGTTTCTAACTCAATCCGCAGTTCACTTCTTGCTTCAAAGTACTTGAGGGTTTCAAGCACAGCAGCTACCTTCGCCTGAATCGCCGACGAAACTCTTACCGATCGAGCAAACCCATCTAGTAAGACAGCACAGAAGGAAGTGCAGTTGGGTCAGTTAGAAATGCAACTTTTTGTTGATACTAGTGGGAGTGTCCATTGGATGACCAAAAATGCATTCGAAGGCTTCTGGGTGTCCGTGCAGCAGCGTTACTGCTGCGGCCCAGGAGGGCACAGGCCGATTGTTGAGCCACTAATATCTTAGTAACTTTTGACCACAAAAAAATAAATAAATAAAATTCTTAGTAAGTTAACCGACTAGAATTTGGATTTACCCAATTTCTAGTTAATCAGTAACTTATCAAACTTTCATTTAATTTTCATCATTGAGAACCAAAATTTACTAGTATTATTTATTTGAAGATACACAAAGTATCTTGCAACCATATTGGCCAATTTATGGTTTGGTTTGTAAATTACCAATTGACATTCAAAATTTACTGGTGAATATTGGAACCGACCAATATCGATTACATCAAGCTACTATACACCTTTGAGGAAGTTACCAATGTGTAGTCACTAACAATTTTTTACTAGTGAGTATTGAATTTACCCTCCTATCATCAATTTCAAACTACTTCCTGTAAATGTTCAACAAAAGTTGCCAGCTTACATTCTGATTTGCCAATTTGTACTTGACTAGCAAGTGACCATCTCACGGCTTTCATCACTTTAGTTGTGTAGTTTAATTGTTCTTGCAACTTACCAACTCAAATATTAGTTTAATAGTCGACCCTTGTTTAGTAAATTTGCAACCCGCCGTATATTAGTTTACTGGCTGCTGCTAACCCCTTTTTATTCGCCACAAGAGTGCGCGGAATCACCCCGGACCTCGAGCGATGCCGCAGCAACCTTTACACCAGCAGCACCCTCTCACTCTTGTCGCTGATTTTGAGCAGGATTTGAAGTGTCATGTGTACTCTGCGCAGAGTTGTCAAAAGAATCGAGAACTACTTGTCAGTAGTTCCAAGAGAACTGTTTTGGTTCTCGATTTCAATTTATTAGAACCAATGAGTACTGGTTTGGTTCCTGATGGTTTGGTTCCTGATTCATTGCCCACTCAAACCAAACCACTAATATATAAATATATATATATTTAATTTTTAAGAAAAATTTATGATCAAACAAAAAATTTAAGAAAATTAAAAACCTTAAAATCCTAATATGAAGCTTAATACCCATTAACTCAGTGCTCGTTTCGTCTCACTTTCAACTCATATAAGTTCATCTTGCTCTCACCTCATCTAAGTTGTCTTTCTATCTCTTAATCATGACCCGACTCTCAACTTTTAATATGCGTGCAATCTTTTAATTGATCTTGCAATTAAGAATAAGAAAGTTCTATATTTTTTACTTTACTTTGATTTGTTGGAAAATGTTGCATTGGGTGTGTAGAACTTGGTGGGACTGGTTCCTTGGACCTACATGGGAATCGGATCGGATCACGCAGTTCGGCTCTTGGATAGATTGATAGAACCAACAAGCGATTCTTATTTCCAATTATTTAAAATTAGTAGAGGGAGGAGAGTCGTTTAGTCATCAATCATTTTGCACATCACCATCTGACTCGAGTCCTTCTATGTAAGCTTCAAGAGATACTTTAGGTGCAAAAGCTTGCGATTGATACATGTTTCATTGTTGTCCCGATTGTTCTTACTTTATTTTCTTCATCTGGAGCACTCTCTCACCCTCCCTCCATTTCATGAAGACAAGTAATTAGGGACAGCTTAAATTTTTCACTCTGTGCGTGTGAGTGTCTTAAAATATTTTTCTCAAGATTGAAGGTGTGCATGACAGTTGTAGTGCCGGTGCATTTTGGAACTACTTTCCCAACGAGTTTTGGGCCTTTAAAATACTATGGAGAAAATTGGTGTGTTTTATTAATTTTTTTGGAACCACCCGGAGAAAAATCGACTTTAAAAGTTAAAAGCCCAAGTCAAGATTGGCACTTATCTTGGACTTTCAGCATTTCGGAAGGCAGATTCCAAGTATAATTAACCTTTTTTTTTTTTTTCTGAAATTGCCTCCACAACTTTTTTCAGATTTCGGTCTTGCCCTCACTTGGCCACTTTTAATCTCCTCCAAGTGTAGATATGGGTTGTCGGAGGTTGCGCGAGCCCAGCCGAGCATGCTGAGAATCAAATTCATAATCAAAACACCCCAAATTGAAAACCCTTATTAGAAGTCAGAATTCCGTGAACTTAAGAGTTTGAAGCCCATGGCGGTCTTCTTGTCAGTCATAAATTCAAAGGCCTCAGCACCTCGTTTGGGGTCAATTCGCGCGACCTTTGAACTCTTGCCAGAGCTTGCAACTAACCTATCCTTGCACGATGGAAATGATGAAGGGTAGGCATTTGTTTATATAATATTTCAGAGCTATTTTTTTAGAAAATTATATAAAAAATCACTACCCATATGGTCATGTCGAGCCAATTAGAAATCAAACCAGTCATTTTCCCCCCAAAGTTTTGCCAAGTGTAGCGCGTCCGGACACCTGAGAAGTGGACCCTTCGAATGAACGTCAAGGACAGGTGAATCAAATTGAGAGGGCGAGATACTGTTGAGATACAGAGAATAGAGTGACATCATCCACGAACACCATATTTCTTACCTCGGGTCCAAATTTTACCAACGAATTAGTTTCATCAATTTTATTGAACTCACCTTAGATTTTCTTCATGGAGTTAATAGCTATTATGGGTAGTGAACAACAATTTTTTATTTTTGAAATTTTCGTACTCAATGTTTTATCAATGATGACTTGATTTCGAAACGATACATTTTTTTGTTAAATCAAGGATGTTGCACTCAAAATAATCTTGGGCCACCCTTGCCACCAATGCATGTGAACGGAATAATGAATGTACCAAAGTGGGCTTTAGCAGAATGGGAAAGTTTAGATATCTTTTACCTATTTATCTGTCTCTCCTTTAAGGCAAGTTGCCGAGTTTGGGATTGAAAGCATATTTACAAAAATGTCCATGTTTTTCCTATCCTTCATCATTTCGTTTTGAGTCCATTACTAATGTAAATCAAAGTATCATCACCCATAAAAAAAAGATCAAAATAGTTAGAAAAAAAGGAAGAGGACACTAGAAGTACCATAATTTTCGTACAACACTCACTTTAGTTCCAAATTTTTTTGTTAGATCACTTTAAATGACATATTGAAAAAGAAAAAAAAAAGAAGATCACTTAAGTGCCTCCTCCAATAACAAATTTTAACCAAAAAATCATAATAAAATGTTAATTTATATGTGGTTTTTTATGGGGAAAAAAAAGGTCCGACATGGACGATGAGTGGCTTTCTATACCTAAACGATGTCGCACCGCTCAAATGGAATATCTTCTTCAATAAATAAATCCCTCTTTGTGTTGACACGGAATTTCTCTCTTGTCGTTGTTCTCACTCCTTATTCGCTCTCTCGCTCTCTCGCGCCGTCTCTCTCAATCATCACGGAAAAACATTAGGGTTCGGTGCTTGGAGGAAAAAAATTAGAGCTTGGTGATAGATCAAGGAATCCCACAACATGGAAAAAGGTGAGTGATTTAGCAGTGATACTCACTTTCTTCTTGGCTTTGTTGATATGGACTTGAGTTGCTTATGCTTAGTCCCTTCTTCATTTCAAGATTCAGCTCTTAATTTTGCCATAAGATTGTTGGTCTGAATTAGGGTTCGGAGAAGAGGGGAAAATTGAGTGATTTGTCCTCAAATTCCGTTAAATTTGGGCCTTTTCATGTGTAGCAACATGATTTTAGGGTTTTTCTCTTTGAATTTTACTATGTCGTATTTTCTGCAAGCCACATTGTTCTGAAAAAAAAATGTTAAAATATTGTCACTTTCGATTTTCGAAATCTCAAATTGGAGTTGGTATTTGAGTAATCGTATTTTTAATAAAGCGACCTTGAAATGATATGTGGAAAAATGTTGGTATTGGGGGTGATCATTTCTTGGTTTGGTCCAACTCCATTTAGGAATCGAGAATTGGATCGAGAGGACTAATTTCCATTTTTTGGGACTAGGGATTGGACTGGATGGTCCTAGGATCAAGAATTAAATTGCCCTAGAATCGGGAACCGGATTGAAAATCACCGGTTCCATTTTTATGGAATCAGGAACCGGATCGATGTCCCTAGGAACCAAACCAAATTGGCTATTTTGATTTGATCCAAGCGGTTCTTGATCTAGGCAGTTCGATATGCTCACCCCTAATTAGTATAGGCTTCGTTTGTTTTAGGGTAACATTTTCCTCATTATTTAGTGTTTGGTTTGCTTAAGAAAATGAGTCAATGGAAAATATTTTCCTATCACAGCTCTAATTAGAGAAAATGATTTCCTCTTTCAAAAATCAAAAATCAAATTTCGAAATATGACTAAGTATCTGTGCTTGGATAAAAAACTCTACATTTTAGCATGAGAATCCCAATGTTCCTTCTTAGGCCCTTGGCAATTGGGCTAGGTTCTCGGCGTCTAGGCCTAGGTCCATCTAAGTTGCACCTTAGACATTGACATTCTTGCTTGAGTCCATCGAGGCTGAGCTCCGGATGCTAGGGTTGGAAATGACTGACATAGATATTGGCCATCTTATGTGATACAACTAAAGCTGATGTAAACAATTTTTTACAATTTTTTTAAAATGGAATTTTAAATATAAAATTTATATTAAATAATTTTTTTCTTCTCCTTTCCTTTTTATTTTTTTGCTTTTCTTTTGATTGCCATGCCTTGGCGATAGTTGGCAACTAGCCACAAGTAAGGGTTGGCAAGGCTTGCCAAATCCTAGTGAATAGGCAAGGCTCGATTGTCGCTGGCCTTAGCATCCGACGAAGGAAGAAAGAAAAAGAATAGGAAATAAAAGAAAGAAAATAAGAAAAAATATATTAAAAAATTGATTTAATTTAAATTGTAAAAATTATCTACATCAATCCCGACTATGCCGTGTAAGACTGATAGGTTTATATTTGGCATTTTTTCCACTCTGATAGTATACATCTATTTAGGAAAATTTACAAAATGATAAATAAATGTTTTCCAATTTGTATTCGACTCTTAGCTTACAAAACCTAGAAATATTATTATTTTTTTCACAGATAACTTTCTAAAAAATATTTTTGGAAAATATCATATTTTTGGAAAATATCATATTTTCCTCACGTAGCACTTATCCACTAATTCAAAAGCCGATAACACCATCGCATATTTAACTATTTACCATTCACAATTTTTATGTTGATGGTCGGCTGCTCTAGTGAACGACCAACCCTTAATTCGAGCCATCTTCTCCTTAAGCTTTTGCACAGTCTTTGCCCCTCTTTTTATCTCCTCCTGAATTCGGGTCGAATTCGTTTTCTGAAACCCTAATTTCTTGGATTGCTCTGGATTTCGATTTGGATGTGGAGGTGCAGCGAAGCGACGGAGCGTGCGTAATCCGAAGATGGAGTCCCATTACGCCCACAACATCTTCGACCGGCGCCCCCTCCTCAAGGCCAAGACCCCCGCCGTCAAGTGGGTCAAGGAATGGTACTCTCTTTCGATCAATCTGCGTGTGTTTTGAGGCCCAATTTGTGATTTTTTTTCCTGTTGAATTATGCTGCCTGGAAGGGGAATTTGGGGATTTGTGCTGTACACGCCGTCGTAGTGGGAATTTAGCATAAATCTCATCGATTTTGTTAAACAGTTCTGAAGTGGGCATGAATCTTGAGTTCCTGAGTACATGTGAGTGAGGTGGCAATTGGAAAAATTGCGAATTTAAGTCGTTGCTGCTGTAATTTGCTGATAATTGCTCAGGCCGGGGGAGGTTGTGGTGCAATCTGGTGATGGGGAGTTGGAAAGGGCTCTCTTTGGCGACATCTAATGTCAGAATATAGCCCATCTTATGTAGATTATGCATATGGTTATTTGAGTTATTGAATAGTCTTCATGATTGAGTTTGGATCATTGCTCTGCGTTTTGCAGACTCTTGATATGAGTTTGTTTTCATGTATGGGGATTTGTTGATGTGCCACTTTTGGTGGAATGGAGTTTTTTTAAAGTCCCACTGGCAGAAAGTGCTTTGGTAGTTCTATCTTGTCCGGGAGTTCATCATCAGAATTTTTTTATTTTTATTTTTATCTTTATTTTTTAAATATAGTGTAAATTTCAATCCTCATGGACATGTATGTGTGCATGCTTGCGTTTCCCTACTTTAACATCAAATAGCTGTATCAGAATACATCTTTTACTTGGACTTGTTTTTCCTCGGTTGTAATTCTGTGTATGTTTTGGTAATATCTGATGTTTCCAGAGGGCTTAACCTATTGGCATGGAAAGCCATAGCATTAGAAGTGTGTATCTGGACTCTTAATAAGCTTGGCTTCTTTAGTTTGCTTGTTTTCCGAGGGATTACAAATTTCTGACTGTTAATCATGTGTTAGGCGGTGGGTGGACTGAGTTTACTACCAGGAGTTTTTTTTGACACAAATTGAAAGCTCTTTCTTTTGCGCTATATTCTTGTATTATGGTGTTTCTAAGTGCTGCATTTACCATCTTATTGTGTGAATTGAATTTTATATATGACGTAGTGCATTTCTTTTTAGGGTGCCACAAGATGTTGTAGCGACTGGCGGGAAGTGCTATGTCTTGAAATGGGTTACAGGTGACTATTGCACTTCATTTAGAACTTTTGATGTCTGAATTTTTTTTATTAACCTGTTATTATTTGGAAAGGCAGTGGGATTGGCTTTCTTATCAGTTTTAAGGCCTTCAATAAGCCATATTGAATTTCCTGACCTGTTGAAAGTAATTTTTTTATTTTATTTTATTTTTTATGTTTTAGAAATTTGAGGTGACTTTAAATGTTAGTAATTATATGTTTCTAGAAACTGTGTGTGTTTAGTGTACAAAAGAAGCGACAGGTTTAATGTGGAAAGCCAAGAGCCAAGTTAAAAATCCTTTGTCAAAAGGTAGGTGGAAACATGCGATGTTTGGGGAAATCGCTAATTCAGGTGAGGTGTAAACTGACCTAGCTGGGTTCAAGTAACTGGAAGAATTTGTGTACGTGCCATTTTTAAACTAATATTCCATTTTCTTCACTGAAGATTCTTTTCAGGGTACATGTTACAGTGAGATTTGCTATTTGCATTTATATGTTATTGTAGTCTAAAATTTTCTCCAATATCATAGTGACCAGGAATTAAGTCTGGCCTGTTTTCTCCTATAAGCTGGCTTAGTTTCATGGAGGCTGTCTTGATGGTAATGGTGGAGTTACCTTGTAGAGTTCATGAATGAGAATATGCTTTTTTTTTTACCTTTGTGTGGTTTACTGGAGGATGGGAGAAAGAAACTCCTGAATTTTCAACTGGGCATTACTAGATGAATCTGTTCGCCGATAGCCATCTATGGCAATTGGATCTGGAAGCAGGTGGTTTATTTGCAAAATTAAAATTGAAGCTTGTCTATATTTTGGATAGCTACTTCAGGAGGTTCTTAGAAATGGTGCCAGATTATTAAATCGATGAGAATTTTTTGGAGCTCTAGTTTTATGCTCAAATTTCATTTGAAAATTTGAAGTTCATCAAAACTCTGCTTTGATTATATACTCTCTAATTAGAATGCTCCTCTACTTTCTCTTTTTCACTTGTGTTTTCTTCTTCATTTCTCTTTGGTTTAGCTTTAGTATGCCTCCTTATTCTAAAATTGTTTTATTTTCTGTATTACCTTTACTTACAAAAAAAGAACAAAAAGAACTTTTAAGCATGGGCTCAAGTTTCTTTATGTCTCACATGTAGAGAGCACATTGAAGGCCCTGAGAGAGAAGGAAAAGGAGCCAAAGGAGCCAGAACCAGAGCCAGAGCCAACTACTGAAGTCCTTTTCCTCTGCAGCTATGAAGGATGTGGAAAAACCTTTATCGACGCTGGTGCTTTGAGAAAGCATTCTCACATCCATGGAGAAAGACAGTATGTGTGTCACTATGAGGGATGCGGAAAGGTAGTGTGCCTTGTTTTTTGTGCTTGTTCATCTTATATCATCTCAATGTTGTTATTGCTTTCCTCTATTTAGCTAATGTCTAGCTGTTATCTTAGATTTTAGTGTCTTTTCTGGGATGGTGAATGAAATTATGTGATGTTATAACCATATGGTGGTGACTGCAGAATGGCCTGGATAATATTTTAAGGAATTACAATGTGACTTCTATCATAGTTTTGTTTCAATTGCCAGCATGTGTTTTACTAATATTAATGGCTCACAAGTTTATTTTATACATGGCCTTATGAAGATTACTTAAAATATAAAAATAAACCTGGGGCTTGCCCCGTCTGCTGTTTTTTTTTTTTTTTTTAATTTTTATGTACAACCTTAGGCTTACTTGTTGATATTGCCACGTAGGGGCATTGGATGATCAATCCAGTCATAGTTCTGGTTGGCTTGGTGGTGGATAGGTTTAAATTACATGTTTGAAATCAAATATCATCTATGAATCCAAATGCCTGATGGGGTTTATGACTAATGTGGAAGATTGATATGCATGTGATTTTTGTCTGAGTGCCGAGGGATCTTCATGCAATCGTCAAATGATCAGTTTTACCATTTTTTGAACTGTTAGGTCGTGTCTGATGGACCTTGCCAGGGATGTCCAGTTGTCCACTAGCTCTCTCTCTCTCTCTCTCTCTCTCTCTCTCTCTCTCTCTGTGCACATGCTCACATGCACAATAACAGCACCCTTTCACTGATTGCTGACCAGAGCAATGATCAGCCACTGGTCAGCAACCACCAATGCTAACCGTGACTGGTAGTGGACTGGAAATCGGTTAACAACTAGTTTCCAGCATCTGGTTTTCTGGTGCTTCTCTTAATAATTTTTGTTTTTTGAGTTAAAATTTCATTTCACATGCAGCTTTTCTGTCTTATTCCTAGTTCGTCCATTCCCTTTGTGGTTCTTTGTGGTTAAAGTATCCAACATCACTTGTTTGTGGGTTTGGTTGGCCTTATATTGATGTATTCTCTCTTTACCAGTAGTTTAAGTTTATGGGTTGGACCTTCTACCTAAACTTACAAAATATGAAAATTGTTCCTCTGCCAGCTTGTGGGCATATCCTTATCAAATGCTAATGAACTCTCAAAGTTTTAGATGGAGTGTTTGTTGGTAGTTGTTTGTTTTTTTTTTCTTTGGTTGGTAGTTGTCTGTGTTTTGTTTTGTGGTCGAAAGTTATTTTTCTTTTCGTCTCTTTAGGTCTGCACTGCATGCTGATTGTTCCTTTGCTTGTATTGCAGAAATTTTTGGATAGTTCGAAATTAAAAAGGCACTTTCTTATTCACACTGGGGAAAGAGATTTTGTATGTCCTTATGAAGGCTGTGGTAAGGTAGTCAATCAATCTGCCCCCCCTGAATCTAATTTCTAGGTTTTGCTGGGTTTGTTTATCTTTATTCACTTCTTGGCATTTATTTTTGTATGAGATGGTGTCTCAAATTTCTATGGTGGTGTTGCCAGAATTGTAGTTCCCAACCAGGTCCTGACTAGAATTCTATAGGGCTAAGACTGAGTAAGAGATTTTCACATCTCTGAGATAGTTTAATTCTCTTTCCATTCCTAGTTGAGAATCATCTGACCCCAAAAAAATAGAAGTTGACAATCATGGTGAGGTTGGTGTTATCATATCAAAATGCATGAATTATTTTAAGCAATTTTTCGTTCTTGTACTTTCATGCATTTTCTAACCAAGTCCCTGAATATTTAATTTGTTAAGTTAAATTGTACCATCGCAAAGTTTCTAATCAAGTGTTCTGACACTAAATCCAGTCAAATTCAATTGACATGTCCTTTCCATGATGACAGCATGCATGTGGATAAAGTTAACATATGTAAACAACGCCGGGGTATGATGTGGATAAAGTTAAGCCCATGTGGACAACCACTTGGACATCCACATTTGTAAGATTTTGTCCACATCACACAACGACGTTGTTTGATAGCCGCATTAGTTGGATTTGACCGAATGTGATGTCAGAGGAATTTTCATTAGATAATTTATGAAAGTAGAAGCGGAAGGACTTGATTAAACAAATTAATGGTGCAGGGAATTGATTAGAGAAAGCATGAAAATACAAGGACGAAAAGTAGAAAGTTTCCTTATCCTAAATCCTTTATTTAGTATAGTAACTGATGATATATTTTGTAGTCTGCTTTCCTAGCTCATTCACTGACATTCTAATTTGATTCTTGCTTTCCTTTTTACAAATTGTGAGGATTAAGATCATAACTGGTTACATATAGTACACCATAAAGACATGTAACACTAAGAATTTTGTGAGCAAGTGTCATTAGGAAGGCTTATTCTTCATATGGGATATTGACCTGTTGACATGAATAATTAGCATGCTGGTGGATAGCAACATGTTGTATTTCAATCTTCCTATTCTGGACATGCCACAGATGCTCATAACTGTTATTTGTTTGTTCCACTTGTATTTGACAGTTAACTTGTTATTTCAGGCATTTTCCCTGGATTTCAACCTGAGGTCCCACATGAAAACACACTCTCAAGAGAACTATCATATTTGCCCGTACCCGGATTGTGGAAAGAGATATGCTCATGAGTACAAGCTTAAGAATCACATAGCATCGCAGCATGAAAAGGTTGGTCTTGCTTTCTTATTATCATGTTAGTACTGAAATGAAGGATGTTTGGGGAGCCAGGCATTTGACCAGTTTGAGATTGGGTTCCGCTGATTTGATTGTGAGGATTAAGATCATTGGTTAGTTAAGCACCATCCAAAAGGAAATGAACGTGCAAAGTGTGAGCTCTTCATTTTTCTGATGAATATTGGTCAACTTGGAAACATCGGGAAATCTAAGTTTTCAGAAATATGCCAGAGGCTATTTTAGTTCTAAGCGTCATTGATTTAATTGACTTTGAATCTGTGGCTTTGACTTTCTACCTAATTCCACAGAATGCGGCAGTTGAGGTGACGAAGTACACACCACCTCCGGAGAAGATCACTACTAAAGCTTCTAAACCTTCCAGTGGAGCTTATGGATCAGCATCATCTGACCGCCCTTATGCTTGTCCGTATGAGACATGTGACAAGGCTTATATTCATGAGTACAAGCTCAAACTTCACTTGAGAAGAGAGCATCCCGAGTACATGGCTGATGAGAATGCTGAGAATGCCACACGCAATGTGGATCATGAAATGGATGAAGCTAGCGATCAAGATAATTACAGCAGAAAGCGTGCCAATGGGAAAAGCCAGAAGCAAAGCAGACAGAAACTGAACTTGAAGACGCCTCCAGCAAAGCCTGCTAAGAGGAAAGGTGCAGCCAGCCCTACTCCCGTCACTTTGAATGTGGTGAAGAAACCGTGGCCAGTTAAAGAAGACATATATGAGGAAGAAGATAGTGAAGAGACAGAGGAGGACCAAGAGAATGTGGAGGGATGGAGATATGCCGAAAACAACGAGGATGACGATGAAGAGACTGAGTATGAAGACTAGCGAGCTATCTGTAGCAACATATGCATTTAGAGGAAAGATTAGGTTGATGAGGAGCCAAGGATATCAAGATTAGACCTGAAGCCTGCTGCCATTAGCTCCACTGTGAAGCTCAAATAGCCTTATTCTCCGTTAATCGCAGTTCCTCAATGAGGTGCATTCATATGTGTCACAAACAAATCCGCAGCATTGTCCTCAGAATTTTTCAGACTTCAATGGATAGTGCATAGATACCTAATTATGAAACCCAGCTAATGGCCAAACTGAGATTGTGTCCATAAGCAAAAATTGTTTTCGTAGACGGTCCAGGGGATTGTTGTGAATCAAATGAAAATAAAGGAGGATTTCGAATTGAGAGTAAAGGGAATAATAATGGTGCTATCATTTCAATAAAATAATAGGTATTTGCTCTGCTCTGAAAATGTTTATAGGAACCTAGATACTGTCCTCTTAAGTTCTGATTCAAATGAAAGCTAGGATTATGGTACTCTTCCAAGAACTATATGTTGAAAAACAATGCAAGGGCATGCTATTGTTTATAAGAAGCATTTCATAGACAATATTATTTATATGCATTCATTGCCTAATACATGCTAATTAACTTTCTTAATCTTCTTCTAGAAAAACAAGGAAAAGTCGCATTATAATGGACATAGAATCATGATCTCCTTGTCCATGCAACGCTTTGCAACATTAGTTCTATAATTATACAATAAGACATCATGATTATTGATTGTGTTTTTTCAAAATTTCAGTTAACTAGAAAATATAAATACATCGAATTATCACAAGATATTGTACTTTACTCAATTTAAGCTAAATCATATCACTCTCAAAAATATAATCTACCTAAGAGTTGAAGCGGAGCCCGCTAAAATGTAAGTCGTAGGAAAAAGTTTTAGGACTTCTGGCTCAATTTATTATTTGATTTGCCGGATGAGCCCAGCCCAGCCCAGCCCAGCCCAGCCCAGACCAGCCCAGCCCAGACCAAGTAAGATGATTAAAAACGTCCGAGAGGAGACTGTGGACCGTGGAGATTCCATGTTCATGACTCGCCTTTAACTACTCCGGGATTCCGACCAAAAAAAAAAAAAAAAAAACTACTCTGGGAATCTTGGAAGGTTACCTTGCGCACGATAATGCTGTCACATGGTGGCTTTCAAAAGTCCAACGATTGTCTGACAAAAGAAAGTTCAATAATTGGAAAAAAATAGTTTACACAATTTCTGGCGCAAACTTCGTTTGGTCATTTTAAAATATTTTCCTTTGGTAGTGGTAATTTTTAAATAATTTTTCTTTTTTGATGACGGATGGTAACTTTTTTTAATTGATTTATAAAACAATCGATGCATTCTCTGGCGTAGACTTTTATTGGCCATTTTAGATGTTTTTCCTTCGACACTGGTCATTCCTTTTAATTAATTCCCAAGTCGCACAAGTCACAAGTATAATGAAAATTGTCAAGTATAGTCAATCCCTGGTGATTTGCTTTTAATATAGCCTATGGCTTGTTCTATAAGCAATGGGCACATAGATATTCTGGGACGTGGTTAGAGATCACATAGCTAACATGGCACGTCTGACTTTTGAGGAAGGACATATTCCATCAGATTAGGCATGGACATATGCGGTTCTTATTTCTAAAAATCTATAGGCCATTACAGGTCAATTAGTTTGTTTAATGAATAGCCTACAGAGGATTGAAAAAGGAACCACAACTCATTCTGACAATGACAGCCTTGAAGTTGTCTTGGATATTGTTAAAACCAAACATGATTTTGGAATTGTGACTGCTAAAAAGGTAGAGCAAATAATTTCGGAATTGTGACTACTTCTAGATAACTATAGGTATATAGTAGGAATCACATATGACGCAAGTAACTGTGACTTATAAAAATTTCAGTTAACTAGAAAAAGTGAATACATCGAATTATCACAAGATATTGTATTTTACTCAATTTAAGCTAAATCATATCACTTTCACGAGTATCATCTACCTAAGAGTTGAGCGAGTCCGCTAAAATGTAAGAGTGCGTTTGTTTGCGTTTATTTTAAAAATTGTTTTAGGAAACGAAAATAGAAAAAAGTGTTTATGTTCCGAGGAACAATTTTTAACGAAAAACGCGTTTGGTAAACTTGTTCCGGGAATAAAAAATAAATGGAAACACGTTTGATAAATTTGTATAACTTTTTTTATTTCTTTTATTTTTAAATATTATTTATATATTTTTTTCTTATTTTTCCTTTTTTCTTTTTTTCTTTTTTCTTCTTTTGGCCGGTCGCCGCCTCGCCCAACCATGGCGAGGCTTGCCGGCCCCCACCGAGGGTCGGCCTTGTCGGGCCACCGTCCCGCGACGCCGGCCACTGGGCAAGCTCCACCTCGCCGGATCTGGGCGAGATCGAGCTCGCCCAGCCCGGCGCAAGGTCCGCCTCACCTTGGCTGGGCGAGCTCGAGCTCGTCCAAATCCGGCGAGGCCAAGCTCGCCCGGCGGTCGGTGAGGCCAAGCCTCGCCGAGCCACCGCTGTGCCGAGCCTCGCCGGTAGTTGGGCAAGCTCGGCCTCGCCGGCCGGCGAGCCTCACCGTGGTTGGGCGAGGCCGCCGGCTCTTATTGGCCGATCGCCGGCCATGGCCGAGGCCGGTGACCGTGGCGAAAGAAAAAAGAAAGAAAAAAGAAGAAGAAAAAGAAGAAGAAAATAAAAAAAAAAAGTGTTTAAGTTTTGTTTTCGAAATAAAAAAAACTTTTTTGTTGTTTTTATTTCTTTATTTTTTTTTTACGAGAACAAAAATACAAAAAAGAAACAAACGCACCCAAACACGTTTTTCTTTTTTGTTCCCGAAAACAAAAACAAAAAATGTTCAAAATAGAAAAAGAATACAAACAAACAGGCGCTCGTAGTTGGAAATATTTTTAGGACTTCTGGCTCAAATTATCTTTTTGATTTGCCGGATGAGCCCAGCCCAGCCCAGCCCAAGTAACGTGATTCAAAACGTCCGAGAGGAGAATGTGGACCGTGGAGATTCCATGTTCTTGACGTCTTTAACTACTCCGGGATTCCAACCAAAAAAAAAAAAAAAAAAACAAAAAACTACTCTGGAATCTCGAAGGGTACCTTGGGCACGATAATTCTGCTCAATGGTGACTTTCAAAAGTCCAACGATTGTCTGACAAAAGAAAGTGCAATAATTGAAAAAAAAAATAATTTACGCAATTTCTGACGCAAACTTCGTTTGGTCATTTTAAAATATTTTCCTTTGGTAGTGGTAATTTTTTAATAATTTTTCTTTTTTGATGACTGATGGTAACTTTTTTTAATTGATTTATAAAACAATCGACGCATTCTCTGGCGTAGACTTTTATTGATCATTTTAAATGTTTTTCTTCGGTAATGGTCATTCCTTTTTATTAATTCCCATGTTGCACAACTTACAAGTATTATGAAATTGTCAAGTATAGTCAGTCCCTCGTGGTTTGCTTTTAATATGAGCAGATGGGTCTATTAAATAACCCGATCGGATGCTTTTCAAGCAGCATTTTACAAAATATTCCGGGACATGGTTAGAGATGACATAGCTAACGTGACACGTTTGATTTTTCAAGCAAGACAAATTCCATCAAATTAGGCACAGACGTGTGCAGTTTTTATTCGTAAAAATCTATAGGACATTATAAATTAATTAGTTTGTTTAATGAACATACTAAAGAGGATCGAAAATGGAACCACAACTCATCTTGACAATGACAGCCTTGAAGCTGTCTTTGGAAATTGTTAACACCAAACATTATCAACTCTAGAGTTAGTTGGTCGGTGAGAAAATTTGGTTGATAAGGTCATCGACAAACCCCAAGCTGTGGCTAAGTGTTGGAGCATAAGAAGTATCAATGAGTGAATTATGTCAACTCAATTGACTGAGACAGAAATGAGACGTTGGTGTAGGATGTAACTTAAAAAAGTAGAGCAAATAATTTGGGAGACTATTTCTATATAAGTATAGGTGTATAGTAAGAATCACATATGAGCATGTAACTGTTTACATGTAACTGTGGATTATAAATACCTCAAATGTACTTTTTGTAAAGCTTTGACCAAAGAACGTATGTTGTTCTTCATCTTCATTTTCAGTTATATCTTTTAGTGGAATTTACATTGTCGGTAATGATTGCTTCCAATGCTTGGGTCTTTAATTTTTATTTTATTTTATTTTATCATTTACTAACCTGTCCCTAAATCAACAAAGAGGATTTGACGGCCTTTTTATTCTCGTGTCCAGTTTTACGGGTGAAAGAGAATTTCATTGACTGAATCGTTCGCATGGGAATCTCCTCAGTCACTTCAAACTTCTGAGCACAGGGATAATTACTAAAAAAAAAAAGTTCTAAGTATATTGCACATGTACTAATTTAATATAAATATTTTAATTTAGTTAAATTTATTTCTAAATTTTTCTAAAATTTTCTAAAATTTGTCAATTTAATCATTCCGATAAATTTTAACTAAAATTACGATACGAGGGCCAGCCATCTTGCATAGCATGACTAGCATTGACGTGAATTTTTTTTTTCCGAATTTTCTAATAATTTTTTTTTAATTTTCTTTTCTTCTCTTTTCATTTTTTTTTTCACTTTATCTAATGAGTCGTCAAAATTTAAATGTCGACAATAAAAATAAAAATAAAAAGCCTCTAAGCCTTCCACCGGAGCTTATGGGTCGGCATTTTCTAACTGCCCTTATGCTTGTCCGTTTGAGACGCGTGACAAGGAATCCTGAGTACATGGCTGGTGAGAATGCTGAGAATGCCCCACGCAATGCCGATCGTGAACTGGACGAAGCTAACGATTAAGATAAATTACGGTGGAAAGCGCGCCAACCGAAAAAGCCAGAAATAAAGCAGACAGACACCGAACTTGAAGACGCCTCCAGCAAAGTCCGCCAAGAGGAAAGGTGCCGCCAGCCCTACTCCCGTCACTTTGAATCTGGTGAAGAAACCGTGGCCAGTTAAAGAAGACATATATGAGGAAGAAGATAGTGAAGACTGAAGAGACAGAAGAAGACCAAGAGAATGTGGAGGGATGGAGATATGCAGAAAACAACGAGGATGACGATGAAGAGACTGAGTATGAAGACTAGCGAGCTATCTGTAGCAACATATGCATTTAGAGGAAGGATTAGGTTGATGAGGAGCCAAGGATATCGAGATTAGACCTAGAGCATGCTGCCATTAGCTCCACTGTGAAGCTCAAATGGCCTTATTCTCCATTAATCGCGGTTCCTCAGTGAGGTGCATTCATGTGTCAAGATAAATCGGCAGCATAGTCCTCAGAATTTTTCAGACTTTAATGGATAGTGCATAAATACCTAATTATGAAACCCAGCTAATGGCCAAACTGAGATTGTGTCCGTAAGCAAAAATTGTTTTCGTAGACGGTCCAGGGGATTGTTGTGAATCAAATGAAAATAAGGGAGGATTTCGAATTGAGAGTATAGGGAATAATGGTGCTATCATTTCAATAAAAAGAATCGGTATTTGCTCTGCTCTGAAAATGTTCATAGGAACCTGGATACTGTCCTCTTAAGTTCTTAGTCAAATGAAAGCTAGGATTATGGTACTCTTCCAAGAACTATATGTTGAAAAACAATGCAAGGGCATGCTATTGTTTATAAGAAGCATTTCATAGACAAAATTATTTATATGTATTCATTGCCTAATACATGCTAATTAACTTTCTTAATCTTCTTCTAGAAAAACAAGGAAAAGTCGCATTATAGCGGACATAGAATCAAGATAACTGTGTCTATGGAACGCATTGCAATATTAATTCTGTAATTATACAATAAGACATTATGATTAGTGATTGTGTTTTTCAAAATTTCAATTAACTAGAAAATGTAAATACATCGAATTATCACAAGATATTGTATTTTACTCAATTTAAGCTAAATCATATCACTTGGAAAAATATAATCTTCCCGAGAGTTGAAGCAGAGCCTCTAAGGGCGCGTTTGGTAACGTTTCTGTTCAAAAATTGTTCAAAGGAACATAAATAGAAAAAATTATTTTAGTTCCGAGAACAATTTTTCAACATAATTCGTTTGGTAAACGCACAAAATTTCTATTCTTAAAATAGAAAAAAGAACAGAAATACATTTGGTAAACTTGTATAATTTTTTTGTTTCTTCTAATTTTTAATATTTTTATTTTATTTTTCCTTTTTTATTTTTGATTAATTTTTAATTTTTAAATTTTTCTTCCTTTTGGCTAGTCGCTGGCCTCGGCCATGGCTGGTGACCAGCCGTCCACGGTGAGGCTTGTCGGCGAGGTCGCCGTCCCTTGACGGCCGATCGCCGATCATGGCCAAGGCCAACGACTAGCCAAAGAAAAAAAGAAGAAAAAGAAGAAGAAAAGAAAGAGAAGAAAAAAATAGGAGAAAAAAAATTATTACTCGGAAGTGTTCGGGAACAAATTTGGAGCAAAAAAAAACAAAAACAACTTGTTTCTTGTTATTGAGAACAAATGTGTAAACAAACGTGTTTCTATTCTTTTTTTGTTTCTTGGAAAAAAAAAGAACAAAAATTGTGTTTTGGGAACAGAAACAAAAGCCAAACAAATAGGTCCTAAAATGTAAGTCATTGGAAAATTTTTTAGGACTTCTGGCACAAATTATCTTTTTGATTTGCCAACCCAGCCCAGCCCAGCCCAGCCCAAGTAACATGATTCAAAACGTCCAAGAGGAGAATGTGGATGGTGGAGATTCCATATTCATGACTTGTTTTTAAGGGTGTGCATGCCAAAATTTCTAGAATAGAAATTGATTTCTGGCCAGAAATTGATTTCTTAATTTCTGAAATAGAAATTGAAAAGTTAAAAATGTTAGTTTTTGATTTCTTCTTCAAATCTATTCCGAAATAGAAATGCATTTAGAAATAGAAAAATCAAATTACATTACAAAACAGATTTCTGTTCCAAATTTGTTCCGGAGAATAAAGAAATAGAGAAATAGATAAGTAAAATTTTTATCATGCACGCCCTTAGGGATCTTGGAAGGTTACCTTGTGCACGAGGTGCCACATGGTGGCTTTCAAAAGTCCAACGATTGTCTGACAAAAGAAAGTTCAATAATTGAAAAATAATAATTTACGCAATTTCTGGTGCAAACTTCGTTTGGTCATTTTAAAATATTTTCCTTTGGTAGTGGTAATTTTTTAATAATTTTTCTTTTTTGATGACTGATGGTAACTTTTTTTAATTGATTTATAAAACAATCGATGCATTCTCTGGCGTAGACTTTTATTGGCCATTTTAAATGTTTTTCCTTCGGTACTGGTCATTCCTTTTAATTAATTCCCACTCCACAATACTCACAAGTTTTATGAAATTGTCAAGTATAGTCAATCCTTGGTGGTTTGCTTTTAATACAGTCTTTGGCTTATTCTATAAGCAATCATGAGCAGATTGGTCTATTAAATAACCTGATCGGATGCTTTTCAAGTAGCATTTTACAAGATACTCCGGGACATGATTAAAGATGACATAGCTAACGTGACACGTCTGACTTTTTTGGCAGGACAAATTCCATCAGATTAGGCATAGACGTTTGCGGTTTTTATTCCTAAAAATCTATAGGGCATTATAGATAAATTAGTTTGTTTAATGAACATACTGAAAAAGGAACCACAACTCATCCTGACAATGACAGCCTTGAAGCTGTCTTTGGAGATTGTTAACACCAAACATTATCAACTCTAGAGTTAGTTGGTCGGTGAGAAAATTTGGTTGACAAGGTCATCAACAAACCCCAAGCTGTGGCTAAGTGTTGGAGCATAAGAAGTATCAATGAGTGAATTATGCCAACTCAATTGATTGAGACAGAAATGAGACGTTGGTGTAGGATGTAGCTAAAAAAATGTAGAGAAAATAATTTGGGAGACTATTTCTATATAAGTATAGGTATATAGTAAGAATCACATATGAGCATGTAACTGTTTACATGTAACTGTGGATTATAAATACTTCGAATGTACTTTTTGTAAAGCTTTGACCAAAGAACGTACATTGTTCTTCATCTTCATTTTCAGTTATATCTTTTAGTGGAATTTACATTGTTTTTTTTTTTAGTTGGTTCTACTCTATTCTACTCTAACGCTCATTCTTAGATTTTTTCCTTACCTCATTGCATGGCATGGGAGTCGAAATTCACTCATGAAACTAAATCGTTCCCACCCCGTCTCCCCTTAAGAAGGTGAGGATTCGAACTCCCCACCTCCCCTTTCCATATTGTCGGTAATGATTGTTTCCAATGCTTGGGTCTTTATTTATTTATTTTTTATCATTTACTAACCTGTCCCTAAATCAACAAAGAGGATTTGGCGGCCTCATTATTCTCGTGTTCATTTTTACGGGTGAAAGGGAGTTTCATTGACTGAATCGTTCGCATGGGAATCTCTTGAGTCACTTCAAACTGCTGAGCAAGGGATAATTACTAAAAAGAAAAGTTCTAAGTATATTGCACTTGTACTAATTTAATATAAATATTTTAATTTAGTTCTAATTTTTTCTAAAATATGTCAATTTAGTCATTCCGATCAATTTTAATTAGAGGAAGCAATACAAGGGTATACTATTTGCTTAAAGGAAGCATTTCATAGGAAAAATTATCTTTACGTATATATTGCCTACTGCATGCTAATTTACTTTCTTAATCTTCTTCTAGAAAAACAAGGAAAAGTCACATTATAATGGACATATAATCAAGATCTCTATGTCCATGCAACGCGTGGGAAGATTAGTTCCGTAATTATACAATAAGACATTATGACTATTGTTTAAGTTTTTCAAGAAACTAGTTAACTAAAGAATATCGAGTTGTCTCTTAATAAAAGTATATCAAATAAAACGAATCTACTTCTAAATATAAGAATTCTACTTAATTTGGCTAAAACATTTGATTTTCAAAGATATAATCTACCTAAGAGCTCAAGCGGAACATTTCGGTACGTAAGTATGGCGGAAAAGTTTTAGGACTTCCGGCTTTAATCATTAGCACGTACGCGCAAAATTGCAGGAAATTGACAAGCATACAAGACCATAAAAAAGTGAGTGAGTGTGATGGCCAAGAAAACGAAAGACGAATGGAGATTGGAAATTCAGAATAGAAGCAAAAATTGGAATTCATTTATGCCTCTAATAGCCTTAATTGCAGGAAGATCAGTTGACATGCTCGATCAGTTACAAAATTAGAATTAAAGAGACACAGGCGTGAACTCTTCCTCTTTAGCCAAACCTCGTCCCCCGGGAACTTTCTTGCTTAAATACCGCCACCTGCACCTTGATCACTAAGGGCGCGTAACAACCAATCTATTCCGTAAATAGTTTGCGGAGCAGAAATAGATTTTTTTATTTCTATTTACTAGACGAATTTCTGAGCAAAAAATGCTGTTTGATAACGAGACAATTTCTTTTTTAGAAATAGAAATCCGTTTGATAACAGTATAAATTTTCTATTTCTTAAAACAAATTTTTCTTTTTTTGGAGCAAATGAGATGTCCATTCTTACAAATTTCATATGCTTATGAACCCATTGACCAAAATACAAAATAATTTTTTTTTTTTTAGTAAAGTCTCTTTTTTGAAAAAAAAACACAAAGTAGGAGTTGTTATATCAAATTTTCTAAATTTTCACACAAAATTCTTTAGCATCCACCTAGATATGCAATTACAGTCAAACAATATACTTATCAATAGTCTCCATACAATAGAAAAAAGAAATCAATATGCATTACTTTTGAGCATGATAGAAGGTTCCCAAAACTCTAGTAGAATGAAGGTGGGCAACCAAATTCTAATCCCCTTCATGCTAGTATGTCATGTCGATCACCGCCACGGTTTATGATATCGAACAATTATTTTAGAAAGAAATACAAAGAAGTGTATTGGGCAATTTGTGACAAATTTTACAAAATTGACGAATTTTACGAAGTGTAATAAAGCTTGTCATAAAGAACCATTACAAATAAAGGAAATCATCAAGTAGAATATCACATTACAAGAATTGATATAAGAATCATCAAATATAGTATCACATTACAAAAACAAAGATTGGAAATCCCAAAATACAAAATAATAGAAATACATTACAAAAGTTGAAAATACGATCTCATGGAATCTTCGGCAATTATGATCTCTTGCCATCTTATTGGCAATACTTTTTCTAAGCATATTCATCTTAGTAGAAAATTTCATGGAGAAATTATTTCTGATTTCGATCAAAATCTATTTCAGAATAGAAATCTATTAAAATAGAAAAACGGAATATGTTTATCAAACGGATTTCTATTCCGGTAAACAGATCCTGAATAGAAAAATTGTTCTGGAACAGAAATTCTGGTTTGTCATGCACCCCCTAACTCATCATCTGCATGCGTCCGTCAGCCTGGAACTGCGTCATAGCCTCACATCCATGGAACCGATGCTGTGCTCCTTTTGTAGTTCCATCCTACGAGATGCGAAGTCCAAGGTTTGAGAAATTAGAGCGTTGACCATCCGTCCCAATCACTCGAGAATAACCAGTATTTTCTAGAAGTAAGACCCGCAAAGACGATAATCCCGTAATGTTACATTCCCCCGTCAGACTTCTGCAGCCCGAGAAATCCATCTCTTCTATCCTCTCCAGATTCTCAATGACTCCAGGAAATTCTCTTATATGAGTGCCAGACATCTTTAGTACTTTCAAGTTTCTCAAATCCTTGACAGATGAAGGTAGTTCATTGACCCTCGTGTATGAAAGATCCATGAGTTGCAGGTCCTTGAGGTTTCCGATGGAATCTGGCAGTTTCCACAACTCTTCGCAGTTTCTCAAAGATAGCGTCTGGAGTTTCTCCAGCATTCCAATAGAAAAAGGGAGGTAACTGAGTTTAGTCTCGTCCAATGCTAGGTACGTAAGAGATTTCAAGTTACCAATCGAATCATACAGAGAGAAAGAATCACATTTGCAAGCACTCAGAATGCCAAGCTTCCCATACGAACCCTCTGGGATATTGATGGCTCTAATGGCCGTTCCATCGATATAAAGCTCTTCCAGAGCTTCCAATTGACCTATATCTTTTGGCAACTCTTGCACAAAGGTGCAGAACTTGATATTCAAAGAAACTAAGTTCCTTAGCTTGCTAATGGACCTCGTAGCATGCTGAGGTAATACAGAACAACTTTCCAGGTTGAGTCTCTCTAAGTTTACAGGAGCATGGGAAACTGGAGATCTAGCTTGCCAACGACAACCTTTTAGGATCAAAACTTTCAAGTTTTTGGCCTTCTGCAAAACAAGCAAATGTAAACGCCTCGTTTACTTCAAGCTATTGTTAAACAGGATGAAAAACAAATGTACAGTTATGTCATCATACCTTTATAATTTGCTTCCAGCGCCCCCAATCTTTGGAGGTACTCCCAGACAGATTAAGGTGGACCAAGTTGGATAGATTTAAAGCAAGTAGAATGGAGATATCGGGGCACATTTGCCATTCAAGCCACTTTAATAATGGAAGGAAAAGATCCTCCCTGGAGTTCCTTGCAGTCTGCCCAAGTTCCTCACGACGAGGGCAGTGCATTTCAAGATAAATAAGATTCGAGAAATTACGGAAAAATTTATGTTTAGCAGATAAGTCGGGGTTGTCCAAAGTGGCACTGAGGGCTGCAACGTCAGCGACCTGCCAATCGTGGAAAAATGGAAAAAGGAGAAAGTAAAATAGAATTTTTTTTTTTTTTTTTTTTTGGTAAGGAAGAAAGTGAAATAGAAGTTCATTAACAATTATTTCTGAAAACGGAATTAAGCATTCAAAAGAAGTATTTTAATTCAAATTAAAAGAAAGACTTTCTTGTCTTCATAATTTACCGCATCTCCATTCAGTACTCGTTGAATGTCCTGCTGATTCCAAAGCCTGCTACGCTGGGAAGGTCTTCCTGGACTTTTCTCCTCGACAATTTCCCTCCCGAGTAATTTTACTTGGTTATGCATCCAGAATTCACTATTTTCTGTGATTGTTACCAAAGACTTGCGTTCAAGCTCGGCAATATGTGTAGAAGGGTGGTAATTACAAGCTTTCCACAGGTAAGAGGATGTTGTCTTGTCCCTTCCCATAAAAAAACAGGCTATGTCGAGGAATATCTCTCGGGCATTTTCCTCTAAATCTTTATATCTTTTCATCAGAGCCAGTTTGATTTTCTTAATTAAAGGCCCGTGGCTCAATATATCGATTGCCTCCTTCCATATCTCTCTGGGCTGTTGGCATAAAGATGAACCAATAACTTGAATAACAAAAGGATTCCCTTCCGCAGCCAAACTAATCTTCCATGCCAAAGAGGATAATTTCTTTGGAGGTTTTCCTCTAAGAGCATGTTTACAGAACAGTTGAAAAGAATCGTCATCATTCATTCTCTCGAGCTTGTATTTTTCAATGAGGATGTCATCACAACCGTTAACAATGCCGAGTGCCTGACTATATTTGTCAACAAGATCGCGAGTCCTAGAGATCACGATGATCCTGCTTCCTCGACCGAAACAACTTGGATCTCCGGCTATTGAATTGATTTGTTTAAAATCACTAACATCGTCAAGGATAATGAGAACTCTCAGGTCCCTAAATTTGTACTTGATAGATTCGGTACCTTGAGCAGGAGATCTGAGTGTACATCTTCTCTTTTGGAGGTCACTAATTAAATCTTCTTGGAGAGACAGGAGTCTCCCTAGCTCAAACTCTCCATGGATATCTTTAAGGAAGCTCTTACATTCAAAGAGATGATGGATTTTGTTGTAGACAACCGTGGCAAGAGTAGACTTACCAATTCCTGGAAGGCCCGATATCTCAACCACACATTTTCCCGTCAGCATTTGTCCTTCAATTACTTCTCCTTTTTCATAGCGGACATCCAGTTTTTTCATCACCTCTTGCACAGGGCGATCCATCCCCACAAAATATGGTGTCACAGCTAAGTCAGTCTTGCCCAAGATTCGGCAGACCCTGGAAACGACCTGGTCTATAAGTTCGCGCTCGCTGCCAAACGGGAAAAGAAAGAGTAAGATGCGAAATGGAACAACTGGTCAGGTAATACACCAGGCAAAAGAAAAGATGCATTCACTATTTTCTTGCTTTAGTTTCGTCCTCGATCACTAGTGTTGGAGAAGTCAAAAGAAGCATCGAATCTTGATTTCGATTTACCTGTATTTAGATTTCTCCCATCCAAGTTGTCTTGAAGCTTTATGCAGAGCCTCCTTCCAGTTGTCTATAGTCGCTGACTGCACCCCCAGGGCCGCATGGGTGCAGAAGGACTTCTGATAACTCTCTATTTGTTCGCCGACGACTGAAGGGGTGACGTCGAAGAAAATGGGCATGATTGTCCCGTTACACTCCACCATTTTCTCCACCTCCTTCAGACAACTCTTACTGGAAGCGAAATCTTTGGAGAAGATGGGAATGCATATCTCCGTGTGCCCGATCACTTTTAAGATCTTAGGCATGATCTCTTCTCCGATCTCGATCCCATGATAATCGATAAATGCAATGATCCCTGAATCAGCGAGGCCTTCGTAGAGAAAGTCAATGAAGTTCCCCCGAATATCTGCTCCTCTGAAACTGAGAAAGACTTCATAGCGGCAAAGATCGGGCCATCCAGTAGATGGAGGCCCCGAGTGGTTATTGCAGACATCCATGAGTGAGAAGCTCAACAGAAGGCGTAAAGACCAGATGTTTCGTTGGACGGGGGCCAACTGGGAGATCGCTTGAGGAAGAGAATAAGCTAACAACAGACCTTCTCCGGACTAAGAAGCTTATTACAGACCAAAGCTATGGAATCTTGACTTCGAGTAAGGGTATTCCAATGAGCAGGCCGAAGTGACATCTCTCGGTAAATATATTACAATCTGTCCATTCTTAAAATTGTTGATTCCTACTAAACATAAGTAGTTTCTCATTTGTAGTAGACAATTTCATGTGTACTAGAAGATTGGTATTTCAACATGTTATTTCTGGTAATATCTCTTTTTCACAAGTATAATATTGGCGAAATTTAATCTACCAAACTAAATAAGGGTTAATTAGCACCCAAAGAAAAAGACAAAAACAAGAGGAAAGAAATTTTTTCTGAAAAAAAGGGAAGTTTAAAAATGAAATCAGAAGTAGTCTTTAAAATTGAAAATTAGAGGGGGAAAAAAACAAAAAAGAGGTGGCTGGGCGGTGGCAATCACCGCCATCTCCGGCAGGGAACTTGAGCCCCGCTTAGGATGCATGTAAGTAGTTTCAATAAGTTATTAGGACTTCTAACTTAGTGAGATGAGTTCCATAGCAAATTCAACCCAACCCAAGTAAAAAGGTTCAATAAGTCAGATAGGACTTGAACCGGCAAGATACCACTAGATCAACGTCGCCTGCTTAGTTTTCAAGTACCGTAAGGCAATCTTATAAGTGGTCTTGCCAAAAATCAAGCTGCAATAATTTACCGCATCTGAGGCAGACTTCATTTGGTCTTTATAAAGCATATTTTCTCAAGTAGTGGTGATTTTTTTTTTTTTTTTCAATTATTTTGCTTTTTCGATGACCAATATCTTATTAATTCATAAACAATTCATCCAATTTCCAACATATACTTCTTTTGGTCATTTTAATAATTTATCTTCATGGGCATATTTTTATTAATTTAGATGTAGCATGCCTCATTGAAATATGCTATCTTTTTTTTTTTTTTTTTTTTTAATTCGCGAGAAAATATTATATATTTCTCTCTCTCCGCCATGGGTAGATCTCATGGGTTGATATTCTTTTCTGCACAATCTCCAATCCTTTGCCCAAGAAACTTTAAATCCTTCCGCCTTTCAACTCAGATCCAAAGGTACCTCCACTCCTCGATTGATTTCCCCAGAAATTTCCCTCGTTTACCTTAATCTCTGTGACCCACCTGCCAGATTATTCTTTTCCCACACCAAAGTTTCCCTTTTCTTGTTCCAATTCCATTCTCCTCCTCCTCCTCGCCCTCAATCTCTCCTCTTCCCTTCTTTTGCTGGCACAATGTCGTATCTTTGATGGGTATTTCTCAAGCTTTCTCTTTGATGATTGTTATTCGTCGGTGTCCAATACTGGGGTTCCTGCATAGATTTGTTGTGTTCTTTTGGAAATTTTAAGAGAAAATACTGGAGAGAGCGGAACGTAGTAGTGCAAGGCGGAGGCTCCGACGTTGTTCGTAAGACGAGAGAGAGAGCAGAGTTAGGGCTTCTGGTTTTGAGTCAGGAGGGAGAGAGAGAGAGAGCAAAATCGTGAGTCGGTCGGGAGGGAGAGACAGCGGAGCATGAAGAGTGGAGAGAATAATGTTAAAATTCCTCGAACAACAGTAAATTCAGAATGTTATAAAATGAGTAATTTTTCTTGGATGTTCGTAATTTTTTTTTTTTTTTTTTTTGGGGAACTACATTTTTCTTAAATTAACAGCTCACAAGGCAAACCCCAACCGACCAGTTGACTTGATGATGTTGTACAAACCCAGGTAGAGTGGAAACTGGAAGAAGAGAGATTGAGGTGAAGGCGGAATCAGTACGGCTGAATCCGCAGGCAGAAAACGGAGAAGAGGCGGAAGATGGTTCAAGGCTGAATCAAGATACGGTAAAGTTAGAGACTGTATAAGTATGGCTGAATATGCTGGCGGTAATGAAGAAAAAGGCGAAGATGAACCAGCGAGGCTGAATCAAGATATGTTAGAGGCTGGATCAAGTACGGCTGAATACACTGGCGCAAGACAGAGAAGAGTTGAAGTAGAACAAGCGAGCTTGAATCAAGATACGATAAAATTAGAGGTCGAATCAACGTATGACGTGTTCCTGAGTTACACAAAATCCGATGATGGATTCGGCCATGTCGCGACCTCTTTTTTTCGGCGCCCGCAATCGGGTACGAACGCCTAAGGAGGCTAATGGCTCGGCTAAATTTATTAAGCCCGGACCCTCCCAAGTCCACCAATTCACGACTTTAATAGTCTGAGTTTTTAATCTGTAAATCAAATTTTAAAATGGAGTCGCCACTAATCAATTTGGGGTGGGTTGATTAGAAACCCAAGTGAAGTATCGGGAGAAATACTCACTCCTTCGTAACCAGAGAAATTAGGATCGGGGACTTGATTACACTAGTTAATCACTAATGCCCTTTCTACATCTAATCTTGTTTAAACCCCGAGGTTTTTTGGATGTTCGAGGGATTTTCCACGCATTTTGGATGGATTTTCCACGCATTTTGGAGAAAAACATTTTTTGGGTATTTTTCTATTTTTTTGACATGAAAGGGATTTTTTTTTTTTTAGTATTTTTGGAAAAATACAAGTCTTTTGGCTTTTTCTGAATTTTTTGGCTTTTTTCATGAATTTTTAGCTTTTTTTTTTTTTTGGATTTTCGGCATTTTTTGGAAAATATGAAATTTTTTTGATTTTTTGATTTTTCGGAAAATAAAATATTTTTTAAATATTTTTTAATATTTTTGGAAAATAAAACAATTTTTCAACATTTTTTAAATATTTTTCGATTTTCTGGAAATAATTTTTTTTTTGATTTTTTTAATTAAAATATTATATTTATTATTATAATAATATAAAAACGAACCGGGTCGGGTTCTGGGTTGGGACCGACCCGGTCCGCGATCTACGAGACTGGACGGGCCCGCAACGCGGCCCGACTCAGATTTTTCTCCCCTTTTTTTTTTTTTCCAAGCCCAAACCGTTCTTGGCCCATTTTCATAAAAACTTCAGCCCAAAAGATACCCGGCCCACGCGCACAAAAACTAACCCAAGCAGAAACCCTACCCGGACGCCCAACCCGGATCCGCCCGACTTCGACCCGGATTCCCGCCGCCCCAAAAATCATGGAAACCCTACCCGAATCGATCCACGCCCGACCCGGCCCGACTTCGCGACCCGGTCTTGGAGCCTTTGAGATCCGACGATCCGCGGCGAAGGCGACCGAGCCCGTCTCGGCCCGAGTTCGGACCTCCACCGGCACCGCCTTGACCTCCATCCCGTCGGTCGTTGTAGCCGATCCCGTCACCACCGATCACCGCAGATCCGGCGTTCACACCCGGGATTTCCATCAAACACCTAGCGGGCACCGGTTGAGGAAGACAAGATGCGGGCGCTTCGGGCTCGGATCGCGACGGAGCTCCGAGCAAGCGACAATGGGGAGGCGGGTTACGAACGGTTGGGGGCCGGAACTCGCGTGAAGCCGGTGGCTGCGAATCCCGGCCCGACGACCCCAACACACATAGACGGGAAAAAAGAAAGGGCGAGCAACCCTAGCTCACCGCAACAGGGGATGCGGCGTCGGGTGGTTGGTTCGGTGGGCCGTCGACGACAGGGGCGGCGGCGGCGCTTCTTGACGCTCGGATCCGGTGTGGTGTTGGCGGATCGATCACGGCACGGCGTCGGGCGAGGAACAAGCAACGGTGGAGCGCGATCGATGGCGTCGGGAGGGACAGCGCGACGACGGGTCCTCGGCTTCTCGGATCTAGCACTTTTCTCTTCGATTCCCCTCTCACATGCTTGGCTCTCTCCCCTCCTCGGCCCCTCTTCGCAGATCCGAACTCTCCCCTCTCCTTCGGCTTCGGTTGTTCACGATCCGGGCTTGCGGGCGTTCGGACCTCCTCGAAGTCTCTCGAGGAAGCTTCCGGCGTTCGCAAGCTTTCGATCTACGCCGTTCCTCTCTCTCCGGGTTCGCTTGTCGTCGGCCTCCCCCGAAGTCTCTCGGGGGGAGGTCGTTCGAGTTCGCGACCGGATTTCTCTCGCGCGCTCGCTCTTTGAGTCTCCCTTGAAGTCTCTCAAGGGAAAGTCTCCGAGCTCGCCGTGCTTTGCCATTGTCGGGAGAAGCCTATTTATAGGCGAGGGGTGGCCGGTCGATGGAGCTTCGACCGCCGATCTTCGCACGCCGAACCGCCTCCGCCGGCCGAACCAACATCCCATCCGAGCTCCTCCACAAGGCGTGCTCGGCATTGAAGGAAATCCATGATGGCGCCCGAGATCTGTCTCTTCTGGACGACGTCGGCCTACCCTCCTCGGCCATAGGTTGTCTTCGAGCGCGTCGTCATCGCTGCGCGTGAACTACGAGGCGGAGAAGGAAGGAGCGAGGAAGAAGAAGAAGGAAGAAGAAGAAGGAAGAAGAAGGAGAAAAAGGGGGGGGGGCGGTCGTGCGAGCCCACGTGAAAAAAAGGGGGTGGGCTGCTGCTTTTGCTTTTTCCTTTGTTTTTATTTATTTATTTTTTTGTTGTTTTTGTTATTTGTTTATTATTTATCCGAAAAGACAAAATAAAATAAAAATAAAAATTTAATAAACTTAAATAAAATTAAGGTGTCAACAGCTGCCCCTCTTTGAAGGTGAGTTCGTAGAGGTTGCATTCAAAGACAAACTGATGCCTAAATTTTATCCATGCACGTGTAGCATATTATATTTTATTTGGGACTTATTATTTTATGTGGAAAAGAAAGCAATATAACTTTACATATACTAAGACGGATAAGAAGATACCTGTAGTTACTTACCGAGAGTGAGTGAGATAGGGTGTAAACCCCGAGTTTTGGCAAGTATCAAGGCGTCATCTTACCTGGTGACATGAGGAGGTTGCTTTTCCAGGACCCGAACCATTCTTCGGTTGCCTGTTAGAGCAATAAGTGATTTGTCTAGGACCCGAACCTTTCTTCGGTCGCCTTGACGAGGAATTGCTTTTTCAGGACCCGAACCTTTCTTCGGTTGCCTGTTAGAGCAATAAGCTGGTTTGTCTAGGACCCGAACCTTTCTTCGGTCGCCTTGACGGGGAATTGCTTTTCCAGGACCCGAACCTTTCTTCGGTCGCCTGTTAGAGCAATAAGTTGGTTTGTCTAGGACCCGAACCTTTCTTCGGTCGCCTTGACGGGAATTGCTTTTCCAGGACCCGAACCTTTCTTCGGTCGCCTGTTAGAGCAATAAGTTGGTTTGTCTAAGACCCGAACCTTTCTTCGGTCGCCTTGACGGGGAATTGCTTTTCCAGGACCCGAACCTTTCTTCGGTCGCCTGTTAGAGCAATAAGTTGGTTTGTCTAGGACCCGAACCTTTCTTCGGTCGCCTTGACGGGGAATTGCTTTTCCAGGACCCGAACCTTTCTTCGGTCGCCTGTTAGAGCAATAAGTTGGTTTGTCTAGGACCCGAACCTTTCTTCGGTCGCCTTGACGGGAGATGCGCCGACCTTTCTCAGGGCATATGTTTGTTGGGAGATAGTACTTGGATGATCACAAGTACAAACTCTTGGAGGATACTTGGATGATCACAAGTATCGAAGGGGTACCTGGATGATCACAGATACAAACTCTTTGGGGATACCTGGATGATCACAAGTATTGAAGGGGTACCTGGACGATCACAGGTACAAACTCTTGGGGATACTTGGATGATCACAAGTATCGAAGGGGTACCTGGACGATCACAGGTACAAACTCTTGGGGGATACCTGGATGATCACAAGTATCGAAGGAGTACCTTGGATATTTGTGAAGGTGTCCCACCTTCGGCAATTGGGAAATATCGAGGGCATACACGGATATTTGTGAAGGTCTCCACCTCCTGGTATTTGGAATATCGAGGACGTACCTTGGATATTCGTGAAGGTCTCCCACCTCCTGGTAGTTGGAATATCGAGGACGGATCTCGCAAATTAGTGAAGGTCTCTCACCTCCTGGTAGTTGGAATATCGAGGATGTGCCTCATATATTCGTGAAGGTCTCCCACCTTCTGGTAATGAGAATATCGAAGACGTACCTTGGATATTCATGAAGGTCTCTCACCTCCTGGTAAAGGGGAATATCGAGGACGTACCCGGGATATTCGTGAAGGTCTCTCACCTCCTGGTAGTTGGGAATATTGAGGATGGATCTCGCATATTCGTGAAGGTCTCTCACCTCCTGGTAATTGGGAATATCGAGGGCGTGCCTCGCATATTCGTGAAGGTCTCTCACCTCCTGGTAGTTGGGGATATCAAGGACGTACCTTGGATATTCGTGAAGGTCTCTCACCTCCTGGTAGTTGGGAATATCAAGGACGTACCTTGGATATTCGTGAAGGTCTCTCACCTCCGGGTAGTTGGGAATATCGAGGACGTACCTGGGATATTCATGAAGGTCTCTCACCTTCTGGTAGTGGGAATATCGAGGACGTACCTCGCATATTCGTGAAGGTCTCTCACCTCCTGGTAAATGGGAATATCGAGGACGTACCTCCTGGTAATGGGAATATCGAGGGCGTGCCTGAGATACTCGTGAAGGTCTCTCACCTCCTGGTAGTTGGGAATATCGAGGGCGTACCTCGCATATTCATGAAGGTTTCTCACCTCCTGGTAATTGAGAATATTGAGGACGTGCCTCGCATATTCATGAAGGTCTCTCACCTCCTGGTAATTGGGAATATCGAGGACATACCTGAGATATTCGTGAAGGTCTCTCACCTCCTGGTAATTGGGAATATCGAGGACGTACCTGGGATATTCGTGAAGGTCTCTCACCTCCTGGTAATGGGAATATCGAGGACGTACCTCGCATATTCGTGAAGGTCTCCCACCTCCTGGTAATGGGAATATCGAGGACGTACCTGGGATATTCGTGAAGGTCTCTCACCTCCTGGTATGGGGAATATCGAGGACGTGCCCCGAATATTCATGAAGGTCTCTCACCTCCTGGTAAGGGGAATATCGAGGACGTGCCCGAATATTCGTGAAGGTCTCTCACCTCCTGTAATGAGAATTTGAATGAAGCACAAGGCTTACCCGGATGGCCACGAGCACTCAAAGGGGCTAGAACACCTGGGTAGCCACGGTATACAAAGTAATCTTGGAATACTTGGATGAACACAAGTATTTAATGATATGATCCGGGACCACTCGGCTGGTCCAAGTGTAAGAAAACATACCTGGATAACCACAGGCGCATAACGCGATGGAATACTTGAATGGCTACTAGTATTCAATGATACAATTTTGAGGACAACTCGGACATGTCGAGTGTCACGGAAATGGAGTACCTAGACAATGAAAGGCACTCAAAGGTAATGGGATACTTGGTCAATTGTAGGCATCCTAGCTATGAAGACAACTCAAACAAGTGAGTGTCAAGAAAAAGGAGTATCCGAACGGTAGCCAGTACTCAAAGACAATAGGGATACCTAGACAGCAGTAGGTATTCAACAATAAAGGGATAATTGGTCAGTCACAAGTATCAATACTCTGGGGACAACTCGAATAGGTCGAGTGTCGTTAAGAGGGAGTACCCGGCAAGTGGTGGGTACTCAAAGACAATGGGATGCTAAGATAGCTGCAAGCATCCAAACTTAAGGGACGACTCGAATAGGTCGAGTGTCAAGAAAAGAGTACCTGGACAGTGGTAGGTACTTTAAGACAAATGGGGATAGAGATATGCTTACCTGGCAATATCTCCGATCTCTGAGAGTATGTCTGTTATTTGCACAATATGCACACATGATTGTATATGCTGTAAATTCATGAGTTCAAATGAGATTCATGCATGATAATTTTGTCAGTTTTGCATCTTTTGATTTTCACTGGGGAAGATTTTGAAAGACAACCTTCATTTAGAATGTAGATGTCTTGAGCATGCCGATGAGGGACTTTCGATGCGAAAGGACTTTTCGCTCACTCTCATGGAAAAGGCTATCCTGACCATTGATGCAGGATTTATAAGGACCACACTTCTCACTGTCATCATGTCAGCAGGGGTCTGAGTATTCTCGCAAGTGGTACGACTTTACCAATGTGAGAGGTCTTTGTTGAAATTGTGATGAAGACTTGGTCAATAGCTCATCAAATGGGACCGTCGAGGTCAAGGCTCATGAACGAAGTGCCGCACGATCATCTCCAAGTTCGCAAGTCAAGAGTCCTGCGAAAAGAGATAAAATAGTCTTGTTCGTACTTCTTCGAGCGATGCTTATAGACATATGAAATCCTACGTTAATTGAAGTGCCCCTAGTCTGAAGAGACTTTTACAATGAGAATGTGACGTAGACTTGACTCATATGTAAGAGGGTGAGAGTTTGTGACTGTCTTGGCGTTTGTCACTGGTCTTTTCTTCTCACTGTTAGATAGAGGCTCTATGGATCACAACATCAACTTTTTCTTGGCTGTATTTTTGACTGGGGGGCATTGGCCTTACTTGTACCAGGCACACTGCTTTTTCATGCTCCTATTTTTTATTCCAGTTCTTCATTTATGGGCATTTGACCTTGCTTTTACCAGGTACACTGCTTTTTTATGCCCATGTTTTTTTTTTTTTTTCATTCTTGTTGCTTGAGAGCTGATCTTGACAAGTTCAAGCAAACGCCTTTGTTAGACTATTGAGTCTTCATCTTTTGCCGGCACTTCTGATTATGCTGCTCAAATGGCAGTAGCTTTTGCTTTGCCTCCACGTGAGGGTGATTTTACAGACTCAATTGAGTTATACAATGGATACAAGTGCGTAAAGAAAGAATTGCTCTTCATGACTCTAGGGCACTTAAATTAATGCGAGTGTTCATATGCAATAAAGACACCCAAAGATTAATGCAAGTGCGAGCAAGAAAATTTCTATCTTTCTTCTCACCTTGCGATGTTGCTTCGCCTCTGATCTGCCCCAGTGTGGGGTGATTCTTGACAGGGATAGGACAGAAATTTCATCAGTGTATGGGGCTCAATGAGGTGAGCGATGGAATGCCTCTCACTATTTTGGTTATCGTACCATTCGCGAGAGAACTCTTTACCCTGCAGCCATGGGATCTTCTGCGCTCATTTCACAAGTGTATAGATGGGAGACTGTGTGTAGGATATGGCTTGCCTTTCATCATTCGACGCACCTCATCCAGCATGCTCAATTAATCTTGTATTCTTCACTTAGCTGTCTATTCTAATAATTCTCAATGGAATCAATGATTTAGACAGGCAAAATCATCATGCATAATTCATCCGGAAACGACATGCAACATTTCGAATATGATGGAGTTTGAACTCTTCAAAACAAGTGAATGGTTTTGACTCAAAAAATACCCTATTGACAACTTTAGGGGCTAACATAATGGTGTTTTCAAATATGTTAGATTTTGAGCATCAAAAGGGTTATTCGCAAATGGACGTCGATGGTTGTCCCTATTGATTAGGAATATGACACATGAATGATTAGTCGGGGTTGGGAATCTGATCAAGCATCTCTGCTTTTGCCCTTGAGACGCCATTTTGCTTGGGAGAGTTTGTCATGCCTCTCATTGATTTGTTATCTTTGTTTTTGCTGACAAAAGTGAATCTCCCGCAACAAACAAGACATGCTTCTCATTGATTCGTTATCCTTGCTTTTGATAGTCAAGTGATCCTACAACAAACAAGAGGGAATGTGTTAGTCATGAACTCTTTCAAGAGTCGAATAACTTGGAAGCGATACAACTTTACCCTTCATTGGTTTGCGAGATGATTGGGTGAACTCTGAAGTGAGAGGGGGACACGAAGTCCTATGTCCCTTGCTTCATTAGGTCAATTATTCTTTGAATTGGCTCCTGGATGACACGTCTTTTTACACGAAGCCGGTGAATTTGATGCGGGTCATTTCCACGAACCTCACTTGGCCAATATTGACCGTCAAGTTTGGTTTTTGATTCCCAATGTTTCCCTTCATTGGTTTGCAGATGATTGGATGAACTTGAAGTGGAAATGGGACACGAAGTCCTATGTCTTTTGCCTCGTTATGTCACCTATTCTCTCGTAATTTGCAAGTGCAAGGGAAGCAAAAAATTTTTTTATTATTTTTTACCAAGCGGCTAACTGCCGCGTCGGGGATTCGAACCCCCGACTTCGAACCTTTTTGCTTCTTCCCGGATACCACTCGGCTAGAGGCGCCGATGGTGTCCGTAGGGCGCTTCTTTTTTATTTAACCGAACCGGCTCCTAGACGACACGTTCTTTCATACCAAGTTAGGTAAATCGATGTGGGTCATTTGATTTGTCCAAATTAATCATTAAGCTTGCTTCTTGAATCCTATGCTTCCTGTCAATAGGAGAAAATATGTCAAAAGTGAGTTCGAGATCGGGAGTATTGGAAACGATACCAAATTACTCTTCTCCAAAGTTTGTATTTGCTGACTCCTAGGGATATTTGAATGTTGATAACAGCCTTTTCGTCTTGGCACATTTTGACATTTCTTTCGATTGGCCTTCCTCACTCATGGCCATGTATGTATGATTGATGGTTGTCGATTTATCTTCAACGCCTTCCTTCTGCGGAATTTTTCTTCTGTCTTTGACTATATGGCCATTGGGCAAAGTCATGTACCTCAAGCTTCTATGGAATCTGAGATGGACAATCAAAATCTCCAATTCTCTTATGGCAATTACTTCTTGGGAGAGCATGCGTCTGAAGCACGAAGTCAAGTTTCTAGGTCCTCATTTGGAATAGGGGGCTAGAGATCGCTTCAACTGTCTGGATTTCTTCCTTGTTGACAGTAGCCAATTCAAAGAAAGAGAAAAGATCCCTTCCTTGTGCTTCTGGGCTTGTCGAAGCTAGAAGTCCCGTTAATGAAACCGTAGCATTTGGTTGCTCGGGCACGTTGAGGGAAGAAGATGCTGCTCCGGCTTGAGAAGGAGTTGGGCAGGAGCGAGATGGAGTGCACAGAGCTCCTGGGGACGGCTTGATTTCAACCGTATGCATGTACCTATTACGTCCTATCTTTCGTTTCCTATAAACAGAAGAGAGAGGACATCATTTCCACAATTATATTCAGAGAATAAAACTTACCTTCTTTGAAGTGGGATGATTTTTTATTTGCTCCACTGTCTTCTTGGAAGAGCGTCTTTGAATTCGGTGAGTTCACATGATGTGCCAGCTTCAAATGCCCCTTGTCACACTAAGTCAAGGGGGATGAGGACGATATTCTGAGACACAAAGTGAATGAGTCAGAAAGACAAACATGATTAAATTTATCATCTTATTTTAACAAAAACTTTCGGGTGATGAAATATTTTTTTTTTTAATACATCTTTGGGGGAGAAAAAGCATGAGGAAGCCCAGCCCTCAGTATTCTCCTTGGACGATATTTTCTTTTCATGGTTGGATAACATCACTGGGCTGATTTGGGGTACCGCCTCATGCTTTCAAAACAAAATATTAGAACTGTACATTAGATTACTGAAATGGAAAATACAACAGTAGCACACTAGACAGGATAAGAAACATGAAATTATAAAAACAAGCAACACCCATGAAAACTCCTATGAAAAGGAGCACTTTGATATTGCTGGTTAAACGCCTTTGAGTTCCTCGCCTCCAGTAGACTCGAAGTATTCGCATGAGAGGACCACTTCATTGAAGCTACGGAAATGCAACCCATGCAACCAACAGCAATGCTTGCGAGGTAAAGCCCCTATGAACAGCTTTATCATTTCTTCTTCAGCCAGTTGAGGGTAAGTTTGCATCATAAAAGCCTCCCACCTCCTCGCATATACTCGAAAATCCTCCATTGGCCTTCTTCTAAAGTGAATCAAGTTCTGACAAGGCGCTTCAGTCCCAATCTGGCTTTGATACTGAAGCAGGAATGCAGAAGACAGCTCATTCCAATCTCTCATAAGGTGGATATCTGCTGTGATGAACCATTGTAATGCAGATCCCGTAAGACTCTCTTGGAAGGCCTGAGTTGTGAATGACATTGGGCCATAGTACCGACTCATTTCAACATGGAGGTACTGCAAGTGGGGCACGGGGCAAGTCATGTCGTTATATTTGCGGAGGTTAGGTATCCACATCTCTCCAGGGGTCATGATCCTATGAGCGTAAGACGGGCTTGATGTATCCTGGTTAGGCCACTGGTTTTCCCACTTTGCATATTCGTTGTAGTGGTGAATTTTTCTGTTTCGGGAGAGTTGGACTCTACCGAGATTACCCCATTACTTTCTTCTTGGTCAAAATTTCCAAATGATGATGAAGTATTGAAGCTATCCTCACGGTTAGAGGACGAGCTTAATACTTCGTTAGGATCGTAGCGGATAAAGACGTATGCTTCCTCTTCTGACGGACCTTCATCCCCGGATGAGAGTAGGAAACAGTTATACGATGAATCGTCAATTTCATTGTCAAAATAACGCTGGAAGTCCTTGGGATTGTATTCTAGGGCCGGGAAGTCTTCAGGGTTGTACTCTAGAGGATGGTGGCCTTCAAAGCTGTATTCTTGGGAATGCTGGAAGCTTTGGTGTGGTGGCTCGTCGGTAGATGCTGAGTCAATCTGCTTAGGCTTTCTTTTCTTGGCTTCTGGTCCAGACCTTTTGAGTAAGGCCCTTCGTTTTGCTAACTTGATTCTGTCAAGGGAAGTGAGAGACATTAGAGTTTCACTGTCTGATTCACTTTCCAGGTTGATAGGGGTTGGTATTCTTTGGACCCTAGCTCTTGGAGTAAGCTTGGGGAGTCGTCCAGTCATGCCCCGGTCTTGAACAGGCTCTGTGTCTTTGATCTCGTACAAAGGCTCCTTGCATTTCCTAGTGGGAAATTTTCCAGTAATAGGATGTTGCTCAGCTGCCCATTTATTATGTAATGCTTCATTGACACGTTTCTCTCCTATCTCAGCAACTAACGACTCCTCGTGCTCCGCGATCAACGGCTCTTCGTAGGGCAATGTGATGTCAGGGGTGATGTCAATATTGTACTCTTGGTGAAAAAATATGAATTAGTTCCCTCCAGGTTTTAAGGGAACTAATCTTTTTGACAATGTACCATCGCAAGGCAGGGCCAATCAAGTTTGATTGGTATGATTGAAGCATCCTTCGGACCAGGTAGGCCTGCAAGTAGGACTCTGGGCGGGAGGTATCAGCATACCTTTCGCATTCAGGTGCTTTGAGCTTTTCAGGGATTTCAATGCCGACATAATTGGAAAGGTCCATGGGATTCCGCCCCTGTAGCTGGTTTAACTTTTTCATGATCCTTTCAAACTGTCCACGGTACTGGTTATTTTCTGGCAAATTTACAGGCGTCATGACGGTGTTTGGGGCAACTATAGATTTGGACTCAGCTTGAGTGGATTTCATTTGTCTTGAGAGGTGTTGAAGGACAATGGACATCTGTCCTACGCCGTCTTCAATGTTAATGAGGCGATTTTGTACATCATTCTGATCGACCCCTATTGGATGAGGCCATTCACGAATGAGTGGTGGCCGACGATTCATAATTACCTGTTCGTTGAAAATAATGAATGAGCATGAAAGTAAACAAAAATTGACCCATGGCAATGGTCTAACTGCTTTTTTATTTATCAAAAGAGAATTTTATAGACCGCAGACTTCTATCATCTAGAACTTGAAATTGAAATGACAGAATAAAATACTAGATATTAAACAAAAGTCCCTAAACAATGGGACAAAGCTTTCACATTATTAACATTAAGGGGCACATGATTCCCAATTTATATGCGACGGGGAGCCTTGCTCTTGTGAGGATGCCTGCTTCCTTGGGCTAGCTCTGAGGTGTGCATCTAGTCCATTCCCAAATCCCTCTCCATGAGCTCTGCTTGCTCGTGCGAGCTACTCTCTCTGATTGAGCGAGGAACTGATGGCTTCCACCTTGTCGGGATACAATGGTTGTGGATGTAGGACGTTGAGGCGTGGTGGGCTTTTTCTTCTCCATCAAGCCCTTCAGGTATCACAATCCTTTTGCGATGGCACTTGTCCCAGGTTTCCTCAGCGGTAGAAATTTCGAATTCATAGTCACGGCTTGTGTTGAAAAGAACTGGAGGGACCATCATCTTGAAAGGCGGTGGGATCTCTTGAAGGGCTCCATATTGTCGGGCTACCCGATATGGGTAGTAGGGAATGGCGCCGGTGAGACCGAGCAACGGAATTGGGCGGGTGCGCATGTAAGCAAAGCGGGCCCTCTTTTCATGGAACCAACCAGCACACCATTGGAATGCCTCAGGAGCTGGGTTTCTTAGGAAGCTTACTCAATTTAAACAGCTTTGATTGGGAATGTACGGTCCTAAAACCATAAATTTTTGTAATGGATTTTCAAAAGCATTTGTTTCAGGCGATCGCATGAAGTCTCGAAATTCGCTTAGGTGAGAAAAGAACCAAACTTGTAAAATTTCAGGAGAGACTCGCATGATTTTCTCCGAGTTGTCTTTAAAACGATTAAAAGACAAGAATGTTTCAGTTAAAATCATGTTGACATAATTCCCCCCTCTTAAGATCTGATCAATTATCCATGCCATCTTGGGAGTTATGGCATTTCTTTGATGGGGGAAGATGATGAGTCCGAAAAAGGCTAGGAGGAAAATCTCACTTTTCCGAGTCATAGGCTGATTTTGGAAACAGCATTCATAAATTCTAGTGGGCGGTATTATGGTTGCCTTCAAGAATTTGTCTCATGACATGGATTTCGGTTCCTAAAAGTCGTGCTAACCCGCGCCATGGGAGGGCGCCTATCGATGGCTTGACAAGTTTTTTCTCAAGAGGCATTCCAGTGATGATGCTGTATTCTTCCAAGGTTGGGGTTAGCTCAAATCTACCGAATATAAAAGTAATTGTCTTCGGGCACCAAAAATGTGCCATGGCTTGTATGACTTCAGGAAGAACAGTGATTTGGATCAACGATAGGAGATGACCAATTTTGGCCTTCACGCGCTCTTGGGCAAACTGATCTAATTGACCCCACCATCTGAAGAGCTCCGCCTTGGGAGCAGGAATGAACTGGATATCGTCTTTCCCCATCGCACATAAACTGGGACTTGAAAAGCTTATCCTAAATTGCCATGGGTCAAATAAAAAGACTGAGTAAAAGTAAAGAAATCACTTTGCTTTTAAATAAAATGGCAAGCACAAAGACATACAGATGGGACGTGTGGCTCGATTTCTAACTCATAAGGCTTGGTGAGATTAAAAGGATATCCGCCCGTCGCAGTCTCGCATTAGCAGCATACCCTCCTAACCTCGGCTAAGAAATTCGGAGAAAAGAAAGGCAACCTCTACATCGCAGTCTCGCGTTCGAGGTCGTATCTTTTCTTAACACCATCCTAGAAATCCTATGGCGGCCCAGGTCCGGCGGCCGGGTTGTGTGTGCCATGTGTAGTGCTAAAACATTTTAAGGATGCACAGCAGTTTATAATCACAAAACATTTTATTTTCACAGAATAAAAAACTTTAGACTATTACCCTGCATAAGAAAAAAAATCCAAGTCAGCAAAGCATTTAAACAAAGATAAAATGGCCTAAGTCCTCAAAGTCCCCAGTGGAGTCGCCAAGCTGTCGCGACCTCTTTTTTTCGGCGCCCGCAATCGGGTACGAACGCCTAAGGAGGCTAATGGCTCGGCTAAATTTATTAAGCCCGGACCCTCCCAAGTCCACCAATTCACGACTTTAATAGTCGAGTTTTTAATCTGTAAATCAATTTTTAAAATGGAGTCGCCACTAATCAATTTGGGGTGGGTTGATTAGAAACCCAAGTGAAGTATCGGGAGAAATACTCACTCCTTCGTAACCAGAGAAATTAGGATCGGGGACTTGATTACACTAGTTAATCACTAATGCCCTTTCGGTACCTAATCTTGTTTAAACCCTGAGGTTTTTTGGATGTTCGAGGGATTTTCCACGCATTTTGGATGGATTTTCCACGCATTTTGGAGAAAAACATTTTTTGGGTATTTTTCTATTTTTTTGACATGAAAGGGATTTTTTTTTTTTTAGTATTTTTGGAAAAATACAAGTCTTTTGGCTTTTTCTGAATTTTTTGGCTTTTTTCATGAATTTTTAGCTTTTTTTTTTTTTTTTGGATTTTCGGCATTTTTTGGAAAATATGAAATTTTTTTGATTTTTTGATTTTTCGGAAAATAAAATATTTTTTAAATATTTTTTAATATTTTTGGAAAAAAAACAATTTTTCAACATTTTTTAAATATTTTTCGATTTTCTGGAAATAAATTTTTTTTTTTGATTTTTTTAATTAAAATATTATATTTATTATTATAATAATATAAAAACGAACCGGGTCGGGTTCCTGGGTTGGGACCGACCCGGTCCGCGATCTACGAGACCTGGACGGGCCCGCAACGCGGGCCCGACTCAGATTTTTCTCCCCCTTTTTTTCTTTTTCCAAGCCCAAACCGTTCTTGGCCCATTTTCATAAAAACTTCAGCCCAAAAGATACCCGGCCCACGCGCACAAAAACTAACCCAAGCAGAAACCCTACCCGGACGCCCAACCCGGATCCGCCCGACTTCGACCCGGATTCCCGCCGCCCCAAAAATCATGGAAACCCTACCCGAATCGATCCACGCCCGACCCGGCTCCGACTTCGCGACCCGGTCTTGGAGCCTTTGAGATCTGACGATCCGCGGCGAAGGCGACCGAGCCCGTCTCGGCCTGAGTTCGGACCTCCACCGGCACCGCCTTGACCTCCATCCCGTCGGTCGTTGTAGCCGATCCCGTCACCACCAGTCACTGCAGATCCGGCGTTCACCTGGGATTTCCATCAAACACCTAGCGGGCACCGGTTGAGGAAGACAAGATGCGGGCGCTTCGGGCTCGGGATCGCGACGGAGCTCCGAGCAAGCGACAATGGGGGAGGCAGGTTACGAACGGTTGGGGGCCGGAACTCGCGTGAAGCCGGTGGCTGCGAATCCCGGCCCGACGACCCCAACACACATAGACAGGAAAAAAAGAAAGGGCGAGCAACCCTAGCTCACCGCAACAGGGGATGCGGCGTCGGGTGGTTGGTTCGGTGGGCCGTCGACGACAGGGCAGCGGCGGCAGCTTCTTGACGCTCGGATCCGGTGTGGTGTTGGCGGATCGATCACAGCACGGCGTCGGGGCGAGGAACAGCAACAGTGGAGCAGCGATCGATGGCGTCGGGAGGGACAGCAGCGACGACGGGTCCTCGGCTTCTCAGATCTAGCACTTTTCTCTTCGATTCCCCTCTCACATGCTTGGCTCTCTCCCCTCCTCAGCCCCTCTTCGCAGATCCAGAACTCTCCCCTCTCCTTCGGCTTCAGTTGTTCACAGATCTGGGCTTGCGGGCGTTCGGACCTCCCTCGAAGTCTCTCGAGGGAAGCTTCCGGCGTTCGCAAGCTTTCGATCTCTGCTTCAGTTCCTCTCTCTCCGGGTTCGCTTGTCGTCGGCCTCCCCCGAAGTCTCTCGGGGGGAGGTCGTTCGAGTTCGCGACCGGATTTCTCTCGCGCGCTCGCTCTTTGAGTCTCCCTTGAAGTCTCTCAAGGGAAAGTCTCCGAGCTCGCCGTGCTTTGCCATTGTCGGGAGAAGCCTATTTATAGGCGAGGGGTGGCCGGTCGATGGAGCTTCGACCGCCGATCTTCGCACGCCGAACCGCCTCCGCCGGCCGAACCAACATCCCATCCGAGCTCCTCCACAAGGCGTGCTCGGCATTGAAGGAAATCCATGATGGCGCCCGAGATCTGTCTCTTCTGGACGACGTCGGCCTACCCTCCTCGGCCATAGGTTGTCTTCGAGCGCGTCGTCATCGCTGCGCGTGAACTACAGAGGCGGAGAAGGAAGGAGCGAGGAAGAAGAAGAAGGAAGAAGAAGAAGGAAGAAGAAGGAGAAAAAGGGGGGGCGGTCGTGCGAGCCCACGTGAAGGAAAAAGGGGTGGGCTGCTGCTTTTGCTTTTTCCTTTGTTTTTATTTATTTATTTTTTTGTTGTTTTTGTTATTTGTTTATTATTTATCCGAAAAGACAAAATAAAATAAAAATAAAAATTTAATAAACTTAAATAAAATTAAGGTGTCAACAGGCCATCGTCTCTATGACCGCTTGAATGCTGAAGGAATTCGCGTTTTCATATATAATGAAGACCTAGGTACTTCTGAAGAGCTTCCACTACCAGTCTACAGATCCAAGATCTGCATACCTTTCTTTTCCAGAAACTACGCTTATAGCCCTCGCTGCCTTGATGCTCTCGCACTCATGGTTGAACTCACGTCTAGTTCAAGTGGGAAGAAAGAGATCATGCCCGTTTTCTTCCATGTAAATTGGTCTGATGTGACGCTCGAAACATCACTCTACAGGGACGCCCTGGACATGCACAAGAAGAGCTCGGGCAATGAGAAAGTCGATCGATGGGAGAAGGCTCTTGTGGAGGCCGGTAATTTTGATGGATGGGAACTAGGGCCGTATGAAAGGTACATTACATCTGTCTTCTTCTACTCTCGTGGGTTTCTTCTGATTTGATTACTCAATCGACCAAGGTATTGTCGAGAATGTCAGAAAAAGGAAACACAACGACTTTTTTCCAGCAGAAAATGCAAATATTGGTCGACTCTGCTGTACTCCTAATTGACCCCGTTTACATATCTCAATTTATGATGGCGAACTGTGACAATATAATCAATTGGAGGGCGTTGGGTGGTAGTTCCTTAGATCGCATGTGTCAATGGTTTGGAACTGAGATTTTTTTTCTGCCTTGGCAGCGAAGGGGAATGTATCGCATCAATCGTTGGAAAGATTTTGTATAAGCTGATGATAGAGAACAATTATGGTTTTGAAGATCTATCCATTAGTGAGAATCCCAAGATGCCTTTCCGGACCTTGGTATATTTCTATGCTCCTATTCTCCTTATTCTTGAGTTCTCTATCCTAAAGATTATACTGTTGATAGTTTTAGCTTAGTTGTGTTTTACATCAAATAGATAAAAGTCTAATCACCACGAAATATTTTTTCATAATTATAGAGTTGTTGCAAAGTTAGAATAAAGAAGGCAAGCACATGAACTGAAACTACAAGAGAATGCAAGTTATCGTCTGAACTCTGAAGTAGCTCGCATATTCTTCAGTTTTTCAGTAGCTAATTACCCTTGCAAGGATAGAATCCATCAAGAATCCGGGGACAATGCTGCGCTTTATAATTATCAATCTTCATTTATCAGTTTGATGTTACATTTGAGTAGAATAGCTGGATGTATAGTAATTGTCATTTTGAGACCGACATACAGAGATGTCACTACGGAGTTCTCTTTATAAAACAAAACTGATGGCAAAGTAGGCGTTAAATTCACGGTATTAGTGATTCAACAATGCCTCCCACCTTATATTTGTTTGGGAGAGTTGACGCATCAAAACTGACTTTACGAAAACATTCTTTTTAGAAATTTTTATATATTATCTTTGTCGCTTTTGCTTTTTCTGGTAAACGATAATCACGTTGTTTACTCATGGAAGCATTGTTAAAATGCAACTATATAGCAGCCAAAATCTCATAATTGCCTTCTGAAACAACGAAGTCACCTCTTTCCCTTATCATCACAGCCTTATGCAACCGCTAGGTTTGAGCCAATTCCACAACACATGCATGTTACCAGGACAAGTGTCTTTGGATTAAACTTAGTTTCAGTTCGTATCATGGATTGGTCAAGTGGTCTATACACAGTTAAGAAGCGTGTCATGAATGAGTTGATGTCTTTTGACTTGATCATACGCTTGATTAAATGGGGCAATACGTTTATGCAAGTAAATTTTCACGTGTGTGATTTGACCGAAAACAAAAAAAAGGAGGGGGAATGTTGTAGTATCATTAGCGATATTTAGGGAGTATTAAATAAGAAATTATGGTTTTGTAGTGTCTCTTAACTCTTAATCTTATATAAATATAGCCCAAACTTAATCTTTAGAGATAAATACATTGAAAGTCTTCAATCTTATCATGAAAGTGCAATTTAGTCCTAAAAAATACAAAAAAACTGAAGTCAAATCTTAAAATTGATTAAAATTGATCAAATTGGTACAATTGAGTTATTGTGTTAACTCTATCTAGTTAGACCAAAAGAAAATACTGGTGTGGCTTTTTAAAAATATTCTCTCTCTTATGTGGCATTGATCTTCCTAATTTTTAAATAAAAAAACAAAAGCAATGTCATTTTGGTCTAAATCCTAATTTTTAAATGAAAATATTAATTAAATTAGATTAAAAAAAATGAAAAGGCATATTACAAAAACCAACAAAGAAAAGAAGAAGAAGAAAAAGAGCAAGGGCAAGGACGACTGGCCCATACATCATCGCCCCCACCATCGCTGGAATGCAACGGCGACCTTTTGGCGATTGTGGGCAGCAATGCTAAGAGCCAGCTACTCTTGCACTTCTTTTTGCGTTTTTCTGAATCCCTCGTTTTTTTAATCTAATTTAATTAATATTTTGGTTAAAATATTAGGATTTAGGCTAAATTGATGTTGTATATAGTCTTATATTTCATATTTTAATAAGATAATGCCACGTAGAAGAAAATATCAAAAAAGCAATGTCGGCATTTGCCATTACTCTAATTGGACGGAATTAACGGAATGATTCGATTGCACAAATTTAATAAGTTGTAGGAATTTATTGCATTTTTTGTAAGTTTTAGAATTCATCTGTATTTTCATGAAAATTTTTAGGACTTTCAAAACACTTATCTCTAATTTTTATGAATCTTGTCCCAAAGCATTTGTCGAGTATCAATTGTGCATATCAAAAGGCTATCAATTTATTGAAAATTGCAACATCCTCATTGGGTCGTATACCAAGTGTCTCGAGAGCATAAAAAAATCTGTGGTCGAGTCAGAGATTTCTTTGTGGAATCTTTGTAAACCGACTTACTACAAATATCTCTGCCATGTTACATAGAGATTCTTTATGGAATCTTCTACTAAGAGGTGTCAAATGGATAGATCGAGTCGAAAATAATTCGACTCATATTGATCTATTTATTCCGTTTTGATGTGCTTTTATGCAATACAATTTTGTCGATCTAGATTGGAACCAATTGCGACTCAATCTATACTTGACTTGATCCATTTTATTGAAATACATCCGTACTTAACTCTACTTATGAAAATAAATACTTACCCATTCAACTCCCTTTAAGGTTTAGATGTCAATGAGTAACTTAGATAAATTTTTTATATCAAATTAAAAAATTAAATAACAAAATATGAATATGTAAGTAAATAAATCGAAAAATGTAAAAACAAGAAAAATACAATGTACCTATAATGAATTAGAAAAGTGTGCATCTGTTGTGACAAGCACATTCCAGGTGCATGCTTTATTAATCAAATTAAATTTTTCATAACGCACTTTTGCTAAACTTAATCTCTTTCTAATGGTACGAATGTGAAAAAAATGGTGAATCACATAATAAAAGTTCTGGTTAAAAATCCTGTAAAATGAAACATAATAAGCCAATTTTGGTTGAAAATAACCAACGGGTACAATTTTTATAATTTTTTAAAAATGTTTCCGAATTCTTTATATTCTTTATTCTTTATTCTCTTTTTTACCCTTTTTTTAAATTTCTTTTTAGAAAGAAAAAATAAAAAAATAAAATAAAATAAGTCCTCTCGCTGCTCTCTCTGACCAGCGCTCTCCCGTAGCTCAAATCTGGGTTCACATCCTTCACTAGCCCTAGCCTCCCAATCTCCCCAATCAAGCCCTCCCTCACCGCCCCTTGGGCGAGGGAGCCGAACGCCGGATTCCACCTCTCGACTGATCACCAGCCGGGGTACCGCACCTTGGCTTCGAGGTAGGAGCGGTGATCCTCGACGCGCTTGTAGCGGGTGAATCGAATGATGTAGTTGGCGCTTGTCCGGTTCGAGGTCAGACTTTGGGTTTCGGGAGGCTGGGCAGAGGGAATGAAGTGGAGGATAGAGATGGAGAGGAGGGCTAGGAGGAGAGGGAGAGACAGAGAGACTTGAGGAGCGGTCATGGAGGATCGGCGGTGGGGCGGTGGTTGTCAGGGGGCCTGTGGAGTCGCCGGAGGCTGATTGATTTGGCTGGAAGTTGGCAACATTGGAAGGAGACCTTGAGCTCCGGCGACTGATGGATCCGTGGGACTAGAGGAAGACGAAGAAGAGAGATGGTTAAAAAACAAAAATGGTTTCTTGAGGCTGACCTAACAAGTGGGTTATTAAATTGGTTGAAAGTGGTCTGCTACAAATCCACTTTCAACCCATTTGTTATGAACTTCTATTTTTAAAACCACTATTGACCATATTTCGAATTCGTGGTGACCCATGTATAACCCACTTCACTAGACGTGGGTCAAAATACGGACTCATGACCCATTTTAACAGCCTTATTCTACACAGGCAGTGGACTCCAGATACTCCCACTGCTGCCTGAGGATTAGATTTTTTTTTGAAGATTTTTCTCGACTATTCTAGCACAAGTCTATCTTAGAAGACTCTAGAAATTGGATCAACATTTTAACAGCAGAAGTAGTGTAAGATGGGTGTTCAAACAATGTTTGTGCTTTCTTCCTCTTCTTGTGGCGTTAAATTTTAGTCATTGTAGATCTTGAACATCTAAATGAGATCTCATGGTAAACTCCTAGTGAATTTATCACTGTGGCAACTCGGAGATGGTCCCTGATAAGGCTGGTCGTCACCTCTCTGTGCTTCCTTTTCAGATTATGAAGGACCAGAAACGGGTGTGTGTTAGTCAGATTAGGCTTTTTGATGCTTAGTTAGCCAGTTTACTTACTATATTCTTCCATAATAGAGACAGCACGTAACTTTAGCTTTAATGAGATGCATGTAGTGAGTGATTGTATGGAGGAACTTCAGAGCAGGTTATCTTCAACAACCTGTCTTCTGTGTCAGCCAAACATTAGTTCACATCTCGATTAGCAAGGCATATAATTGATTGGCAGGCACATTCAAAGCACATGTCTCAGAAAATGGCATTTTCATTTGGAACTTACAATACCACATCTGTATATTTCTTCACTTCTCTTCTGTCTAACATTCTCATAGGAGCTTGAAAACAGTCAAGAATCGAAAATAATGGAATTATTGGAACTGGAAGTAATAGACGTACGAATTGTTGGAATCCATGGGAGGGATGGCATTGGAAAGACTGTTCTTGCCAAGGACATATATCACAAAATATCCCTTCACTTTGACGCTTGCAGTTTTCTTGTGGATATTGAAGAAACAATGCAGCAACCCGGTGGCATTCAGTATCTTCAAACCAAGTTGATCTTCGATATTTTAAAAAGAGAGTATGAGGTTACTTCTGCTTTCAAAGGAGTACGATTTTTTAAAGAAATATTGAGGAATATGACAGTTCTCATTGTTCTTGATGATGTGGAAAGGTTGTCTGTCCTCAAGGAGTTTGTAGGAGCTAAGCTTGATTGGTTTGGTCCTGGAAGTAGAATAATTGTCACCTCAAAAGAAAGTAGAGTTCTTCAAGGGTTTGTTGCTCGAGGGTTGGCTCATACTTACGATGTTAGTTCAATGGATGATAATCAAGCTTTCGACTTCTTCTGGGTGGATGCTGCAACTGGAAAGAGGGATGAACTACGTTCTTATGTTAAAATTGCAATCGAAATAGTGAAGACTGCGAAGGGGCTTCCACTACTTCTCAAGGTTTTTCGTTCTTTTTTGCGCAATAAACGACAAGAAGAATGGATTAAATTCAAAGATCTCATGCAACAATTTCACGAAGATTACCAGAAGATTCTTCGCATAATTTATGATGCATTAGATCAAGAGCATAAGGAGACGTATCTTGATATTGCATGTTTTGCTCCGGAGGTGGATGGTTCGCTTGCCACGTATATGTGGCCCGATCATTATTGTTATCGTTGTATGAGGCCTTCTTGTGAATATTATCATTATTATTATTATAAGCGTCATGATATCAAGGTCCTTCGGGATATGTCCCTCATAAAAATAGAAAAAAACAAAATAGGCATGCACAGCATGCTAAGGTGCCTTGCCAGGGAGATTATTCGCGGAGGTTTCCATGATCCAGGAACAGGTGTTGGATTGTACACTCCTGCCATATCCCGGGACACGAACAAGGGGAAAAAGGTATGTCGAGTCGCCCGCCCCGCCCCGCCCCGCCCCGCGCCCGGGCGGGTGGGGGTTTCCTGGATGAAGCATTTTCTTTACCTCATGGAAGTTTAGGCATCCATAGTAATTATTTAATTATCTGAATACTTCCACTTGTGTCTCTACTTGACTTTTGTGGTCCTTCGTACAGGGAACAGACCACCTTGACGCTGAAGCGGCAGGCTTTGAGTTTCTGCCGAACACGACATTTCTCAGCTTGGGTCGCGCCAATATTGGTGGACAATTTGTAGATGCCTTATTGAATGTTCGGTGGCTTCATTGGCAAGGGTGCCCTCGAGAGGCGATCAGCATTCATTTAGAGAAAAATGAGAACCTACGTATTCTTGATCTTTCGTGTAGTAAGGTTACAGAATCCTGGGGAAGTTGGAAAAAAATTAAGGTGGGTTTACGGCTCATTTGTTGTTGTTTATGTAAAATTGAGAGTTCTACGCCATCTGAACTCTTTTCCCTGTTCTGCAGATGGCGCATTTGAAAGTCTTGAATCTTACATGTTGTGCGGACTTATTGGTTACCCCTAGCTTCTCCTGTTGCCCAAATTTGGAGATACTGGTTCTTGAGCGATGTTCTCGATTGGTGCATTTAGATCCTTCAATTAATGATCTGAAGCACTTACTTACCTTGAATTTGAAGTTCTGCACTGAACTTAGCATGTTGCCAGTGGAAATGGGGGGGATGAATATTTTGAAAGAGCTCCTGATTGACGGCACTTCCATACGAGAACTTCCTGCATCGATAGGTAAATTGGTTCAACTACAAATTCTTAGTGCCACTGATTGCATCTCATTGGTTCGTGTTCCCGATTCAGTTCGTGAATTAAAAGCTCTTTCTGTGCTAGCCTTGGATGATGCGAAAATTCTTGAACTACCCAAGTCAATTGGATACATGGGGAGACTTAGAGACTTGTCTCTGAGGAATTGTCGTGGGCTTGGAGAGCTTCCAGAATCTATTGGTGAATTGGATGACTCATTAATAAAGTTGGATATTTCGGGTACAGGTATTTCGAGATTGCCCGATTCGATTAATTACCTTCAGAAGTTAAAAGTGCTGAAAATGAATTCATGTTTCTTGAGGGAATTTCCTCGTCACATTGGACGTTTGGAATGTCTAGAAGAAGTACATGCCTCCTGGTGCAGGAGTATGGAGGGAGCCATTCCGAGTGTTATTTCGAAACTACCTCGTCTGAGAGAGCTGAGGCTTCGGGGTACTCGTATATCTAGCCTTCCATCAGAAATCAAGTTCATGACAAGTCTTCAGACTCTGGATTTACTACATTGCGATCTTCTTAAACAGTTGCCTACGCTTCCCTCTAGCCTAATTAATTGCGATCTCATTCCCAACTTGAAGCAAAAAATTTAAGAATATTCAAAATTCTGCCATTGTGGCATTTATTGCGATAAATAATATAGTATTAGCTTGGATCAGATGGTTGAGTGTTGTCGTTTGCCGTAGTCAGTAGGGTTGATAACATCACGCCAATGACAATTTTAGAGTTGTGTCGACCTACTCTTCTCAATCGAATGTGTTTCCCTCTTTCTTATATCTCTAGTTTTCATCTCAATGTGGTGTGTATATATCGATTTAGCATGGTCATGAAATTCAATGGCTGTTGGTAATATTTCAATAGCAACTAAGATAATCTAACAATACACTTGCATCGAATCCGAGAAAATGCTCATGTCACTGAAATTAACCGAAGAGAATGCCTTGTGTCACTGGAAATTAACCATATTGCACATATTAGTCATAAATTACTTTCCCAAGCTTTGACGACATCGCGCAATAGCATCGAATTTTGAGAAGTTACAAATTATCCTCTTGAGCTTTGGTTTTTGTTTTTGTTGCTATTTTCCCCGCATGGCAAACTAAACGCTCCCTAAAAAGGGACTTACTCATAATCTTGACAAGAATAATCTCTACTACGTGGTGAATGAAGTTAAGAAAAGAGAAAAGATGTATGACCAGTGAAGTTAACAATAATTCGGCTAAGTTTGTCAAGAAAAATAATTCAATCCATTCTGAAAAAACATTTAACAGTTACATAGGAAAATAATTCATAAGCTATAAATCTATTGCATTTTTACTAATTCAATCATAAATATTTTAATTATACCAATTGAGTTATAAAAATTTGCACGTTTTGCCAATTGAGTCCATCCGGCATTTTTAGTGGAAAATCCTTGATGTGGATGTTGAATGTCCTACGTGGCACAATTGTTGGACATTTTTGGAATAATATTTTTTGTTCGATTGATTTATTTTTCTTTTTTTCTTTTCTTTTTCTTTTCTTCTCATTTCTTTCTTTCTTTTTTTTCTTAGGAAAAATTCCAAATAAAGGCATGAAGTGCCATCTTTTTATCAGAAAAAGGGCGTGTGAACATTGTTTTGAATAAGAGGCTAAACTCGCCCGCTGGTGAGGATATGATATTTCCAGCAATCGGAACAAGGACATTTTTGTCCAAATAAAAAATCTCAAAATTCGTGTTCTCTTCTTCTTTTCTACACGTTCTTCTTTTCCGTTCTCCAGCCCCGTTCATCAACACACCTAAAAGAACAGAATGCCCAAACGACAAAGTGCCACCAGAGCAAGCACCAGCGGGCGTTGGCGACGTGCGATCGGGTGGTGGCGTGAATCGGGGCGGTGGTTGCGATAACCTATGTAGCACCGACACGGACATATGACCCGCGACACGACCGACACGATCGCCGACACGTCATTTCTTAAAAATAGAGAATTTCGACACGTTCCTACACGTTATATATTAAATATATTTTTATATATAAATGCATAAAAAATAATAATAAAAATAGCCTAGAATTAATTTACACGAAAAATATTAAATAATATCATTTATTATTTTAATTTGTTACAATAATACACAACTTAGAGGAAAAAAACATTGTTTAAAGAAAAATGCTGAAATGATATTTTTAAATTTATTTATTCATCATATATAGCATTTTTTTTATTACTTCTTTCATAGTAAAAGACTTTTTTTAAAAATAAAACAATTCTAAAAAACAAAACTGAAAAAAAAAAATTGACCCCGTGCATGTATATTTATAACAATTTTATTACTTCTTTTATTACTTCTTTTGTGTATATTTATATTTTGACCACTCAAGTATTAGAAATTTTAAAATTGACCCATTGCGTGTCGGAATTGTGTGTCGGAATTGTGTGTTGGAATTCTGGACTCGCGTGTCGGAGCGTGTCGGAAAGAGTTGACCACGTGTCGGATTTTTCGACACTCGTTGACCGCGTGTCAGGACGTGTCGGAGCGTGTCGGACACGTATCGGAGTGTCGGACACGACACGAAAGCTTCCAGAGAGTGTCCGTGCTTCATAGGCGATAACAACGGTTGAAGGACGAAGGATTTTGAAAGAAACTAAAGAACAGAGAGATAAGTGGGCTTTTAAGCATGAGGAAAATTTTATAGGGAATGGGGAAGGGATTTAATTTAATCACCGGAAAGAAAACTTGAAGAATTATTAGTCAATATTTTGGAAGGAATAGTGGGCGCGAAAACTTAGAGGCGAATTAAGAAGTTTCCGTAAACCCCAGCTCAGAAGGGTTAGATTATTTTCAGGAAATTTACAAATTTAGTTGGTTTTTGCTATCTATAGCTTACTTTTAGCTAGTGATATGATAATTATGAAATAATTAGATTTTACGCATTCGTCTGATACTACAAATTTTGATAATGCACGTGTCATTGGATAGATGATATTTCTTAAAATTTTGTTTTCGAAGGGTACTAATGTTGATAATTGTTTAGTGTTTCAAACTAGAAGGACTATGCGAAAATGAAATGTGCGACTAGATTTATAAATTAAAAAAGATAATCAAAAGATTAATTGCGATTTGCATTACTTTGGTGATCGTTACCAACATGGCTAAATATCATGCAACATATCTATTTTTTCGATAATACAAAGCATGCATAACTACTTTTCGAATTAAATCATATATGTGTGAACACATGATTATTATAGCAGATGCAAAAACTATAACGGAATTACAATTGAGAAGAATAAAAAACATCAGATTTATGTGGAAAACTCTTGTGGCAAAAACTAAAAGGAGAGAAGAAGCAAAATTCACTATATAAATTTAATGATTATAAAAGATGGCTCTGAAAAACTAAGACTATTTCTATCTCAACTTATTGACCAAATAATTTGAGAAAAATAATATTTATATTATTCCCAAGCACTAACTTGGCCCAAGCCCATAAAGAATTCAAGACACACTCAACAAATCTCCACCTTGGCTTGAATTCTATATAAGCAACAAACAATCTTCTCCTCCCATTAGAGTAAAACTTAGCTGCAACAAACATTAACCAAATCCCCATCTTTTTGAATTGTTAGATCTATGTGTAATGTTGGGGGATGCCTCTAAGTTGTTGTACTTCATTTGCTCTATAATACTTACATATTAAAAAAAAAAAAAACTAAATCCAAGCAATGCTTGGATTTGGTGACATGCAAGGGCTTTTTAACATATCAGTTAGATTATTTTCTATACCAATCTCATGACCTTAGTATATCCATCAATAAGAATGTCTCGAATAAAATGATACCATACAACATGTGTTTTATCCTCTAATGATACATTTGATCTTTCATAAGATGTATAACACTTTGACTATTGTAATAGACAATAGTCACACCATGATCCACACTGAGCTCTCCAACTAAGCCTCTTTCACCGCTTTTGCAATACCAAATATACTCTACTTTTGTAGTAGACAAAGCTATTGTATGTTGTAAAGTAGTTTTCCAAGTGACTACACAACCTCCAATAATAAAGATATACCTAGTCAAACACCTCTTCTTATCAAGGTCATCGATATAATTAAAATAAATATATTCTTTAAGAGTATCACCAATTTTCCCAAATTTTAAACGAAAATTACAAGTACATTTTAAATATTTCAAAATGCACTTCATAACTTGCCAATGAGCCTTGCCATGCCATAATAAATATCTACCTACCATGCATACATACATACATACATACATATATATATATATATATAGAGAGAGAGAGAGAGAGAGAGAGAGAGAGAGAGAGAGAGAGAGAGAGAGAGAGAGTATGGAACGTGTGACATATAATTTATATCTTCATCTGTTTGTGGACATAAATTAGCTAATGATACAAATTTAGTAGTAAGAGGAGAATTTACTGATTTGCATCTTTTATGCCAAAACGATCTAACACCTTTTCAATGTAGCTTTTCTAAGAGAGATATAATTTTCTACTTTTTCAATTTCGCTAAATTTTCACGCGCAAGATTTTCTTCGTTGCACCTAAACCCTTCATCTCAAATTTAGCGGTCAACTCTACCTTCAAATTATGTATATTAAAGGTCCGTTAGTTTCACGGAAATTGGGCCATTTCCAAAAAATATTTTCCTAGAAATCATTTTCTAGGAAAATGATAATATTTTTTTGTGTTCAGCTAAAACCTGAAAATGTTTCGGAAAATATTTTTTGGTGTTCTGTAAGGAAAATATTTTATAAGACTTCACCACTTAGGCATGCATCACTTACCGACCTATAAATCCATCAAATATGAACTTGCCTTTAAATCCGGGCAAACTTGCTTCATGTCTTTGTTTTCTTATTATTGTCAAACGCTCATCTACTCTAAAAAATGTTTGTATGAATTTTAAAAAGAAGCAAAAGAGAAAAGAAGCAAAGTATGTACATCTCTAATGAGAATCTTCTAGTTGAGTTGCTTGTTCTCCCCCTGTGTCTTTTGTGTTCTAATAAACAAAAGCAAAAAGAAACAAATCATGTGGAGCCCTTTGCTTAAGCAATGTATAACTATAGGGTAGAGTAAATAAAGAAAAGGATAAGCAAGGGTGCAGAGCGCGAACTTGAGATCGACGGGCTCGAGGTTTGCCTAGTAATGAATGACGACTAGCCAAGAAAGAAGAAGATGGGAAAGAAAGAAAAGAAAAAGAAAATAATAAAAATAAAAAAATAAAAAAAAAAAGAAATTAAAAATAATTTGAATTAAAAAAGAAAAAGAAAATTAATAAATAATTAGAATAAAGAAAGAAAAGAAGAAGAAGAAGTGGGAGGAGAAAGTGAGGATTTGTAAAGGTGTGAGATAATAGAGATCAAGTGAGGAAAATGTTTTCTACTTTTCAAAAATGGAAAACATTTTCCTCTAATGTAGAAGACTTTTTTCCTTTCAAGGAAAACATTTTCCCCATGGAATTCATTTTCCGTGAAATGAACGTCGAAAAATTCGAAAAACATTTTCCCGAAAATTATTTTCCGTGAAATGAACGAAGCCTAAATTTATCTTTTGTTGCGATCAACGTATCATCAATATATGATAACAGATAAATGAGAGAGCCACTTGAAAGTTTGCTCAGATATACATAGCTATAATATTTGCTCTTACAAAAGCCAAGTTGTACCGTAAGTGGATCAGATCTTTTATACCATTGTCTAGGCAATTGCTTCAAGTAACTACACGATTTGTGCATTGAACATTTTGCATCTATATATACTAATAAATAAATAAATGAAAACATAAAAGTTGGATGCGCAGCTTTATCTTAATGACTATATTATTAGTTATATTATAGGCCCCAGATAAATAGGGTAGGAATATTATTGGTAGAGTAAGGGGGGCTATTAATCCGGTTTTTTTAAATTAATATCAACAGTAGCAGGTGGGAAAGGATCCATGTAATGATAGGGATAAACGACAAAGCTCCATTCTATCCACTTTCCACGTCCATAATAGAATGGGTTGTTGTTTTATTTCATTAGAGATATTATCCAGCGTAACCTATATATAATCTTTGCTTTCTTTTCTAGGTTCTACAATTATTTTTCCGTACTTATCAGAGATTGTCTTTTCAAATCATGAATCCCCACCCTTGTTCAGCTTGCAGATTTGTGATTGCGGTTTTCGACAACCGCAATACTGAACTCCCAACTGATTTGTTCTTTTGATCATACAATGTGACGGCGGATAATTGTTAATCTCCTGAGTTCAGTGACTGAGAGTGTGTGTAGCTTTATGTTGAGTGGAGCAGCAATGCATTCAAACTTAGATTGTTTTAATACGTCAACATCTCTAGATATGTTCGTCTTCTATGATTGTCTCTTCCGTATTTACCAGCCAAACGACCATCTTGGAACATCAAAAAAGCGCCTCTTGAAACGAAACTATACTAAAATAGCCTTAATCCCATTATTTACTTGTGAAACAACTAAGTCACCATTGTGCATTCCCCATCACCCCAGCCTAATTCATCGGCCAACTTCAGCTTATGTGCTATCAGCTTCTTTGCCACTTCTGATAGTTCAGCACATTAGAGAACTGGGAAACTTCTTATGGTTTTCATTTTTTTTTTTTTAATTTCTATTTGGTCGATTCTAGTGTTGACCTGATTATACTCAATTGTTGATGAAGGGGAGAATTCTCATACAAGTCTATTTTCATTGCTCCCAAGAGACTTAATGATTGTGGTGCCATGGATCATATTGTTGCTATGTGTAATATCCCAAAATTTAGCTCTATCGAAATATATGAAATTGTGATTTCGTCAATGCACTTATGGTTATTTTACTCTAAACTGATCACTCACAAATTAATTCATCTATTGAGTAAGGCCGTAAATGGTTAAAATGTGAAAGACTAGAGAACTCAATTAGGGATCGACCGCTAAATCATAAAGATCAACAATGATCAATACTATGCTGTTGCAAGTCAATTAGTGAACAAATATCAATCAATTCAACAAAAGTACGTACTCAATTTGCGAGTGCTTCAACATGATTATGATACTTCCATCGAACGATGATAAATCGATTTTCTATTGATCTTGTACTTGGGGCATGTATTTGAACTCTCCTGATTACATAACAATTGATGGTCATCTGAGGTACAAACATAGATCGAAAATTATTGACCACTGGTTAACTGTACAAAAACTCTTGAAAGCCACTTGATAGTTTAGGTCATACTAAAGTTGCATTTGATCGAATTTAACCATAAAATTTAATTCAGCTTCAGGTATTGAATTTTCGAGGATTTCAAGATCAATTTATTGGATGTTGCCTCAAATATCTACGAATTATCAAGAAGTTTAAAATTTTGAAAAAGGAATTATCGGATGGAAATTGAAGACTAAAAAGGGTACTGAACCCAATGGCAAGGCTGTAAATAGTTGGCCAAAATTTTGATTTTAAAGAAAAGAGAAAACAAGAGATATTAAAAGGATTTCAAGGGATTTTTATTCTTGAAAGAAGATCCTAAGGAAATCTCTCTCTCTTCTTTCTCTCTCTCCCTCTCTTTCCCCTTTCCTCTCTCGCCACTCTCCCCCCCTCCCCCTACAGAACCGCTCATCCCCTCTTCCTTTCCTCTTTTTCTCCCCCCACGTCTTCGTCTTCTTTTTCTCCTCATGCCTTCTTCATCCCCTCTCCTCCGTTTCTCACCACCATCACCATCCGCCACCAATCACCACCATCATCATCCACCTCCTCACCACCAACCGTATTACCACCGCCCACACCACCGTCCACCCTCACCGAACCTGTTGAGCTGCCCGTTTGGCCACCGCACCTCACTACCACTTCGCCGCTGACTCGAGCTGCCCGTGTAGACAACCGATTGGACATCCACACTTGTAAGATTTGTCCACATCACGCTACGAGGCCGTTTGATAGCCGCATTAGTTGGATTTGACCGAATGTGGTGTCAGAGGAATTTTCATTAGATAATTTATGAAAGTAGAAGGGGAAGGACTTGATTAAACAAATTAATAGTGCAGGGAATTGATTAGAGAAAGCATTAAAATACAAGGATGAAAAGTAGAACGTTTCCTTATTTTAAATCATTAGTGATGATATATTTTGTAGTCCGCTTTCCTAACTCATTCGCTGACATTCTAATTCCATCCTTGCTTTCCTTTCTACAATTTGTGAGGATTAAGACCATAATTGGTTACATATAATAATTTAGTACTTAAACCCTAAAGATATGTAACATCTAAGAATTTTTTAAGTGTCATAAGGAAGGCTTATTCTTCATACAGGATGTTGACCTGTTGACATGAATAATTAGTACACTGGTGGATAGCGACGCGTTGTATTTCAATCTTCCTATTCTGGACAAGCTACAGATGCTAATAACTGTTATTTGTTTGTTCCACTTGTATTTGACAGTTTAACTTGTTATTTCAGGCATTTTCCCTGGATTTCAACCTGAGGTCCCACATGAAAACACACTCTCAAGAGAATTATCATATTTGCCCATACCCGGATTGTGGAAAGAGATATGCTCATGAATACAAGCTTAAGAATCACGTAGCATCACAGCATGAAAAGGTTGGTCTTGCTTTCTTATTATCATGTTACTACTGAAATGAAGGATGCTTGGGGAGCCAGGTATCTGACCAGTTTGAGATTGGGTTCCGCTGATTTTATTGTGTGGATTAAGATCATTGGTTAGTTAAGCACCATCCAAAAGGAAGTTAACGTGCAAAGTGTGAGCTCTTCATTTTTCTGATAAATATTGGTCAACTTGGAAACATCAGGAAATCTAAGTTTTCAGAACTATGCCAGAGGCTATTCTAGTTCTAAGTGTCATTGATTTAATTGACTTTGAATCTATGGCTTTGACTTTCTACCTAATTCCACAGAACGCGGCAGTTGAGGTGGCGATGTTGAGAAGATCACCGCCTCTCTCTCTCCTGGAACTCTCCAGATCTCTCTCTCTCTCTCTCCAGATAATTCCTCAGCCGCAATTGTTGACAAATGGGTCAACAAGTTGCAATAAAATCATAAGTAGAAGTGTGGGAAGTCGGTGGATGTGCCGACTTTACACCCTATAAATAGGGGATCTGCCTCTTGTGTGTGTGAGGGGTGTTGTGTAAAGTGTAGGGAGTGTAGAGTTTAGGGGTAGAATGGTAGGGGGTCTTGTGTAGAGTGTGCTGTGTGTGGCGTGAGAGGTGGTGTAGTGTGGTGAAAAGAGTGAGTGTCTTGTGCAGAGTCTGTGCGTGCATGTGAGAGTGAGAGGAGTTGTGTAGAGTTGTAAGAGTGTTGTATGCGGTGTAAGAAATATTGTAATAGATAATTTTCTATTTTGTGAATTATATTTGTATCACGTTTTTGCAAGATTCAACAATTGGTATCAGAGCAAGTTGTCGAAGACCATGCGAAGACAGTGGTCGGGGACCATTGTAAGTGAGTAGGCAGTTAGGGATCATCGTGCCAAGGAGGGGAGTACGCCAAAGTTTTGCCAGTGCACAATCTAGGATTGTGAAGTCGGTTCGTCCGGGACCAGGCTTACTTGGTATAGTGCAGGGCATTATACTCAAGTCACGATGGCGGATTTCTCGAGTTTGGTGAATGGCATGGAGAAGCTCAACAACTTCAATTATAATAATTGGAGTACCCGCATGCAATATTACTTGCTAGGCCAAGATTTGTGGGATATTGTTGGCGGGAGCAACGCCACACCACCCACAAATGATAGTGAATTAAGAAAATGAAACATAAAATCAGGTAATGCTCTTTACGTTCTTGCTGTAACTGTTGAAGATGAATTATTACAACATATAAAGAGTAAGAAGACCCCGAAGGAGGCTTGGGATAACATGACGACACTGTTTGCGAGAACAAACGATGCCAAGTTACAATGCCTAGAGAACGAGCTCCTCTCAATCTCGCAACAAAGTATGACGGTAAGTCGATACTTTTCTAAAGTTAAATCTATTTGCGAAGAAATTTCAAAATAAGAATGAGAACAATAATAATTCACGTGTTAAGCTTGGAATATAATGGTATTGTTACAGCCACCTGTGGATGGGCAAATGAGCCAACTCTAACTGAGTAAAATATATTGGCCAATCAAAAGGCCTTAGATAAACAAATTCCTAAGGTCTAAGGATGATGGAAGTGCCTTCTTCAGTTATAAAAGAGGGTTCAAGGGCCAGAATGGAAATAGAGCAGGTGCAAGAGATGGCAAACCATGGAAAAATCATGGAGATTGGCGGAGGCAACCGAAAAAGAAGGGTTATCAGCCAGGGAGAGCTCGTCAAGATCGTGACGACGATGATGATGAAGACAAGAGCAACATAAGTCATAGTAAATGGTGTTATGTTTGTGGCAAGATAGGACATATTGCCAAATTCTGTTGGTACAAGCGGGAAGAAGGAAATGTCATCACTTCTTGCAAGAAGGAGATTGAAAGTGAAGAAGAATGGGACTTTCAAGTGCTTGTTGCAATGAAGGAACGAGAAGAGCTTGCAACCGCTTGTATACTTGAGTTGGATAATTCGATTGGTTCTATCATAACCCCGAATAAGAGCAAGCCAATGGGGAACTTGAGGAAGCAACTAACAATGCCAACAAGCAGTTGTGAAAAGAAGCTGCAAGAGATGTAGGAGATGGTAAAGAAACTAAAATTTGACATGGCAAAGATGGAGAATATGTTGAAAAAGAGGGATGAGATGCTAAGACAGAAGGATCGAGAGCTCAAGGCAAAAGAAAGGGAGCTAGAGAAGTTCCGATGTGAGTTTAAGAAGTTGCAATTGGTTATACTTAGAGAGCTATCAAACACATGAAGGAGAAAAAGAAATGTTTCTTTGAGAAAAGGAGGCCATCTACACCCTACATCCCGTGGTGTAAGGACCAGTGGAATAAAGTCAAGGGGAAGAAATTTTATGAGGAAAAGGATCATGAGGTCTACATTGAAGTGCTTCGAATGGGACTGAATCGGTTGAAGCATGAAATGAAAGTCACAAATGAGAGGCTTGATCGAATGAGTTCCAATCTCAAAATTCTTTTAGGAGATATGTCAAATACAAAGACCGTATTGAGTGAGAAGAAGGAAAATGAGACTAAAGGGCATAATGAATTGACATTGCAAAAATTCAAGAATCACAAAACTCAAAGGAAAGTCGCAGCAAGAGAAGCAACTGAAGATGGAGCCATAAAGCCATCCAAGTACGAAGAAGCTTGGCAATATGCTAAATGGAGGAAGACAGTTGAAGAGTCCAAAAGTAATATTGGCCAAGAGACCGAAGAGGACCAAGAGAATGTGGAGGGATGGAGATATGCCGAAAACAATGAGGATGACGATGAAGAGACTGAGTATGAAGACTAGCGAGCTATCAGTAGCAACATATGCATTTAGAGGAAGGATTAGGTTGATGAGGAGCCAAGGATATCAATATTAGACCTGAAGCATGCTGCCATTAGCTCCACTGTGAAGCTCAAATAGCCTTATTCTCCATTAATCGCAGTTCCTCAATGAGGTGCATTCATATGTGTCACAAACAAATCCGCAGCATTGTCCTCAGAATTTTTCAGACTTAAATGGATAGTGCATGGATCCCTAATTATGAAACCCAGCTAATGGCCAAACTGAGTTTGTGTCCATAAGCAAAAATTGTTTTCTTAGATGGTCCAGGGGATTGTTGTGAATCAAATGAAAATAAGGGAGGATTTCGAATTGAGAGTATGAGGAATAATGGTGCTATCATTTCAATAAAAAGAATAGGTATTTGCTCTGCTCTGAAAATGTTTATAGGAACCTGGATACTGTCCTCTTAAGTTCTGAGTCAAATGAAAGCTAGGATTATGGTACTCTTCCAAGAACTATATGTTGAAAAACAACGCAAGGGCATGCTATTGTTTATAAGAAGCATTTCATAGACAATATTATTTATATGTATTCATTGCCTAATACATGCTAATTAACTTTCTTAATCTTCTTCTAGAAAAACAAGGAAAAGTCGCATTATAACGGACAAAGAATCAAGATCACCGTGTCTATGGAACGCATTGCAATATTAATTCTGTAATTATACGATAAGACATTATGATTAATGATTGTGTTTTTTCAAAATTTCAGTTAACTAGAAAATGTAAATTTGTTTGACACCGGTTCTTAACTTTGAAACCAGTTATTGTCGTGTAAATGTCGAATGAAAGCTAGGGTTATGGTACTCTTCCAAGAGCTATAAATTGAAAAACAATGCAAGGGCATACTGCTGTTTAAAGGAAGCATTTCATGGGCAAAATTATCTTCATGTATTCTTTCCCTAATTCATGCTTACTTTCTTATTTTTCTTCTAGTAAAATAAGGAGAAGTCGCATTATAATAGACTTAGAATTGAGATCTCCATGTCCATGCGACGCATGGGAAGATTAGCTTTGTAATTATATTATGACATTATGATTATCGATTATGTTTTTCAAGAAATCAATCAAATAAAATTAATTTACTTATAAAATGGAATAGAATTCCAAATTCGAATTCTTTTGAATATGAATAAAAAAATTCAAATAAAAAAGATTAAAAAAATTATGTTTCGCAATTAAATAATCCAATTTTCCATTTTTAATTGACCCTTGGATACAAATCACGAGAATGTATATTTTTCCTCGAATCCTTCGTTGAGAGGTAAAGAAAAGAATTCTACTTAATTTGGCTAAACATTTCATTTTCGAAACTATAATCTACCTAAGAGCTCAAGCGGAACATATTGGTACGTAAGTAGTCGAGCAAAGTTTTAGGATTTCTGGCTTGAATTATCTTCTTAATTCGCTGGATGAGATGAGTACCCCGCCCAGCACAACCTAGCCCAGCCCAAGTAACGTGATTCAAAATGTCCGAATGGACTTGGACCGTGGAGATACTACTAGACCAACATGTTGGCTTGCATCGTCTTTAACTGCCCTGGGATTCTTGGAAGGTATCTGGCGTGAGATGATGCTGCTGAATGATGGCCTTCAAAAATGCAATAATTGTAAAAAAATAGTTTACCCAATCTCTGATGCGGACTTCGTTCGGTCCATTTTAAAAGGTCATTTTCTTTTGATTATTTTCCTTTTCTGATGGCCGATGGTAACCTTTTCATTAATTTATAGAACAATGGACCCGTGACATAGACTTTTTTTGGTCATTTTAAATGTTTTTCCTTTGGTAATGGTCATTTTCCCCCCAAAAGCCGACACCCATCACCACCATTATCATCCACGCCATTTTACCATCCTCACCCGCACTCGCCACTAACTTCATCCCACACCACTGTCCAACGCCATCTCCACCACCGCTCATCACTGCCGCCCTCAAGCCGCCCACTTGCCGTGGCAAGCCACCGCCCGCATCCCTCCCACTGTTCACCGTGCCGTCACCATTGTCCTCACCTTAAGCTACAACCACCACCGCCAAGCCGAGCCCCATTTGGTTGTGAGCTCAACTTCGCCAAACCTCTGCGGTCGAGTTCCCGTTCGAGTTGCGAGCATCATATTCTCGACGCTATCACGCCGCCGTCGCTGCGAGCTTGCCGTTGTTGGAAACCCATGAGTTAACCTCTTAATTGTGGATTATAGCATTAATTACGTTTAGGGGTAGATTAATTTAATATTAATGGCGGTTAGTGTTAGTTAATTTTAGCTTATCTTTAATTGTGATTACGTATGGTTTAGATTATGTTTAAGTGCGATCAGTTTAAGTGATTACGATTAGATTAATAGTAATTTATTTAATTAATCGTGATTTATTTAATTAATAGTAGTTTATTTATTTATTTAATGGTAATTATTTTAGTTAACGTCGATTAATTTTTAATTAATTATAGTTAGTCTAATTAATCAAGTTTAGCATAATTAATCGTAATTAGCATAATTAATTTGTGATTTGTTTAATTAATTGCAATTAGTGTAATTAATGACTGATTAGCCGGTAAGTAGAATCGCTTTTCTAGATGAGATTGTGCGTAATTTTGGTTGTTTGCATGCGTGATGCTATGCTATTGATTGCTCAATTATAGTTTTTTATTTACTATTCTCAAAGGAGGCTTTTGGGCAAGAAAATAAAAAAAAATATGAGGTTTCGGGTTTGGGCGCCGAATAAAATAATGAGATTTTGAAATAGAAGTGTGCAAAGTTTGACGAATTGATTTTAAACACATGAGCATGTACGAGTATTTTATTGGATTTTTTAAATGTTGAAAATTGCCAAAGTGATTATTTGAAAATGAACTATTTGTTCTTTACTAATTAATGGCAACAAAAATTGGCTTGATTGATGGTGTGCTTGAGTGGTCATTTAATCGGATCCATCACTCAATGGGAGTTTGGAGGCGATGGTGGGGGTCCGGATCCCGAGTCGTGGTTAAGGCCGGACCAATGTGGTGGGACAATGCTCGGTTATGCCGGAAGACTGCCAACTCTTGTGTTGGTCGTGAACCGAGGGATGGTAATAATTAAAACACATGTGTTGGTAATGCGCATGAAATTTTTAGAATGTGTTCTGATTATTATTTATGCATATTGCACTATTATTGCCATGTGAAATGCGTTAATATGCAGGATTGTGCCAATGCGAGGTAAGTTTGTATGTAACATGTGTTTAGGCTGCTTTTGAGACGAATTTGCGTCTTAATCGATGTTTAGGTTGTTAACTCACTGAGATTTATATCTCACCCAGTTGTTGTTAAATATTTTCAAATCCGTAGTATGGAGAACCATCACGTGCAGTTTGGGGTCTTGATGGACCAAGACGCGTGCATGCTTAGCGTTACTTTTAGTTAGTCTTGTCATTAGTGAAGTTTAAGCTAATCTCGACCCTCTTTGACCCTTTTTGCCTATTGGTCGTTAGGAAGTTGTCTTTTGAGGTAGACTTATAAATATAAAATTTCCTGGGGTTAACAAGTGGATAAATAAATATGCCGCTTTTGGAAATCGTCTGTTGTGTTTTACTATCCCTGTGGTTTGTTGATTGACTGGGTATTTATTAGAGTTGCTTCCACATGCGTTTAATCGAAAGTAAAAAAAGAAAAAAAGAAAAAGGAGAAAAGGGTCGGTAACATGTATTGGGATGTTGCAATTTAATCGACTATCGATGGCTGTTCACGTGCTCGAGATTTGGGATGTGACATCTCTAACTCTGAACATCAACATGGTATCAGAGCAAGAAAACACATCAAATTCTTCAACATCTCTACCCCAAATTGATACTTCTTTACTGCAATTACTACCTCAACAATGTCCAATACATCTTTAAAATTTGCTTCATCTCTACCATCTCTTTATTCATCATCTTCTTTTTCTGTTAATCCCAATTTCCCATTACCTTATCGCATCCAATTTTACCTCTTATTCCCTCTTCCCTATTACTCCAATCTCCTCTGCTACTGCTCCAATTATGGCTATGCAATCATTCTCGCCATCTATTGTTGTTCCCATTATGACAAGTCTTATCTCTATCAAACTCGATGTAGACAATTATCTTTTATGGAAATCTCGGTTTGAATAAATTTTAATTTGCAATGATTTGCTGGGCTATGTGAATGGTTCTTTTCCATGTTTGTTGAAACTTATCAATGATCAGAACAACAATAATTGTTAATGCTTGCTAGACAAAACAATGCATACGTTGTTTGATCAATTCGACTCTCACAGTTCAGATTTTCTGTGAAGTTCACAATTTTCAGACATCTCGAGAGATTTGGTTGGCTTTAGGACAACATTTTACTAATCGCTACGTGGCCAAGGAAATTGATCTAAAACTTGATTTTTAGAATGCTATGAAGAAACTTGATCAGTCAATGTCTAACTATCTCCGACATATGAAATCAATTGTGGACTCTCTCACCGCAATCATTGCAGTTGTAGAGAGCACCATGGTCTTCTTCAATCCAATGACAAGTCAATCAAACACATCATGCCATTTGTGACTATAGTCGCAAGCATCGAAGCATGGAACCTGAAATCTACAGCAAATATTATGATCTTTAGAAAATCAGGGATGACCTTGCTTGCAGCTACAGTGGCTCACCTCGCGGCTAGTAACCCTTGCCTACCACAGTAGGGAAAAAGGTTTTTTTTTTTTTTTTAAAGGGAAACAATAAGAAAATAAAATAAATAAATTAAAAATTATTGAAATGTTATTAAAAATTATTCAAGTCAATATTGATTGTGTCATGTTAGATAGTTAATGTCCATGTCAGTAATTTGCAACCAAAATTAATTGAATGACTCAATTGGTAAAATGTGAAAAATGTTTATGACTCAATTAGCCCAATTAAAATATTTATAACTGAATTGATATAAGTGTAATATGTTTAGAATTTTTTTGACAATTTTCACAGGATTATGTAGACTAAAAACATTAGCCATTGCAACAAAATTTGAAGTTTAAGAGTTAGGCCGTAACTTCCCAGAGTCGGGGTCTATTGTGCAGCAGTAGTAGAGTTCAGGATAGTGATTTGTGAAATTTTAAAATTTGAGAGCTATAGGGATATAATGCCTAGTTGTACCTGATATTATGATTGCCTGGGCCCTGGGAATGATTCACCTGTGCAAATGTCGGTTTGCACCCAATATTCCTCGGGTCATCATCAAGAGGAAAAGTGCAAAAATCCAAATGGGTTGGATCTCAAAAGTTTTGAAACAATCTAATGATTTCATCGTTTCATGAAAAATAATTTTCAATAAAATAATTTTTGGATTTTTTGGTATTTATTTTATCAAAAATGAACTAGTCAACGGAAATATTTTCCGTTGTTGGAAAAAATATCTTCAAAAGTGGGGAGAATGTTTTCAATTTTTCAATGAAAACGTTTTTTCACTATTAGAAAAAAATATCTTCAGGAAAATGTTTTCTACATTTCAAAAATAGAAAATATTTTCCATTACTTATTCTACCTTACTTTCTTTCACCAAATACACTTTCATTTTATTTTTATATTTTAATTTTATTTTTTATTTAAAAAATCAAATTTTTAATTTTTCTCTTTTCTTTCTTTCCTTTTCCTCTTCTCCCTTGCCCTTGGCTGATCGCACCACGGCCGATCATTGAAAATGAGTGCAGAAAAGATTTTCTTTACCAAATAGTAGAAAATATTTTCTATTTTACTTTTAAATTTTAATTGAATACCAGAAAATTGGTCATTTTCCTAGAAAATGGCTTTCTACAAAACAATTTCTAGAAATGTGCAATAGTTTTTGCAAAATGAATCAAGCCTAACTCTGTCTAAGTCCATCTCTCCTTCTCGTAAGGAGTTCCTCCCTCTCTACAATGGAGAGTTTTCTTCCCACTTCTTTAATAGAGTGTTCACCCAACCAAAATCTGAAATCTTGAGTTGATTCACCATTCCATCACCACCTATGTATAAAGTCTCCTCTAAAACCCACACACCCATGATCCAAACAGCACCCTCACCCTAAAACCCACACACCTCTTCCGCATCCGAATCCCTTAAATACATCCACACAAACGAGCTCCCTTCAATCAACAAACTCCCCAAATAGTCAGCAAAAACAACAGTAGAATATGGATCAGCGCACCCAAGCAAGTTATCCAGAAGATGCTTCGGTCTTCATCTCCAAAATGGCGTAGGTGTGGCCTATTTACATCTTTGCCTTATTCCCCGTTTTGAAGAAGCTTGTTACTGGCTATGTAGTACTGGCTGTGTAGTTGTTATTAGATTACCTGCAATGGAGACAGAATTAGTAAGAGAAAAGAGGATGGCAGCACTCTGTAAGAGAATGGGCAAAATGTGGACAGAAAAATTTGTAGTCAAAGTGCTCGATGGAATTCCCAAAGGGAAAATGAAAGAATGTCAGCTAACTTTACTTGGCAAACTTCATTCAAAACCAAGTGTTAACCTCCTAGCCTTCCAATCCACTATGTTTAAGGCGTGGAAAACAGAGAATGTTGTTTGCGACCAGCCACAACAGGGCTTATTCACCTTCACTTTCCAAACTGAGGAAGAGAAATAGCGAGTTCTAGATGCTAGTCCCTGGTCATATTATGGCAGTTTACTAATCCTGAAACAATTAAACCCCAAAATACCTCTCCATCACCATACTTTTACTCATTGCTCCTTTTGGATACAGCTTCATGGACTGCCCCTGGGGTGTATTACAGAATCCATAGTAAGAAACATAGCATCGAATATTGGGGAAGTGATGTAAGTGAAGCTAGTCACTAAGGAGGGTAGCCTTTGCAAGGTCGGAAAAGCAAGAGTGTCAATAGATATATCAAAACCACTCATATCAAGAGTTATGCTGCAACTCGATGAGGTAGATTCTTGGATAGACTTTAGATATGAGCGCTTACCTCATTTCTGCTACTCGTGTGGGAAAATTGGTCATTATACTACTAATTGTGGGGAAGTGCCTTATAAAAAAATAGAACAAAAACCGATTGAAGAAGGTTTATTTGGTTATTGGCTAAAAGCGGAGGCTAAAGTGCACAGCCCTTTCTGGAAGTTACTAAATAAATTGGATGTGGAAGAAGTTATACCCGAGACGCCCATGAATACTAACTCTCCAGCAAATAGGCCAAGTGGGGGGGGATATGGAAGCGCAACAAACAGAAACTATTCCCTATAGTCAAGAGAATCAAGAAGGTATGAGTTTAAAAGCTTTGGGCAAAAGACCACAGGGCTCTACCTTGCTGATTTCCGACACTCCATGGATGGAAACCCTATGTTGTTTCTAGCAAGGCCAAAAGTCAGCGAAAGGAATTGAAGGCCCCGGTTACGAAAAAGATTAAAAGGCACAGCCCCTATGCATCTCAGGGGGTAATGATGAAGCAGGCAGATGAAGAAGCACTACATGAAACTCCAATTCTGGTTAAAGAAGATCCCAAAATATGGGCTCTGGTGGCTAGCCCTAATAAGCCACCGGCGAAACCATGAAGATTCTAAGCTGGAACTGTCAGGGGTTGGGCAATCCCCTGACGTTCCAAGAATTAAAAGCTCTTGTGGCTCTAGAGAGGCCCGGTTTGGTGTTCCTTATGGAAACCAAAAATAAAGAGGAGATGGTGGAACGTGTAAGCAAGCGCCTTAATTACCCAAACCTATTCTTAGTACCACCAGAAGGTATTGCGGGAGGATTAACCATTATGTGGAGTGAAGAGGTCAATTCGAAGGTGACTAACAGCACAAAGCATTTTATAGAAGTGGATTGCATAGACCCTTTCAGTACACATCATATGCGAATCACTTTTATTCATGCATCGACAAATTTAGGCGAAAGACTACAACTATGGCAGCAACTCAGAGCCTCTCAGAACAACCCACAACCCTTATGGGTATGCATAGGTGATTTTAATGAAATTTTGTACACTTGGGAGAAAGTTGGAAGAAGAGAAGCCGACCAAAGTAGAATGTTTGCCTTCCGGGAATTCTTAAACGATTGCTCGCTCATGGATCTAGAAGGTAAGGGATGTGTATATACATGGTCTAATAAAAGGGAAGGAGAAAACCTTGTAAAGAAGCGGTAGACCGAGTACTTACCACCATGGAATGGAGGGTAACTTTCCCACACGCAGAAGCATTAGCCTTACTAGCTGTTGGGTCAGATCATTGCCCTATTATGCTCACTCTTCACCCTGAATATAGAAAAAGGAAGAAAGACTTTAAGTTTGAGTCCTATTGGCTAGAAGATCCAGAATGCAGCGAGATAATTAGGCGCATATGGCAACGACAAACAGCAGAAAATCAGAGCCTTCCAAGGAAAATCCAAGAACTATCCTGAGATCTAGTCGAATGGAGCACCAGGAAATTCTCTAATGCATCAAACAAGATTAAAGAATTGAAAAAACAGCTTACGAAACACATGAACAAACCGGGACCCTCATCAAAGCAAGATATCCAACAATTGGAGGAACAAATAGAAAAACTATGGAGGCAAGAGGAGATGTATTGGGGATTACGGTCTCGAATCAATTGGCTTCAATGGGGGGATAGAAACACTAAGTACTTTCACGCAACAACGGTGCAAAGGAGACAGAGGAACCGAATTATTATGCTGAAAATAGATGAACAGACCTGGTGTCGGGAACCCACAGCCCTTAATCAGCACATCAGAAACTTCTACCGCACATTATATGAATCGGAAGGCCCTAGAAACTTTGAACCAATCCTGAATCAATGTCCCAAAGTAGTTAGCGAGGATATGAATGCTGATTTGCTTAAACCAACAACTTTAGAAGAAGTGAAAGAAGCTGTCTTCCAGCTAGGAGCACTCAAAGCACCAGGTCCTGATGGACTAAATGGCCAATTTTATCAGCATGCTTGGGAAGATATTAAAGTCGACCTCTTCCAACTAGTTCGAGAGTTCTTCCTAACAGGTATACTCGATCCCCTCTTAAACAAAACATACATCACACTCATCCCAAAGATAAAGAATCCAGAAAGTATTAGCCAGTACCGACCAATTAGCCTTTATAACTTTAGCTATAAGATCATATCGAAGGTCATGGCCAATCGGCTAAAGAAGTGGTTGCCTATGCTCATTGAAAATGAACAAAGTGCTTTCGTGGAAAACTGACAAATACAAGACAATATTTTGATTGTCCAAGAAGTATTGCACCAACTGAAAATCAGAAACAAGAAAAAGAAATTCCAAGCTATCCTAAAATTGGATATGCAGAAAGCTTATGATCGGGTTGAGTGGGAGTTTTTGAGGGCTAGTATGCTGAAAATGGGTTCTGTGAAAGATGGGTAGGACTTATTATGCAATGTGTATCATCTGTCTCTTTCAGTGTGAAAGTTAATGGAGAACCAACGTCATATTTCTCACCATCACGTGGGATACGACAAGGGGATCCCTTATTGCCATATTTATTCATTCTTATGGCCAATGTCTTGTCTTGGATGATGCATAGAGCGCTGGAAAAACGAGATATAAAGGGGATAACTCTCAACAGGTATTGTCCAACCCTAACACACCTATTGTTTGCTGATGATGCTATATTTTTTCTAGAAGGGACTATCAAAGAATGCCAACAAGTTGCCTCGATCTTAAATCAATACTGCTATGCCACAGGCCAAGCAATTAACCTTAACAAATCAGGTGTGTACTTTAGTAGGGGCTGCCCTATGAATTGTCAGCAAGATATGGCACATGAATTATGAGTTCCGATAATCGAAAAGACAGGGAAATACCTCGGTATATCTTCTGATTGGGGAAGTTCAAAGAAAGAAATGTTTGCATGGATATTGGCGAGAGTGAATATGAAGCTCGAAGGTTGGAAGGAAAAGATTCTTACAAAAGCTGGGAAAGAAGTTTTAATCAAGAGTGTGGTGCAAGCAATCCCTCAATATGCAATGTCAGTATTTAAAGTTCCAAATTCTATCTGTAATGCTATTGAAAGAAAAACTGCTTCCTTTTGGTGGCGGCAAACTGAAGCAAAGAAGGGACTACACTGGAAAAAATGGGAAGTTCTCAAAACCAGAAAAGACGAAGGGGGTCTCGGTTTCAAAGACTTGAAAGCGTTAAACGTCGCCATGCTAGGTAAATAAGCATGGAGATTATCACAAAGTCCATCAACCTTGTGGGGAAAAATTCTAAAAGGCAAATATTTTCTTGAATCAGACTTCTGGCGAGCAAAGAAGGGGAACCGTCCTTCATGGGGATGGCAAAGCATCCTTATGGGTAGAGAAGCCATAGAACCAAATATGAAATGGGTAATCGGAGATGGTAATTCTGTTAAGATTCGAGAAGATAAATGGCTTTCTGTCGGGATAATTGGGGGACCAGCAAATCGAGATGATCCAATCATGGTTGATGAGTTGTTTAATGAACAGAAGACAGAGTGGGATGAAAACATAATAAGAACTTCCTTTGATGAGAGAACGGCCAACGAAATTTTAACCATCCTTATTGCTCCCAACTCAAAGGAGGATAAACTAATCTGGTTCGGAAACAAATCGGGTACCTACTCTGTGAAAAGCAGCTACAACAAGGTGCAAGCAAAGACTACAAATTCAGACATAAATATAGCATCAACATCTTTTCAGCCCCCCGCTCCTTATGGACTAAGATTTGGAACCTACAGATCCCCCCAAAAATAAAGATCTTCCTTTGGAGTTTGTGCCAAAATGCCTTGCCAACACGGGAGAATTTGTTTAAGAGAAAAGCTTTACCTGATCCGCTCTGTCCTTTTTGCGCTCGAGAACCGGAAACAACTGAGCATTTGTTTTTGCTTTGCGAAGAAACAACCAAAGTGTGGTCAGATCCAAGAGTAGAATTGAACATAAATGCCTTGAACATCACCAGACTAGACAAATGGCTGCTGGAAATTTTTGGAACAAAAGCAAAAGCTCCAGGAGATGAACTACTTGCAACAACACTATGGCAGATATGGAAAAGTAGAAACAACTTCATCTTTCGGGCTAAAAAATTCGACCCACTTGGTCTGGTTTTTGCAGCAACAACGCAAATCAAGAACTTTAGCCGTTGGATTCAGAGGAAGAAATCAAAGGAACCCAGAGATGACAACTCACCGATTCGTTGGCACCCACCGTGAAGGCTTCCAGTGACACCTCAATTTTAATTAGTTTTATTAATTAAGTTTTTAATTTTGTCTTTCGTATAAATAGATAATAAAAAGATAAAACAACAAAAAACAAACAAAACAAAGCAAAAACAGAAAAATTGGCAGCCCCCCCTCCTTTTCTCCTTTTCGCTTGCCCAAGCCTAGTTTTTCTTTTACTGGCCCGGCCCCTCTCTTCCTTCTTCTTCCCCGCGCCTTCCTTCTCCACCTCTCCGTATTCCACGCGCATCAACGCCGACGCGCGAAGGACGGCCTATGGCCGAGGGGAGTAGGCCGACGTCGGCTAGAGAAGATAAGATCTTAAGCGCCATCAATGCCGAGCATGCTTCGCTGGACGGGCTCAGATGGGACGCCGGTTCAGCCGAGGAGAACCGCTCGGCACGCGAAGGGGACCGGCGGCCGAGTCCCTCCGTCGACTGGACCTCCTCGCCTATAAATAGGAGGGCGCAACTTCTGTCGAGGGGCATCGCAAGCTTGGAGATCTTCCCACCGAGACACTTCGGGCGAGGAATCGACGAGTGAGTGAGACGGAACTCGAGTTGTGAGCTCAGCCCACCCTCCACCGAGAGACTTCGGGAAGGCCGGCGGCGAGCAACTCCAAGAGGGTCGATCCGGCGGTGGAGGCTCGGATCGGCCCGAGTGAGAGAGAAGAGGGTCGGGCCGAGAAGCGAAGAAGGTGAGATCTCGAGCGGAAGGAGCGAGCTCTGAGATCTTTCCCACTGAGAGACTTCGGGGGAGGAATCGAAGAGCGAGCGGGAGAGAACTCGGGTCGCGAGCTCGGCGGACCTCCCACTCAGAGACTTCGGGGGAGGCCGCCGGCGAGTGAGTCCGAGGAGGTCAGATCCGGCCGGTGGAGGCTTGGATTTGGCCGGAGTGAGAAGTGAGGGGGAGAGATCCGAGAGGGTCGGGTCTGAAAGAGAGGAATCGGAGGGAAATGTGCCAGATCTGAGAAGCCGAGGACCCGCTAGCGCTGCCGTCCCTCCCGACGCCGTCGACCGCCCAAGCCGAAACTCCGCCACCACAGTTGCCGTCGCTGTCGCCGCCGCCACCCCTTGCCCTCGAATCGAAAGCGAAGATTAGATCTGAGGAGAATCCACGAGATCCGGCCACCGCGACACGCCGTCATCCACCGCCGTGCTTGCCCCATCGATGAGCCCCGGTTGAAATCCCCGAAGCCAGTGAGTATCCCTGACCTCCCCTCGCTTCTGGGTTGGGCACGCCGAAGCTCGTAGAAGCTCCGACTATCGGTCGCCCCATTCTTCGTTGTCCCGCCGTCTCCGCCGTCGCACCTCACACCGTCACCGTGCCGCCGCCGCCGCGACTCCACCGTCGCTTGCCGCGTCGCCACCATCGCCGTGTCACCGCCGGTGGACGCCCCTAGCCAAGCCCCACCTCGGCGCCGCAAATCGTCGAGCTCTAGGGTTCCCAAAATCCGGTTCTACGAAGGAGAAGTCGGGTCGGAAAGCGGGTCGGGCATGGGTCAGCGATCGGGTAGGGTTTCCCCCGATGTGGGCCTGCGCGTGTGGGCCGGTTAATCCATGGATCCTTTTTTTATAACGAAAATGGGCTAAAGTGTTTGGGCTTTTGTTTTTAAAGAAAAACCAAAAGAGGGCCCGAGTCGAGCCCACATATGAGAAGACGACTCGGCCGGTCCCAACCCGGGAACCCGACCCGGGTCGTTTTTATATATTAATATATTAATATATTAATATAAAATATTATTTAAAAAAAAAAGGAAAAAATCCGAGTTGGGTTCGGATCACTGGCCCGGTCGAACCCAACCCGCGAATCCGACCCGGTCTGTTTTTATATTATTTTAATATAAAATAATATTTTAAATAAATAAATAAATAATAAATCTTTTATTTTCGAAAAATAAAAAAATAAAAAAATGTTTTATTTAAAAATATTAAAAAATGTTTTAATTTCCTGAAAATCGAAAAATAAAGTCCCCGATCCTAATTTCTCTTGGTTGCGCAGAGCGAGTATTTCTCCCGATACTTCGCTTGGGTTTCTAATCAACCCACCCCAAATCGATTAGTGGCGACTCCAATTTAAAATTTGATTTACAAGTTAAAAACTTGAACCATTAAGTCGTGAATTGGTAGACTTGGGAGAGTTTGGGCTTAATAATTTCAGCCGAGCCATTAGCCTCCTTAGGCGCTCGTACCCGATCGTGGGCGCCCGAAAAAAAGAGAGGTCGTGACAGCTTGGCGACTCCGCTGGGGACATTGAAGACTTAGGTCATTTTTGTCTTGTTTAAATTCCTTACTAACTTAGGTTTTTTTCTTTATGCGGGTTAGTAGCTTATAAATTGTTATGCATGCTTTACTGTTTTAACACTACACATGGCACACACAATCTGGCTACCGGACCTGGGCTGCCATAGGATTTCTAGGATGATGTTAAGAAAGATACGACCTCGAACGTGAGACTACGATGTAGAGGTTGCCTTTCTTTTCCCCGAATTTCTTAGCCGAGGTTAAGGGGGTATGTTGTTAACGCGAGACTATGACGGGCGGATATCCTTTTAATCTCATCAAGCCTTCTGAGTTAGAAATCGAGCCGCACATCCCATCTGTATGTCTTTGTGCTTGGCATTTTATTTAAAAGCAAAGTGACTTCGTTAATTTTACTCAGTCTTTTTATTTGGCCCATGGCAATTTAGGATAAGCTTTTCAAGTCCCGGTTTATATGCGATGGGGAAAGATGATATCCAGCCATTCCCCGCCCCCAAGCGAGCTCTTCGATGGTGGGGTCAATTGGATCAGCTTGCCCAAGAACGCGTGAAAGCCAAAATCGGTCATCTCCTATCATTGATTCAAATCACCGTTTGTCCCGAAGTCATACAGGCCATGGCACATTTCTGGTGCTTGAAGACGACTACTTTTATGTTTGGTGGGTTTGAGCTAACCCCAACTCTAGAAGAATACATCATCATCACTGGAATGCCTCTCGAGAAAAAGCTTGTTAGGCCATCAACAGGCTTCCTTCCGTGGCAAGGGTTAGCGCGACTTTTAGGAACCGAAATCCATGTCATGAGACAAATTCTTGAAGACAACCATAGTACCTGCCCATTAGAATTCATGAATGCATGTTTTCAAAATCAGCCTATGATCCAAAAAAGTGAGATTTTCCTCTTGGGCTTTTTTGGGTTCATCATTTTCCCCCATCAAAGAAATGCCATAAGTCCTAAGACAGCATGGATAGTTGATCAGATCTTGAGGGGGGGAAATTATGTCAACATGATTTTAACTGAAACATTCTTGTCCTTTAATCATTTTAAAGACAACACGGAGAAAATTATGCGAGCCTCTCCTGAAATTTTACAAGTCTGGTTCTTTTCTCACTTAAGCGAATTCGAGACTTCATGCGATCGTCTGAAACAAATGTTTTCGAAAATCCATTACAAAAATTTATGGTTTTAGGACTGTACATTCCCAATCAAAGTTGTTTAAATTTGATAAATTTCCTAATAGACCCGGCTCCTGAGGCATTCCAATGGTGTGCTAGTTGGTTCTATGAAAAGAGAGCTTGCTTTGCTTTCAAGCGCCACCATCCAATTCTGTTGCTCGGCCTCACCGGTGCTTTTTCCTATTTCCCACAAAGGGTGGCACGACAAAGATGGAGCCCTTCAGAGATCCCACCATCTTTCAAGAAGAGGACCCCTCCACTTCTCTTCACTCATCAAAATTTTGAATACATGGTTGACATTTATGAAGAAGCCTGGGACAAGTGCCATCGCAAAAGGATTGTGATACCTGAAGGGCTTGAGGGAGAAGAAAAAGCCCACCACGCCTCCATGTCCTACATCCACAACCATTGTATCTCGACAAGATGGAAGCCATTAGTCCCTCACTCAATCAGCGAGAGCAGCTAGCACGAGCAAGCAGAGCTCATGAAGAGAGATTTGAGAATGGACTGGATGCACACCTCAGAACCAGTTCAAGAAAGTAGGCGTCCTCGCAAGAACAAGGCTTCCCGTCGCATATAATTTAGCAATCATGTGCCCCTTAGTGTAAATAGTGTGAAAATTTTGTCCCATTGTTTAGGGACTCTTGTTTAATATCTAGTATTTCATCCTGTCTTTTCAATTTCAAGTTCTAGATGTAGGAGTTGGTAGTCTATAAATCCTCTTTTGATAAATAAAAAAGCAGTTAGACCATTGCCATGGGTCAATCTTTGTTTACTTTTGTGCTCATTCATTGTTTTCACAACAAGCAGGTAATTATGAATCGCCGGCCACCAATCGCCCGTGATTGGCCTCATGCAGTAGGACCCGATCAGAATGACGTACAAAATCGTCTCATTAACATTGAAGACGGTGTAGGACAGATGTCATTGTCCTTCAACAACTCTCGAGACAAATGAAATCCACTCAAGCTGAGCCCAATTCCATAATTGCCTCAAACACCGTCATGACGCCTGTAGATTTGCCAGAAAATAGCCAGTACCATAGACAGTTGAAATGATCATGAAAAAGTTAAACCAACTACAGGGGCGGAATCCCATGGACCTTTCCAATTATGCCGGCATTGAAATCCCTTAAAAGCTCAAAGTACCTGAATGCGAAAGGTATGCTGATACCTCCCGCCCGCAGACCTACTTGCAGCCTACCGGTCCGAAGGATGATTCAATCGTACCAATCGAACTTGGATCGGCCCCGCTTGCGATGGTACATTGTCGGAAGATTAGTCCCCTTAAAATCTTGAGGGAACTAATTCATATTTTTCACCAAGAGTACAATATTGACATCACCCCTGACATCACCTTACCCTACGAAGAGCCGATGATCGCGGAGCACGAGAAGTTATTAGTCGCTGAGATAGGAGAAGAGCATGTCAATAAAACCTTGCATGATAAATGGGCAGCCGAACAACATCTTGTTACTGGAAAATTTCCCACTAGGAAAGGTAAGGAGCCTTTGTATGAGATCAAGGACACAGAGCCTGTTCAAGACCGAGGCACGACTGGACAACTCCTCAAGCTTACTCCAAGAGCTAGGGTCCAAAGAATACCAACCCCCATCAACCTAGAAAGTGAATCAGAGAGTGAAACTCTAATATCTCTTACTTCCCTTGACCGAATCGAGCTGGCGAAACGCAGGGCAATACTTAAGAGGTCTGGTCCAAGGGCCAATAAAAGAAAGCCTAAGCAAATCAATTCCGCATTTACTAAAGAGCCGCCGCACCAAAGCTTCGAGCATTCCCAAGAATACAGCTTTGAAGGCCACCATCTTCTCGAGTACAACCCCGAAGACCTCCCGGCCCTAGAATACAATCCCAAGGACTTCCAAATAAGTTATTTCGACAATGAAACCGACGATTCATCGTATAATCAAGTTTCCTACTCTCATCCGGAGATGAAGGCCTGTCAAAAGAAGAAGCATACGTCTTTATCCGCTATGATCCTAATGAAGTAATAAGTTTGTCCTCTGACCATGAGGATAGCTTCAATACTTTATCCTCATTCGGAAATTTTGACCAAGAAGAAAGCAATTGGGTAATCTCAGTAGAATCCAACTTCTCTGAAACAGAAAAATTCACCACTACAACAGATATGCAGTGGGAAAATCAGTGGCCTAACCAAGATACATCAAGCCCGTCTTACGCTCATAGGATCACGACCCCTGGAGAGATGTGGATACCTGATTTCCGTAAGTATAATGGCACAACTTGTCCCGTGGCTCATTTGCAATATCTCCATGCGGAAATGAGTCGGTACTATGGCCCGATGTGGTTCACAACTCAGGCATTCCAAGAAACTCTTACGGGGTCTGCATTGCAATGGTTCATCACAACAAATATTTATCTCCTAAAGGATTGAAATGAGCTGACTTCCACATTCTTGCATCAGTACCAAAACCAGATCGGAACTGAATTGCCTTGTGAGAGTTTGGCTCACTTCACAAGAAGACCAATGGAGGATTTCCAAGCATACGCAGGGAGGTGGAGAGCTTTCATGATGCAAACCCGCCCTCAACTGGCTGAAGAGGAGTTAATGAAGCAGTTCATAGAAACTTTGTCCTGCAAGCATCGCTGTTGGCTACATGGGTTACACTTCCATAGCTTCAACGAGGTAGTCATCGCATGTGATTACTTCAAGTCTACTGGAGGTGAGGAACTCAAAGGCGCTTGATTTCAGAACCAACACTATCAAAGCCACTCATTTACATAGGAGTTTTCATGGGTTTTACTTGTTTTTATAATTTCATGTTTCTTATCTTGTCTAGTGTTCTACTGTTGTATTTTCCATTCCAAGTACTCTATTGTACAGTTATAATATTTTGTTTTAAGAGCATGAGGCGGTACTCCAAACCAGCCCGGTGATGTCATCCAACCATGAAAAGAAAACATCATCCAAGGAGAATACTGAGGACTGGGCTTCCTCATGCTTTTTCTTCCCCAAAGATGTATTTTGAAAATAAAAAATATTTCATCACCCAAAAGCTTTTGTCAAAACAAGATGATAAATTTAAGCACGTTTGTCTTTCTAACCCTCTCACTTTATGTTTCAGAACATCATCCCCTTTGATTTGGTGTGACAAAAGGTATTTGAAACTGGCACATCACGTGAACAAACCAAATTCGAGAACACATTTTCAAGAAAGCAGGGGCAAACAGAAAGGAGCCTCCCGTTTAAAAAATGGTAAGTCTTATTCCCTTAACATGATATTGAGAATGACGACGCCTCTCTTCTATTTTCAGGATACAAAAGAGGAAACATAATAGGTACAGGCATAGAGTTGAGAGCGAAGCATCCATGACATGCCTCACTCCTGCCCAGCTCCATCCTAAGCCAAAGGACCATCTTGTTGCACGACACGCCCAAACAAACTAGATGTTACGCCCGGCTTCGACAAGCCCATAAGCATAAGGAAGGGATCTTTTCTCTGAATTGGCTGCTGTCAACAGGGAGAAAATCTAAACAATCAAAGCGATCTATGGCCCCACATCCTGGACAATGACTTTGGAATCTAGAAACTTCACTCCAGACGCATATGCTTTCAAGGAGTAATTGCCATCAGAAAGCTTGAGATTTTTTATCTTAGATTCCATAGAAGCTTGAGGTACATGACTTTTACCCAATGATGTTATAGTTAAAGACCGAAGGAGAAATTCCATAGAAGGAAGGCGTTGAAGATGAATCAACGACCAACAATCATGCATACATGGTCACAAATGAGGAAGGCCAATCTAAAGAAATGTCAAACTATGCCAAGACAAAAAGGCTGTCATCGACATTCAAATATCCCTAGGAGTCAGCAAATACAAACTTTGGAGAAGAGTAACTTGGTATCGTTTCCAATACCCCCACTATTTGAACCCGCTTTTGACATATTTTCCCTATTGACAGGAAGCATCGGGATTCAAGAGCCAAACTTGATGGTTAGGTTTGGCAAATCAATATTGGCCAAGATAGTACGTGGAAATGACCCACATCGAATTCACCTGATTTCGTGTAAAATGTCGTGTCATCCAGGAGCCAATATTTGACCTAACGAAGCAAGGGATATAGGACTTCGTGTCCCACTTGCACTTCAGGTCCATCCAATCTAGTGAAGAGTAATGTTGTATCGCTTCCAAGTTATTCGACTCTTGAAAGAGCTTATGACTAACATGATCCCTTTTATCTGTTACACGATCATTTGACCGTAAAAAAATGCGGATAACAAATCAAGGAAAGACATGTCAAACTCTGATAAGCTCTCCTAAGCGAAATGACGTCCTGAGTAATCACCAAAGCAAATGACATAAAATCTTCAGGCTTCAACTCACATTTGATTTTGGCCAAACTAATTGATCTACTTATACATCTTCTCTTCTGTAGGGGCAAAAGCAGAAATGCCTGATCAGATTCCCAATCATTGGCTGATCATTCATGTGTCATATCCCTAATCAATAGGGACAACCATCGACACCCATTTGTGAATAACCCTTTTGATGTTTAAAATTTGTCAATACTATTTTGTTGACTTTTAAAGCTACTAAGAAGGTCTTTTTGAGCCAAAACCATTCATTTGTTCTGAAAGTACAAACTCACTATGTTTAAAATGCTGCATGCATTTTCCAAATAGATTTTTGCATGATGATTTTGTCTGTCTAAATCACTGATTCCATTGAGAATTATTAGAATAGACAGCTAAATGAAGAATACAAGATTAATTGAGCATGCTGGATGAGGTGCGTCAGAATGATGAAATGCAAGCCCTATCCTACACACAGTCCCCCATCTATACACCTGTGAGATGAGTGCAGAAGATTCTATGGCTGTAGGGTAAAGAGTTCTCTCGCGAATGGTACGATAACCAAAACAGTGAGAGGCATTGCATTACTTACCCCTTTGAGCTCCTTACACTGGTGAAGTTTCTGTCCTACCCCCGTCAAAGAACCACCCTACACTGGGGCAAGTTGAAGGCAAGTCAACATCATTAGGTGAGAAAAGGGATAGGAATTCTCTTGCTTGCACTTGCATCAATCTTTGAGTGTCTTTATTGCATATGAACACTCGCGTTAATTTAAGTGCCCTAGAATGACGAAGAGCAATTCTTTCTCTATGCACTTATATTCATTGTACAACCAATTGAGTCTGTAATTTCACCCTCACATGGAGGCAAAATAGAAGTTACTGCCATAGCCTAGAGCACCTATTGAAGATGAAGACTCAAGAGTCTAATAATGGTGCTTCGATTGAACTTGCCTAGGTCGGTTCCTCCTCCAACAACAAAAAAAAACTGGGGCATAAAAAAGTGGTGTACCTGGTAAAAGCAAGGTCAATGCCCATAAATGAAAAACTGGAATAAAAAATAGGGGCATGAAAAAGTAGTGTGTCTGGTAAAAGTAAGGCCAATGCCCTCCAGTCAAAAATATTCTCAAGAGAAGTTACTTTTGTGGTTCAATTGATAGAGCCTCCATTTGATAGTGAGAAGAAAGATCAGTGACAAATGCCAATACAGTCACCAACTCTCACCCTCTTACATGTGAGCCAAGTCTAAGTTACATCCCATTGTAAAAGTCTCTTCAGACTAGGGCACTTCAATTAACGTAGGATTTCATATGTCTAAAAACATCGCTCGAAGAAGTACGAGCAAGATTACTCTATCTCTTTTCGTAGGATTCTTGACTTCCAAGCCCGGAGACAATCGTGCGGCACTCCATTCATAAGCTTCGACCTTGATGGTCCCATTTGATGAGCTGCTGACCAAGACTTCATCACAGTTTCAACAAAGACCTCTCACATTGGTAAAGTCGTACTGTTTGCGAGAATACTTGAACCCCTACTGACATGATGACAGTGAGATAGTGTGGCCCTTATAAATCCTGCATCAATGGTCAGGATAGCCTTTTCCATGAGAGTGAGCAAAAAGTCCTTTTAGATTGAAAGTCCCTCATCTGGCATGCTCAAGAAATCTACATTCTAAATGAAAGTCGTCTTTCAAATTTTCCCTAGTGGAATTCGGATGATGCCAAAACTGACAAGATTGTCATGCATAAATCACATTTAAATTTATGAATTTACAGTATATACAATCATGTGTGCATATTGTGCAAATAGCAAACATACTCTCAGAGATCAGAGATATTGCCAAGCAAGCATATCTCTATCCCCATTTGCCTTAAAGCACCTACCACCGTTTGGATACCCCCTTTTCCTGACACTCGACCTGTTCGAGTTGTCCCCAGAGTATTGATACTTGTGACTGATCAAGTATCCCTTTATCGTTAAATACTTGCTGTTGTTTAGGTATCCCCATATCATCAAGTACCCATTGTTGTCAAGGTACTTCCTTTTCATGACACTCGGCCCGTCCAAGTTGTCCCTAAATAATATAGCAGCTATTCAAACATTCCATTGCTTTACTTGGCACCGCTGTCCAGGTATGCTTCCTAGCACTTGGACCAGCCTGAGTGGTTCTAGATCATATCATTAAATACATGTGTTCATCCAAGTATTCCAAAGTTTCTTTGTACACTGTGGCTATCCGGTGTTCCAACCCTTTTGAGTGCCCTGCCATCCGTAAGCCTTGTGCTTCATTCAAATTCTCATTACCGGAGGTGAGAGACCTTCATGAATATCCTGTGCACGTCCTCGATATTCCCAATTACCAGGAGGTGAGAGACCTTCATGAATATGCGAGGCACGTCCTCGATATTCCCAACTACCAGGAGGTGAAAGACCTTCACGAATATCTCAAGTACGCCCTCGATATTCCCAATTACCAGGAGGTGAGAGACCTTCATGAATATCATAGGTACGTCCTCGATATTCCCAATTACCAGGAGGTGAGAGACCTTCATGAATATGCGAGGCACGTCCTCGATATTCCCAACTACCAGGAGGTGAGAGACCTTCATGAATATCTCAGGTACACTCTCGATATTCCCAATTACCAGGAGGTGAGAGACCTTCATGAATATCATAGGTACATCCTCGATATTCCCAACTACCAGGAGGTGAGAGACCTTCACGAATATCTCAGGTACGCTCTCGATATTCCCAATTACCAGGAGGTGAGAGACCTTCATGAATATCATAGGTACATCCTCGATATTCCCAACTACCAGGAGGTGAGAGACCTTCATGAATATCATAGGTACATCCTCGATATTCCCAACTACCAGGAGGTGAGAGACTTTCACGAATATCTCAGGTACGCCTTTAATATTCCCAATTACCAGGAGGTGAGAGATCTTCATGAATATGCGAGGCACATCCTCGATATTCCCAATTACTAAGAGGTGAGAGACCTTCAAGAATATCTCAGGTACGCCCTCGATATTCCCAATTACCAGGAGGTGAGAGACCTTCACGAATATGCGGGGTGCGCCATCGATATTCCCATTTACCAGGAGGTGAGAGACCTTCACGAATATGCAGGGTGTGCCATCGATATTCCCATTTACCAGGAGGTGAGAGACCTTCACGAATATACGGGGTACGTCCTCGATATTCTCAATTACCCGGAGGTGAGAGACCTTCACGAATATCTCAAGTACGTCCTCGATATTCCCATTACCAGTCGGTGAAAGACCTTCATGAATATCCAAGGTACGTCCTCGATATTCCAACTACCAGGAGGTGAGAGACCTTCACCAATGTCCAAGGTATGTTCTCAATATTTCCAATTATCAAGTACCCCTTCGATACTTGTGAATGCCCAAGTATCCCTCAAGAATTCATACTTGTGATCATCCAAGTACCCCTTCAATGCCTATGGTCAGCCAAATACTCATTTTGACGCCTGCAAATGCTCAGATACCCTTCAGGTTAGTACTTGTGAATATCCAGGTACTCTTTGATATGCTTGTGAATGTCTAGGTATCTTCCAGAATTGATGCCCTGAGAAAGGTCGGCACATCCTCCCGAGAAAGGTCGGGTTCCAACTAGTGTCTTCGACAGAAATCAGACGTCCCACAAATCGATGCCCTGATAAAGATAGGCGCATCTCCCGAGAAAGGTCGGGTACCAATCGGTGTCCTTGATTGAGGTCGAGCACCCCCACAAAACAGATGCTCGAGAAAGGTCGCGCATATCCCGAGAAAGGTCGGGTACAAACCGGTGTCCTCGATACAAATCAGGCACCCATAAAATGAGATGCCCTGAGAAAGGTCGGCGCATCTCCCGTCAAAGCGACCGAAGAAAGGTTCGGGTCCTAGACAAATCATGGATTGTTTTAACAGGCGACCGAAGAATGGTTCGGGTCCTGGAGAAGCAATTTCCCGTCACGGCTACCGAAGAATGGTTCGGGTCCGAGACAAACCACTGATTACTCCAATAGGCGACCGAAGAATGGTTCGGGTCCTGGAGGAACAATCTCCTGTCAAGGCGACTGAAGAATGGTTCGGGTCCTAGACAAACCATTGATTGATTTAACAGGCGACCGAAGAATGGTTCGGGTCCTGGAAAAGCAATTCCCCGTCAAGGCGACCGAAGAAAGGTTCGGGTCCTAGACAAACCAACTTATTGCTCTGACAGGCGACCGAAGAAAGGTTCGGGTCCTGAGAAGGCAATTCCCTGTCAAGGCGACCGAAGAAAGGTATGATGACGCCTTGATACTTGCCAAACTCGGTTCGCACCCTATCTCACTCACTCCCGGTAAGTAACTACATGTATCTTCTTATCTGTCTTAGTATATGTAAAGTTATATTACTCTTTTTTTGCATAGAATAATAGGTCCCAAATAAAATATAATCTATTGCGCATGCATGAATAAAATTGAGGCATCGATCTGTCTTTGAATGCAACCTCTGCGAGCTCACCTTTAAAGAGGGGCAAATGTTGACACCCTCAATTTTAATTAGTTTTATTAATTAAGTTTTTAATTTTGTCTTTCGTATAAATAGATAATAAAAAGATAAAACAACAAAAAACAAACAAAACAAAGCAAAAACAGAAAAATTGGCAGCCTCCCCTCTTTTTCTCCTTTTCGCCGGCCCAAGCCCAGTTTTTCTTTTACTGGCCCGACCCCTCTCTTCCTTCTTCTTCCTTCTTCTTCTTCCCCGCACCTTCCTTCTCCGCCTCGTATTCCACGCGCATCAACGCCGACGCGGGACGGCCTACGGCCGAGGGGAGTAGGCCGACGTCGGCCGGAGAAGATAAGATCTTAAGCGCCATCAATGCCGAGCATGCTTTGCTGGACGAGCTCGGATGGGACGTCGGTTTAGCCGAGGAGAACCGCTCGGCACGCGAAGGGGACTGGCGGCCGAGTCCCTCCGTCGACCGGACCTCCTCGCCTATAAATAGGAGGGCGCAACTTCCGTTGAGGGGCATCGCAAGCTTGGAGATCTTCCCACTGAGAGACTTCGGGGGAGGAATCGACGAGCAAGTGAGAGGGAACTCGAGTTGTGAGCTCAGCCCACCCTCCACCGAGAGACTTCGGGGAAGGCCGGCGGCGAGCAACTCCGAGAGGGTCGGATCCGGCCGGTGGAGGCTCGGATCTGGCCTGAGTGAGAGAGAAGAGGGTCGGGCTGAGAAGCGAAGAAGGTGAGATCCGAGCGGAAGGAGCGAGCTCTGAGATCTTCCCACTGAGAGACTTCGGGGGAGGAATCGAAGAGCGAGCGAGAGAGAACTCGGGTCGCGAGCTCGGCGGACCTCCCACTGAGAGACTTCGAGGGAGGCCGCCGGCGAGTGAGTCCGAGGAGGTCAGATCCGGCCGGTGGAGGCTCGGATCTGGCCGGAGTGAGAAGTGAGGGGGAGAGATCCGAGAGGGTCGGGTCTGAAAGAGAGGAATCGGAGGGAAAGGTGCCAGATCTGAGAAGCCGAGGACCCGCCAGCGCTGTCGTCCCTCCCGACGCCGTCGACCGCCCATGCCGAAACTCCAGTCAGCTGTTGTGCCGTCGCTGTCCGCCGCTGCCACCCCCTGCCCTCAGATCTGGAAAGCAGAAGATTAGATCTGAGGAGAATCCATGAGATCCAGCCACCGCGACACGCCGTCATCCACCGCCGTGCTGCCCCCTATCGACGAGCCCCGGTTGAAATCCCCGAAGCCAGTGAGTATCCCTGACCTCCCCTCGCTTATGGGTTGGGCACGCCGGAGCTCGCAGAAGCTCCGACTACCGGTCGCCCCATTCTTCGTTGTCCCGCCGTCTCCGCCGTCGCACCTCACACCGTCACCATGCCGCGCCGCCGCGACGCCACTGTCGCCACCATCGCCGTTTCACCGCCCGGTGACGTCCCAACCAAGCCCCACCTCGGCGCCGCAAATCGTCGAGCTCTAGGGTTCCCAAAATCCGGTTCTACGAAGGAGAAGTCGGGTCGAAAGCGGGTCGGGCATGGGTCGGCGATCGGGTAGGGTTTCCCCCGATGTGGGCCTGCGCGTGTGGGCCGGTTAATCCATGGATCCTTTTTTTATAACAAAAATGGGCTAAAGCGTTTGGGCTTTTGTGTTTTTAAAGAAAAACCAAAAGAGGGCCCGAGTCGGGCCCGCATATGAGAAGACGACTCGAGTCGGTCCCAACTGGGAACCCGACCCGGGTCGTTTTTATATATTAATATATTAATATATTAATATAAAATATTATTTAAAAAAAGGAAAAAATCCGAGTCGGGTTCGGATCGGGGCCCGAGTCGGACCCAACCCGCGGATCCGATCGGGTCAGTTTTTTATATTATTTTAATATAAAATAATATTTTAAATAAATAAATAAATAATAAATCTTTTATTTTCAAAAAATAAAAAAATAAAAAATGTTTTATTTAAAAATATTAAAAAATGTTTTAATTTCCTGAAAATCGAAAAATAATAAAAAATGATAAAAATATTTTTATTTTCCAAAAATATCAAAAATATTCTATATTTTCCCAAAAATGCCAAAAATCCAAAAAAAGGCCAAAAATTCATGAAAAAGTCAAAAAATTTAGAAAAGGCCAAAAAGACTTGTATTTTCCCAAAAATACTAAAAAATCCCAAAAAGGTCAAAAAAAATCCATTTCATGTCAAAAAATCGAAAAGACCCAAAAAATGTTTTTCTCCAAAAATGCATGGAAAACCCCTCGAACATCCAAAATGCGTGGAAAATCCCTCGAACATCCAAAAACCTCAAGATTTAAACAAGATTAGGTACCGAAAGGGCATTAGTGATTAACTAGTGTAATCAAGTCCCCGATCCTAATTTCTCTCGGTTGCGCGAGCGAGTATTTCTCCCGATACTTCGCTGGTTTCTAATCAACCCACCCCAAATCGATTAGTGGCGACTCCAATTTAAAATTTGATTTACAAGTTAAAAACTTGAACCATTAAGTCGTGAATTGGTAGACTTGGGAGAGTATGGGCTTAATAATTTCAGCCGAGCCATTAGCTTCCATAGGCGCTCGTACCCGATCGCGGGTGCCCGAAAAAAAAGAGGTCGTGACACTTCCAAACCTTGAACGTTGACTGCTCATGGATAAACCCAGAAAAACCAAGCTCTATTGCAGGAGTTTTACGCGACTCAAGAGGCCTTTTGGTTGATGGCTTCACGGCAGAAATATGGGCAAGTTCCCCCCTTCAAGCTGAAACCCTAGCACTTGTGAGAGGAGTTCAGTTTTTGAACCAAAGACACGTATAGCACGTGGAGCAAAAAGGGCATCAGAAAGGCAAGTACAAATGTGAAAGTGATAGTTCCTCAGCTGTTGAGATGTTTATGGGCCGAGAAGAAATCCCATGGGCTTTGCGCAATATAATGGAAGAAGGCAAACTTTTGCTGGCCCAATTACCTTTAATGAGTATTACGCATATTCCACGGGAGTCCAACCAAGCAGCCGATTGGATTGCAAGAGCACACTGCACAAAGACTCTTCCTCAAGGGTGGAAATCTTCGCCCCCCAACCTCTGTGGGACATTTTATGTTCTGAATCTTCTCTTAGTGTTGCTTGTAGCACTTCTACTGATGAATGAATGAATGAAAATGCTTTTTCGACAAAAAAAAAAAAAAAAAAATCAAGCCTAACTCTGCGCTAGTTATCTATTAGAACACTTAACATTAAAGCACGCATACATCCAATAATTCAAATTTTAGATGAGAGGGCAATGATCTCCCTACTATACAATTTCTAGACAAGTTACATAGATATAAAATAGATGAACTATGCTTAGTTCAAACATATTTCTGTTTCAGCTTCATATCTTTTTCTTGCGCTGCTCATCAACAATTGTTGCAATCATCCGTATGGGAAATGCTCATATCGTTGAAAATTAACCGTAGACATTATGCGTTATGTCCTTGAAAATTAGCCGTATTGCACGTATAGTTGCTGAAGAAAAGCAATTAACTTCATGAATGAACATCGTTTTCTTAATGAAATATTTCATTTATAAATCTTTTGTGTTAATTCGAACTGGGACTACACATCCAAGTTACACTATATGCATTCTTTTTTCCGCAGTTCACGTAATGAGAATGCTGAGAATGCTACATGCGATGCGGATTATCAAATGGACAAAGCTAATGATCAAGATAATTACGGCAGTAGGCGTGCTAACGGGAAAAGCCGGAAACAAAGCAGGCGGAAACTGAACTTGAAGACGCCTCCAGCAAAGTCCGCTAAGAAGAAAGGTGCCGCCAGCGCTACTCCCGTCACTTTGAATGTGGTGAAGAAACCGTGGCCAGTTAAAGAAGACATATATGAGGAAGAAGATAGTGAAGAGACGGAAGAGGACCTAGAGAATGTGGAGAATGGAGATATGCAGAGAAGAACGAGGATGACGATGAAGAGACTGAGTATGAACACTAGCGAGCTATCTGTAGAAACATATGCATTTAGAGGAAGGATTGGGTTGATAAGGAGCCAAGGATATCAAGATTAGCCATTAGCTCCACTGTGAAGCTCGAATAGTCTTATTCTCCATTACTCGCGGTTTCCTCAATGAGGCGCATTCATATGTCAAAGCAAATTGGTGGCATTGTCCTTGGAATTTTTCTGAGTTAAATGGATGGTGCATAGATCCCTAATTATGAAACCCAGCTAATGGCTAAACTGAGATTGTGTCCATAAGCAAACAATGTTTTCGTACACGGTCCGGGGGATTGTCCTAAATCAAATGAAAGGGAGGATCTCGAATTCAGAGTATAGGGAATGCTGGTGCTATCATTTCAATAAAAGAATCGTTATTTTCGCTCTGCTCTGAAAATGTTTGACACCGGTTCTGAACTTGGAACCTGGATGCTGTCCTCTAAGTTCTGAGTAAAATGGAACCTAGGGTTATGGTACTCTTCCAAGAACAATAACTTGAAGAACAGTATAAGGGCATACAATTGTTTATAGAAAGCATTTCATGTACAAAATTATCTTTATGTATTCCTTGCTTAATACATGCTAATTAACCTTCTTAATCTTCTTCTAGAAAAACAAGGAAAAGTTGCATTATAATGGACATAGAATCAACATCTCTGTATACATGCAATGCATGGGAAGTTTAGTTTTGTAACTATACAATAAGACATCATGATTATTGTTTACGTTTTTCAAAATTTCAGTTAACTAGAAAATATTTATACATCCAAAGGGAATTTTACTCAATTTAAGCTAAATCATATCACTTTCAAAAATATAATCTACCTAAGAGCTGAAGCGGAGCCCGCTAGAATGTAAGTAGTCGGAAAAAGTTTTGGGACTTCTGGATTAAATTATCTTTTTGATTTGCCGGATGAGCCCAGCCCAGCCCAGCCCAACCGAGCTCAGTCCAAGTAACATGATTCAAAACGTCCGAAAGGAGGACGTGGACCGTGGAGATTCCACTAGAACAACATGATCTTGACTCGTTTTTAACTACTCCGGGAATCTCGGAAGATTACGTTGCGCACGTCAATGCTGCCAAATGGTGGCTTTCAAAAGTCCAACGATTGTCTGACAAACAAAGAAAAAGGTGCAATGATTGAAAAAAAATAATTTACCCAATTTCTGACGCAAACTCGGTTTGGTCATTTTAAAACATTTTCTTTTGGTAGTGGTAATTTTTTAATAATTTTTCTCTTTTGATGACCAATGGTAACTTTTGTTTATTGATTTATAAAACAATACACGCATCCTCTGGCATAAACTTTTATTGGTCATTTTAAATGTTTTTCCTTCGGTAATGATCATTCCTTTTTTTATTTATTCCCACGTTGCACGACTCACAAGAATTATAAAATTGTCAATTATAGTCAATGCCCTGTGGTTTGCTTTTATTATAGTCTATGGCTTATTCTATAAGCAATCATGAGCAATGGTTCTGTTAAATAACCCGATCGGATGATTGCAAAGATATTCTGGGACATGGTTAGAGATGACATGGCTAACGTGACATTTTTGACTTCTTAGGTAGGACAGATTCCATCATATTAGGCATCGATGTCAGCGATTCTTATTCCTAAAAATCTATAAGTCATTATAGATCAATTAGTTTGTTTAATGAACAAACTAAGGAGGATCGAGAAAGGAACCACAACTCATTCTGACAATGACAACCTTGAAGCTATCTTGGAGATTGTTGACACCAAACATGATCAACTCTAGAATCAATCAGTCAATGAGAAAATTTGGTTGACAAAATCATCAACAAACCCCAAGTTGTGGCTAAGCGTTGGAGCATAAGAAGTGTCGATGAGTGAATTATGACAACTTAGTCAACTGAGGCACAAATGAGACGTTGGTGTAGGATGTAACTGAAAAAAATTAAAGCAAATAATTTTGAAATTGTGACTACTTCTAGATAACTATAGATATGTGTAAGAATCACATATGATGCACATAACTGTTTATATGCAACCGTGGATTATAAATACCTCATATGTACTTTTTGTAAAGCTTTGACTAAAGAACGTACATTGTTCTTCATCTTCATTTTCAGTTATATCATTTAGTGGAATTTACATTGTTGGTAATGATTGTTTCCAATGTTTGCGTCTTTAAATTTTTTGTCATTTACTAACCTGTCCCTAAATCAATGAAGAGGATTTGACGGCCTCATCATTCTTATGTTAAGTTTTACGGCCGAAAGGGAGTTTCATCGAGTGAATCGTTCGCATGGAAATCCCCGAGTCAATTCAAACTGCTGAGCACAGGGATATGTCGCGACCTCTTTTTTTCCGACGCCCGCAATCGGGTACGGGTGCCTAAGGAGGTTAATGGCTTGGCTGAAATTAGTTATGCCCGGACTCTCCCAAATCCACCAATTCACGACTTTAATAATCTAAATTTTTAACCTGTAAATTAATTTTAAAACGGAGTCGCCACTAATCGGTTTTGGGTGGGTCGATTAGAAACCCAAGCGAAGTATCGGAGAAATACTCGCTCCCGTAACCAGATAAATTAGGATCGGGACTTGATTACACTAGTTAATCACTAATGCCTTTTCGGTACCTAATCTTGTTTAAACCCGAGGTTTTTTTGGATGTTCGAGGATTTTCCATGCATTCTTGGGAGGAAAAACATTTTTTGAGTCTTTTTCTTTCTTTTTCTTTTTTTTTTTTTTTTTGACATGAAAGGGATTTTTGGACCTTTTTTGGTATTTTTGGAAAAATACAAGTCTTTTTGGCTTTTTCTGAATTTTTTGGCTTTTTCATGAATTTTTGGCTTTTTTTTTTTTGAATTTTTGACATTTTTTGGAAAATATGAAATATTTTTTATTTTTTATATTTCGGAAAATGAAATATTTTTTATTTTTTATTTTTCGGAATATAAAATATTTTTTATATTTTTTAATATTTTGGAAAATAAATTATTTTTTTGATTTTTCTCGATTTTTTGGAAAATAAAACATTTTTTAACATTTTTTTAATATTTTTTGAAAATAAAACATTTTTTGATTTTTTTATTTAAAACATTATTTTATATTAAAATAATATAAAAACTGACCCGGGTCGGATCCGCGGGTTGGGTCCGACCCGCCGTGATCCGAATGAGGGCCCGACTCGGATTTTTTCTTTATTTATTTTAAAACAAGCCCTACCCAAAATTTTTTAATTGAAGCCCAAGGAACAAGAGGGGCTCCCTATCTGCGTGAGGCCGGCCCACTTGCGTCCGAATCCGCTTGGCCCGCATCGACCGGAACCCTACCCGCTCAAGATCCACACCCGACCCGACGACCGGCCCGGTTCCGCGAGGAACCCTACCCGACAGGCTTTCGCCCAACCCGGTCGCGACCCGAATTTGTAACCCCAAATTCCAGTGCTTCCTTGCGGCGCTAGAGAGGGATGGCGGGGACGCCGGCAACTCGGCCATGGTGGCGCGACGGGCGGCGGATCGGCGACGACGACGACAGCTACATGGACGACGCAACGGCCGACTTCTCGACGGACGCGGCGCGGTAGCAACACGGAGCCTCTTGGCCAATCGGGATTGAGGCCGAGGCTAGGGTTTCAAAGGGGCGGCGAGGGTGGCGAGCGAAAACGACGACGGCCAAGAGGGGGGATACACGCTTATGGAGAGGGTATGGCGCAGGCGTGGGAAAAGGCGATGACCCGACAAGGGGACTCCGCGACAAGGGCTCCAAGTCGCGGCGGTTCTTTGAGCTCCGGCGCAGCGGATCCGGGGGTGCGGGTGCGACGACGGGCGCTACGGCGGTCCGTTAGCTTCCGATCTGGCCTTCCGCCCCCGCGATTCCTCCTCGCTCGGCCTCCACCCGCTCGGATCTCTCCTCCCTCGGGCTCGCTCGCCGACCTCCCCGAAGTCTCTCGGAGGGAGGTCGTTCAAGCTTCGCGACCCGATCTCTCGCGTGCTCACTCTTTGATTCTTCCCCGAAGTCTCTCAAGGGAAAATCTCCGAGTTCGCCATCCTTTGCCATCGTCGGGAGAAGCCTATTTATAGGCGAGGGGGCTGCCGGTTGATGGAGTTTCGACCGCCGGTCTTCGCACGCCGAACGGCCTCCGCCGGCCGAACCGGCGTCCCATCCGAGCTCCTCCAACAAGGCGTGCTCGGCATTGAAGGAAGCTCATGATGGCGCTGGAGATCTATCTCTTCCGGCCGACGTCGGCCTACACTCCTCGGCCGTAGGTTTGTCCTTCGCGCGTGAGTTGCGAGGCGGAGGGGAAGAAGAGGGAAGAAGGAAGAAGAAGAAGAGAGAGGGGGCCGGGTTGGAGGAGAAGGTGGCTGGGCTTGGGCCCGCGAAAGGGAGAGAAAAGGAGGGGGCTGGGCCTGGCTGCCAATTTTTTGTTTTCTTTTGTTTTTATTGATTTTTTTGTTGTTTTTGTTATTTATTATTTATTATCTAAAAAAAGGAAAAATAAAAGAAATTAAGGCCTAATTAAAAACCTAATCAAAATTTTAGGTGTCAACAGGATAATTACTGAAAAGAAAAGTCTTAAGTATATTGCATTTGCACTAATTTAATATAAAATTTTCAATTTGGCCAAATTTAGTTCTAAAATTTTTAAAAATCTATAATTGTAGTCATTTTAATTAATTTTGCCTAAAAATTGCTGATATGGGCACCTACTATTTTACATGGCATAATTGGTATTGACGTGGATAATTTTTTGATTTTTTTATAATTCTTTTCTTTTCTTTTCTTTTCTTTTCTTTTCTTTTCTTTTCTTTTCTTTTCATTATGCTTAACGGATTATCAAAATTTAAGTATCAACAATAATAATAATAATAATAAAGTTTGTAATTCTTCCAATGGAGCTTATGGGTCAGCATCATCTAATCATTAAGCAAATGGGGTCTTTTAAATCACGATGGTTTTCAAGCGGTTTCTTTCAAGATTTTCTGGGATGGGGTAGCAGATGACAGAGTCAACATGGTAGGTGTGGCTTTTTAAACGGGACAAACTCCATCGGATTTGGCACAAACTTACGCAACTCTTATGCCTAGAACAATCTATAGGCCAATACAGACCAATTGGGGTGTAATGTGTCCCCAAAACGTCATCTCATAGGTGCGGGCAAACCGGCAAATCTCGTCGAACTGAGCGCAAAGAGGTTTAATTTGGTATGAGGATGGGAGGTGTTTTACTGACTTCTCTGTGCAGCGAATGGAGAAGCCAGTGATCTTTACAATACTCCGTGCGGTTCACGCGATATTGTTATACAAATAAAATTGTAAATTTTCATATCTCTGAGATAGAGACTTGATATATGAAGGATGAATTATCAAGATATACATTGACAATTCCAATTCATTAGTTATTTTTATTCAAATTTATATCAACCTAAATCAATCAAAAGATGGGACTAGAGCATTAGAGAATGAAATTGCTTGGGTCACATGAATAAAAATCTGAATAACTCATATCGTTTCACAGTTGAAAGAGTTGGATATATCATTACTTGAGGATCCGACATTTAGATACCACACTGTACATATATGTGAGTCAAATTACAAAAGATATGTAGTCCTAAAAATCTCATTAATGAAGATAAAAAGTATTTGAAAGAGTCAGCATATTAATTCTAGAGTAGATATTTTCATTGATTATAACCATCATTAAGGGCATTGGGTTTTAATTTTCGTAGAAAAAGCACAATAATATTATGAAAAGTTAGTTTTTTATACGAGAAATCCTTTTAAATCAGACAATGTAAATTGATTTATAATAGTATTACAAAAATAGTTTTAAGTGTTAGTTAAATTATATCAATTATCGAGAAAACCAAGTTATAATCAATTTCAAGTTCATTTGAAAAAGCAAATCATTGATAAGGTTGATAATATTATTGGTGAACCATAGGAAAATTAGATTAGAGGGGGAGATATGATTTGATTCTGCCATCAGAAGATTAGAATAGAGTATGATTTGTTTCTGCCACCGAAAGATTAGATTAGAGTAGAAAATATGATTTGATTATGCCATCAGAAGATTAGATTAGAGTATGAGATATGATTTGATTCTGATTACTTTAAAAGAGGGTTAATTGATCCGATCAGTCCATAATATTAGATACTATAGATATAGAATTGGAAATCTGGTTGTCTTCTTAATATAAATAACAGTATGTACTATAGAAGCAAATTGTGTATTAAGGCTTTTAGTGAAGAGCATTCTTCTCCTGAGAAAATTACATTTGAATCATCGCTTTCTTAATTCCTTTTATTTTCTTCAATCATCACTTCAAACTTTTGGCAATTTTGGTGCGACAAATTTATAGACACATTATACCTTAAAAGAATTCTTATTGAATGGTCGAATGCAAAATGAAACTTTTAATTTTAGTTCTAAATTGACAAAAAAGAAGAAGACAATAACAAGATTTTTGGTGCATTTGGTTTAATTTTTTCAAGGGCTTTTAGCTACAAAAGCCTTTTTGGAAATGCTGGCTTTCGACCAAATGCTGACCTTGGGAGATGCAAGTAGGGATTGACATCAAGCTTTCAACATTTGAGGAATGTTGAAGTTATGGTCAAATATTTTTTTTCTTCCAAAATTACCTTTATTAGTTCTTTAGTTCTTCGTTTTTGCCCCTCCTTATTACTATACATCTTCTTTGCGCAAGAGTGGTTGGCGAGGGTTGATGAGGCCAAATCTAGCAGGTGTTTGACCTCAGACGATGGTTGCCTGGGTCTGTGACCCTCACCAAGGGTCGTTGTAGGTTAGGTGACCTCAACCAACGGTCATTGGCAGTGCCAGATCTAGCTCATAAGCAACTTAAGCCTTGGCAAAGGATTTGAATTTTTCAATTAAAAGTATAAAAATGTAGCCAAAGCCTCTTGCAAAAGTTTTTTTACCAAATACTACTTGAACTCAAATTTGTTTTGTAGAAAATTTTTATCAAATGCAATTTGCATTTTTTTAAAAGGACTTTGGCTTTCAGCGTTTGCATTACACCCAAAATTCATTTCCAAAGTTGAACCAAACCCACCATTTATTCTGTTCTATTAATAAAGTATTAATATACATAGAATTCGTCTACTAGTATCCTTAATTTGGACCGTTCCTACTAGTAGAGCAAACTTCTTGCAGTCAAATTTCTGTTATCTGAAAATCATAAACAAGCAGGCAATTTGATAGGTGTCAAATTCGGCAAATTGGAGAGTAGAATCAATTGACACCCAAAATTACCCGAGTTAGTGATTGTCATTTTGGATTAGAAAAGGCCGAGTAAGACACGGCAGAGCTAAAATCCACTTTGTGTTTGGAATTCTTAGTCGGCAAATATAGGTAGTTTCTTTTTTCTTTTTCTTTTTTTTCTTTTTGGGTAAGGCAAAGATAAGTAGTTGACAAGGTGATTAACATTTTAGCTTTAAGATTGAAAAAAAAGAGACAATAGCAAGTTTTTATTCTTTTTTTTTTTATTCATCAAGGATCAATATACGTAGAATTTGTCTACTCATATCCTTAATTTGGACAAATCCTACTCGTCAAGTAAACTTTTTGTGGTCATATTAAAACTTTTTTCTTAGGTAGTCCTCTTAATATTCGTCTTTTCTGATGACTAATGACCATTTTTGGTTAATTAATAAAACAAAAGACCCCTTCTGTGACAAAGACTTCTTTTAGTCATTTTAGATATTTTTTCTTCGGTATTTATTTTTATTAATAGGGACGCAGCCTACCTCGTATATATTTTGAAATTGTCAGTCCTTGGAAGCTTGCTTATAAGATAATCAACTATAAGATAATCAACCTTGTCTTATTTTATAAGCAATCATTGTGCAAATGGGGTTTTTAAATCACCGGCCGGATGGTTTTCAAACAGCATTTTACAAGATTTTCTAAGACGTGGTTTTGGTTAGAGATCCCATAATCAACATGGTACGCGTGGATCACATAATCAACAGGTAAGACAAGTTCCACCAGATTTGGCATAGACGTATGCGGCTCTTATTCCTGAACAATTTATAGGCTATTATGGACCAATTAATTGGTCTAACGTTTCTCAAAAGATCATCTAAAAAATGCTGGTAAACCTTGTTGAGCTGAGGCACGTGGTTTAGTTCGGGATGAGGATGGAAGGTGGGTGTTCTGGCTATTCAGTGAATAGATATAAATAAACTATAAATGTTTATATTTTTATAATATAAGTAAAACATATTAAGGTTGGATAACTAAGATATACAAGACATTTCCAATTATAGTCAATATTAGTTGTTTTTATCCAATTTTATTTCAGTCTAAAGCAATAAAAAATATGAAGCAAAAGCAATTGAAAATGGAATTGCTTAGATCACATGAATAAATCTAACTTACTTTATATTATTTCGCACTTGAAAGAGTTAAAAATACTTAATTGTTCAAACTTTCTTTTAAAAATCTGATAGGTATATACCAACAACGTATCATAAATATATACTCTTTGTAAAAAATAAAAATAAAATAGTCCTCAAAATCTCATTAAAGAAGATATAAAAAAGGTGAAAAAAGTTGGCATATTTGTTCTGTTGTAGATATTCCATCGATTGGAAGAATCATCAAGGGCATTGCTTTTTAGATTTTGAAAATGAAATAGACTAAACTCTTGTTAATTGGATGGACCGTATTACTACTGTGAGAAATGGTTTCTTTTCTATTGTGCGTGTGAACTTAATTTTTCTTGGGAGATATTTTTGACTAACACGTATACCGACTTATAATAAAATTATTACATGTACAGTTTTCATATTTCGTTCAATAAAATTAATTATAAAGAGTATCAAGTAATAACCCACTTCCATGTGGTAATTTAGGTGCGACAAAAATAATAGACATATTATATCTTTGAAGAATTTTTGTTGGATGGTCGAATGGACAATCAAACATTTAATTTTTATTTTAAAATTGACAAAAAAAAGAATAATAGCTAGATTTTATTCTCTTACATTGTTGTAGGATAATTTTTAGACAAAACTAGTCTTGAATATCACATGTTGACTCTAATACAAAACTGGAAAACAAAAGATGAAATTAACATAAAGAACTTACTCGCCAACTCTGCAAAACAAATCAGTTCTCATAAATTGACTCTGAAACTATCCCCGATCTTGTTAGTACGGAGCTTGTAATTAATAATGCTAGCCCTGCTTTGCTTAAAAATATCAGAAGGCTATTGCACTCTCACTTTAAATTTAAAGTGCAACATAGCTTTAGGGAAGATAATTACTCCACTAATTGGCATGCTAATCTTGGAAGCGATAAATGCTTGGATACTAGTTTCTTTTCAATACCTTGTAGAGAGTTACTGCATGTTTTATTAAGTGATGAAATGGGGATAATAGATTTACAATGTTAAATCTTTGTATTTGGTTTTAGCACCTTTTCATGCGGAAAAAAAAATGACAATATCATGAATTAACTCCTGTCATCCTTTTAGGCTGTGTTTAGCAGTTATGATAAAATTCGGGATGAAATAAAATTTATCTCATCTTAAGTTTGGTGCTTACTTAAGACATGATAAAGTCGGGGATATGATGGATAGATTGGACGTAATTATCCATGAGGGAGGTGGGATAAATGTGAATACAATTTCTAACATTCATAATAGGAAAGTTGTTTTTCCTCAAAAACAAACTTCTTAAATTAACAAAGTCAAAATTATATCTCAACATAATTAATATTTGTATTATAATATAAGAAATTCAAAATAAAAAAATAACAATTTAGTTATTTTAATTTATATATTTGAATTTAATTCTATTTTATATTATAAATAAGTATTTTCATATTTTAGGTATATTTATTGTATATTTTAGGTAGTTTAGTATTTTGGATATATTAGTACAGCATACTATATAATAAAATTTTATTAGAGAATGATGGAAGAGGAAGAAAGAAATAAAAAATGAAATTAATTTGAAAAAGAGAAGAAAATAAAATAAAAATGTAAATAAAACTAAAGTTGGTAATAGTGTCTTGAGAGATTTTACCTTTTCCTTTTTTTAAAATTTTTTATTCATTTATATAAATATGCCATATACCAAATAATATACATGATATGATGGAAATACGTCCGATTTTATTAGTGCAATTACCAAATAATAAATAGGATATAACAAAATCATTGAATTTTATATTTTATTCTATTCGGTTTTATTATGATTAGAAATCTGGACGACGAAACATAGCCTTATTGTTCCTACTCAGTTCACTTTATTATATATGATTTCTCTTTTCATATTCTTTATGTGGATTATTCATACTTGGTGAGCAAAATTTTCGGGCTTAAATTTCAGATATTTGAAAATTATAAACAAGCATCAATGTGATAGGAGTCGACCAGGGCAAATTGTAGAATATATTCCAATGGCAGTGTTTATGCTATGAGTAGAAGATAGAGGATCCATAAAGGAACTAAAACCCATTCTAACTACCTTGAAGTTGTCTTGCGGATCAATCAAATAAACTAAGTAACACTTTCACCGAGTCCAAACTAACATGTAAGCGCAAAATTGCAGGCAATTGACATACATACAAGACAATAAAAAGGGCGACTTTAATGGCCAAAAAAAAAAAAAAGAAAAAAGAAGAATGTAATTTGGAAATCCAGAATAGAAGCGAAAATCCGTATTCAATTATGCCTCTGATAGCCCTTGCTGCAGGAAGATCAGTTGACATGCTTGATCAGTTACAAATTTGAACTAAAGAGACATGATGCAAACTTCATCCACCATTATCGTTCTTGCTTCTGTCTGACCGACACCTTGCTTCAGTCTCTGACTCATCATCCGCATGCTGATGAGACGTCCGTCTACCTGGAACTGTGTCTTAGTCTAAAAGCTATTAAACCGATGCGATGCTCCTCAGAGAAAACATCGTGTAGATAAGTGGTGTCACGTAAGAGTCATGCGTCACTCTATTCATTGTATCCTCTCTGCAACAACAATGGCTTCTCTCTCTCTGTCCTAGCCGCCCGCTCCCTCACCTAAACCCGAGCTTGGTGCCTCCCCCACTGTTGCCGTTGGTGGAGTCGCCGGTGTTGACTGAGCTGACCAGATCTGGCTGAATGATGCTGCCGACGTCCATGGACGAGCATTGACGTTGCTCGTGAGCTGCTTGTGCAGACCTGGATTTCGAGATCTCCAGACCTGGCCACACCACTTAGTTTCCGAATGCCAACAAGATCAAGCTAGACGATGATCACAATGGCCATGGAGCCTAACTGGCCGGTGACCAGTGTTGATGTTTGCCTCAAAAGCAAAAAGAAAAGGAAGAAGCCGATGACTGAAGTGAGAGCAGCGAAAGAGAGAAAATTTGAAAAGTGGGATTGAGTGATGTGCTTACGTGGCTAGACTGACCTACCTAATGTTTTTTCATGCTACTTTAGTAGTTTTAATTTTGGAGATGACCACATGGTGATCGTTTCTGAGGTTTTGGAGATTAGAGTATTGAAAATCTATGGTAATCAGCTCAGAAATATCAGTATTCTCTAGAAGTAAGACCCGCAAAGACAATAATCCCTTAATATCACATTTTCCCCTCAAACTTCTGCAGCCTGAGAAATCTATCTCTTGTAAACTCTGTAGATTCTTAATATCTCCAGGAAATTCTCTTATAAAAGTGCGAGGCATCTTCAGTACTTTCAACTTTCTCAAATCCTTCACAGATGGAGGTAGTTTGTCGACTAAGGTGTCTGAAAGATCTATGACTTGCAGCTCTTTAAGGTTTCCAATGGAGCCTGGCAATTTCCAGAGTCTCCTGCAGTTTCTCAGAGATAGCCTCTGAAGACTCTCCAGCGATCCGATAGAATCGGGGAGCTCACTGAGTTCAGTTTCATCCCAAGCTAGGTACAAAAGAGATTTCAAGTTACCAATTGACTCAGGTAGAGACAAGATTTTACAGTTGCAAGCACTCAGAGTTTCAATCTTCCCATACGAACCCTCAGGGAAGTCAATGGCTTTAATGGAAGTTCCATCGATGTAAAGCTCTTTTAAAACTTCCAAGGACCCTATATCTTCTGGCAACTCTCGCACGCAGCTGCAGAACTTGATATTCAGAGAAACTAATTTCCCTAGATTGCAAATGGATCTGCCAACACCCGGTAATGTAGAACAATGTTCCAGGCTTAGTCTCTCTAAGTTCACGGGTGCATCAGAAACTGGAGATTCAGCTAGCCAACAACAATGGTCTAGGATCAAAACTTTCAAGTTTTTGGCCTTCTGCAAAACAAGATAACATAAAAGCCTTGTTTACTACAAGGTTTGGTCAAATGTGAAGCGAAAAATGCCCATGTAATGCCATCATACCTTCATAATTTTTTTCCAGCGCTTCCAAGTTGTGGAGGTACACCTAGACAGATCAAGAACGACCAAGTCTGACAGATCTAAAGCAAGTAGACTGGAGATATTGCGGCACCATTGCCATTCAAGCCACTTTAATCGTGGAAGGAAAAAATCCTCTCTGGAGTTCTTTGCACTCTGCTCATCTCTTTTGATAAAAGCGTGGCTCATTCTAAGATACCTAAGATTCGAGAAATTACGAAAAAATCTAAGTTTATCAAATGAAAGGGGGCTTTCGAATGTGGCACTGAGGGCTTCCACCGTAGCGACCTGCCAATCATGGAAAAATGGTAAATAGAAGTGCATTCACGATTAACCCTAAAAATAGAATTAAGCATTTAAAAGGAGTACTTTAATTCAAACCTAAAGATAGGCTTTCTTGTCTTCAAAATTTACCTTATCTTCATTCATTACTCGTTTAATATCTTCCTGATTCCATAGCCTGCTACGCTTGGAAGGTTTCCCTGGATTTTCCTTCTCGACAATCTTCATCCCAAGGAATTTTACTTGATTGTGCATCCAAAATTCATTATTTTCTGTGCTTTTTACCAAAGACGTGTCAAGAATCTGGGGAATATGTGTTCGAGGATTGTATTTACAGGCTTCCCACATGTAAGGGGGTATTGTCTTGTCCTTTCCCATAAAAAAACATGCTATATCAAGAAATATCTTTTGGGCATCGTCCTCTAAAGCGTTATATCTTGTCTTCAAAATCCTTTTGATGTTTCTATCGAAAGGCTTTTGGCTCAATATATTGAATGCATCCTCCCATAATTCTATGGGCTTTCCGAATAAAGACGAACCAACAGCCTCAATAAGAAGAGGCAGCCCTTCAGCAGCCGAACTAATTTCCCATGCCCAAGAGGAGAAATCCTCTCGAAGATGTTGTCCTCTAAGAGCACACTTACAGAACAGTTGAAAAGCATGGTTGTCATTCATTTGCTCTAGCTCGTATTTTTGAACGAGGATCTCATCACGACGGTCAACGCTTCTTTGGGAGGTCTCAAGTTCCCTAATATAGTCGTCAACAAGATTGCTTCTCCTAGAGATCACAATAATCCTGCTTCCTGGACCAAACTCACTTAGATGTATGCCTAATGATAGGATTTGCTTAAAATCGCTCACATCATCAAGGACAATGAGAACCCTCACATCTTTAAATTTGTACTTGATAAAGTTGGCACCTTCAGCGGAAGATCTGGGTGTATATCTTCTCTTTTGGAGGTCGTAAATTAAATCTTCTTGGAGAGACAAGAGACTATTTTCCTCGACTTTAAGGACGCTGCATCCTTCGAAGAGACTGTAGATTTTGTTGTGGACAACCGTGACAAGAGTGGACTTACCGATTCCTGGAAGGCCCGATATCTCAAGCACTCGTTTTCCCGTTAGCATTTGCCCTTCAACCACTTTGTCATTTTCACAGCGAACCCCGAGTTTATTCATCATCTCTTGCACTTGGTGACCCATCCCCACTAAATTTTCTTTCACATCTATGTCATCCTTCTTCAACAGCCGGCGGACTGTGGAAACAACCTCCTCTATAAGTTCATACTCCCTGCCAAACGAGAAAAGGACAAAGGAAGGTATGAAAGGGAACAAGTGGTCGGATAATACCCCAGGAAAAAGAACAGATGCATTGATTTTTTTTCTTTCTTTGATTTCATACTAGATCACTACTGTTGGGAAAGTCGAAAAGCATCGAAATCTGGATTTCGAATTACCCTTTATTATTTTTTTGAAATTCCCATCCTCGCTTTCTCGAAACAATGTGCAGAGCCTTCTTCCAGTCGTCTATAGTGGCTGACATCACCCCCAGGGCCGCATGGGTGCAGAAGGACTTTTGATAACTCTCCTCCTGTTTGCGGACTACTGAAGGGGCGACATCGTAGAAAATGGGCATGATTGTCCTGTCACACGCTACCATTTCCGCCACCTCCTTCAGACAAATCTTACTAGAAGCGAAATCTTTGGAGAAGACGGGAATGCATATCTCCGTGTGCCTGATCACTTCTAAGATCTTAGGCATGATCTCTTCACCGATCTCGATCCCATCATGATCGATAAATGCATAGATCCCTGAATCGGTCAGCCTTTTGTAGAGAAATTGAATGAAGCTCCTCCGAACATCTCCTCCTCTGAAACTGAGAAAGACTTCGTAGCGGCAAACGCCTTTCCATCTAGGAGATGGAAGCGACGAGTGATTATTGCTCCCATCCATGAGTGAGAAGCTCAAAGAGAAGGCGTAAAGACCAGGTCTTTCGTCCGACGGGGGACGACTGGGAGATCGCTCGAGGAAGAGAAGAAGCTTGCAGATCGAAAGCTATGGAATCTTGACTTCGAGCAAGGGTATTCGAAAGAGCAACGCGAGGTGACGTCTCTAGGTAAATATATTATATTCCACCCACTTTTTAAGCTGTTGATTTCTACTAAACATAAATAGTTTCTCATTTGGAGTAGACAATTTTACGTGTAAAAAAAAAAAAAAACACTCATTGGTATTTTAACATGTTATTATCTCCTTCACGACCAAACCAAATAAGGGTTAATTAGCACCCAAAGAAAAAGACAAAAAAAAAAAAAAAAGAGGAAAGAAATTAAAAAAAAAGTTTAAAAAAGAACTCAGAAAAAATAGTTTTAAAAATTGAAAATTAGAGGGATAAAAAACGAAAAAGAGTGGCTGGGTAGCGGCACCGCCAACTCCGGCTGGGAGCTTGATCCCCGCTGAAGAGGCATGTAAGTAGTTTCACTAAGTTTTAGGACTTCTAACTCGAGTGAGATGTAGCTAATTTAACCCAACCCAACTCAAGTTAAAAAATTCAATACGCCAGATATGACTAGAACCGGAAAGACACCGCTAGATCAACATGTTCTTTGCTTGTTTCGTCTTCGAGCACCGTAGGGCAATCTTGTAGGGCGTCTTGCCTAAGATAAAGGTGCAAAATATTGGTTTTCAAAAGTGCAATGATGAAGAGAATAATTTACCCAATCTCTGATGTAGACTTCATTTGGTCATTTTAGAACATTTTTTCTCGTGTAGTGGTAATTTTTTTTTTTTCAATTATTTTTCTTTTTTTGATGACCAAAATATTATTTAATTCATAAATGATTCACCACATACACTTCTTTTTGGTCATTTTAAATAGTTTATCTTCGGTAGTGATATTTTTATTGACTCACGTGTTGTTCTTCTCATAAAAGAAGAATATATTTTAAACAATGGCTTAAAGCGCTCTCATTTTTTCAAATAAGAACCTAAAATGATTATAATTATTTCAAATAAGAGTTTAATCTCATAGGCCAGCAAAATATTTCGTCCTATTAGAGTTATTTTTGTCCAAACACAATTTTAATTTTAATTTTAATTAAATTAGATTAAAAAAAGATGAAAGTATTTTTTTAAAAGTAAAAATAAAGGTGGGAGGGCTTTCTCCTGCCTATGGCAATTGCCCCATCGTTTGTGGGTGGTGGTAATTAGGGGTGTCAAGACCCGATCCGAAAACCGAACCGAACCGCGAACCGAACCGAACCGAACCGAAAAATTTGGTTTTTTCGGTTCGGTTCGGTTTTCGGTTCGGTTTTCATCAAAATCCGAAATTTTTTTTATCGGTTCGGTTTATATCGGTTAACCGAACCGAAAACCGAACCACAAACCGAAAACCGAAAATTTTTTTATCGGTTCTCTTTTCTCCCGACTCCCGTATCTGACTCTGTGTCCTCTCGTGACTCTGAGAAGGAAGCACGAAGCAGCGCTCGCCAGTCGCCACCGTCCCCTCCGATTCTCCCACCATGTAAGTCCTCCCTCCTCTCTCTCTCTCTCTCTCTCTCTCTCTCTCTCTCTCTCTCTCTCTATGCTTCGCCGGATCTCCACTTCCGTCCGACATTTCCGTCTCCCGTGCCACGTCGAATTTTGAGCGTCGATTGCTGTTTCCATCGGATGAGGAGTCGTTCGATTTTCGATTCAATAGTTTGTAGGGTGTGTAGTTGTGGCTAGATGCGAGGTCTTTCAGTCGCGAATCGTGGGTGACTGGCCGATCGAGCTCGAGGGTAAGTGAGAATCGGTGTTGGGGGCTTGCGTAGTGAATTGATTTGTTGGGGCCGATGCAAAGGGGCTGTTTTCTGGTTTTCTTGGTGGGAATTTTTAGGTCCTCTTTCATGTTCAGTGTAGTTCATCCTTGTTTAACATTGTAGCGGTGATGAGCTACAATGTTAACATTGTAGGGGAGATTTGCTGGTATGAGCATTAACTTTATGGTGTCTGTTGATGGTTGTTCAGTGTAAAATTATTTGCGTATGATCTTTATTTCTTTGGCCTTTCAGGGACTTGGTTTTGATGCACCTGATGTTCTTCCATTGAGGAAAAGAATGCTTTAGCCTTGGCAATAGTTCCCTCAGAACCTGGTAAGCATTTTGTGTATGACTCATGTCTACTTTTTTCTTGTTATGCTTGCTTGAGAGAAGTTTGGTGGGTTGACAGGTGCTGCTTCTTCAGCATTTGGTTCTGATTCACATACTCCTCTTCAATCTTGCATAAAAGGATCTATTGGTTAACCAGTATTTTTCCTCTGTTTTAAAGATGATCTGAAGCAATAATACGTTCCCAAGCTCCTTCCAAAACGAAAAAAAGAAGAAAAAACTTCAAAGAACCTTGACTTTCTAGATAGATTTTAAAGACTATGATGCTTGATTCACAAATGCAGGGAGGTTGTACTTATTTTGTGTATGACTCATGTCTACTTTTTTGTTGTTATGCTTGCTTGAGAGAAGTTTGGTGGGTTGACAGGTGCTGCTTCTTCAGCATTTGGTTCTGGTGCTACTCAATCTAAAGACTTCAATCCCACTGGATGGGAGCTTGCTCTGGTCTCTACCCCAAGTACTAACATCTCTGCGGCTAATGAGAGGCAACTGGTAATCTCTGTCTTTATCTTCTATGATTCTGTTGCAAATGAATTCTGTGAGCATTAACATCACGAACTGTTTGTTTGCTGCTGTTGCTTGACTTTTATTACATGGTTAGGAATTCAAAGGGCAATTTCAATGTCTTTTCTTCTGGCCTCGGTAGTCCAAAAACTCTGAATTAGTAATAGCAGTTCTTTTTGTCATTCATAACGCTGTTATGTTGTTATATTAGTTGTGGTTTGGGTGCTCTGGTCTTTTAGTTAATGACTATGCCTCCATAGATTCAATGGGAACTAATAGTTTAGTTTGAGGCTTTAAGACTTCCAAAAAAATGTCTTTTAGCACATGCATACTCACATCTGCTTACACTTGGACAATACATAATTATGTAAATGGTAAGTAGCCATGAGCTTTGATACTAGGTTACATTTTTCTTTTCAGCTTTCTGTTTTTGAACATTCTGAAAATGGCTTGCAATGCTCAAACTCTGCTGATTGCACTTTTCAGAAAATGAAGCCGGTGCTGTCCCGCGCTTGAATCTCAAGGTATAAGGGAAATCTAAGCTCGGCTTCAAGTAATTATTCAGACTAGCCTAATAATTGCAATCCCTAATTTGTGCTTTTTGCATTGTTGCAGGGTTACATTCTTGGATGCCCACGAGTTGATGCAGACATTAACGAGAACTAGAAAATTATATTTTCTCATCGGATTGGCCTTATAAATGATGAGCTCTATGAGGTATTTTGCTTTGTGAAATAGCCAACTTGATGTATTGAATTCTTGGGAAAATCGTATTTCAAGCAATAAATAGAATTACAGTTGGATTGCATTATATGAGACCATCATGAAGTTATAGCTTTAGTTGGTTTTGTCACGATGTGGTAAAATCATTTTCCTGGGATTGCTGAATTTGATGTCGATCATGTAATGTACTCGTGCAGACGTTGAGGGAGAGTTGCAATGCTAGTTACACTGACATCGATGAAAGCACATCCTCCCCTGAATGCTATGAGGCATATGAATTTTATTCTCGGGTAAGCGATTTAAACCTTGTTCTTATGCATACTACATGAAGTACATGACATTATATCACTGTGGAGATTCTTGTTATTGAATTTGCATTTTCTGTGCAGCTTATCGAAGACATAAATAAAGTAGTTATCACACACACTAAAAATAAAATAAAAGATTAGTGATGGCTAGCGGTGTTTCATCTCAGCAAGTGATAAATAAAAAATTAAAAAATTAAAAAATTAAAAAAAATTAAAAAAAAAATTAAAAAAAAACCGAAAACCCGAAACCCAAAATTTGAAAACCGAAAAATCGAACCGAACCGAACCGAACGGTTCGGTTCGGTTCGGACTTATTCGGTTCGGTTCGGGTTCGGTTTTTCAAAAAAACCGAACCGAACCGAACCGTTTACACCCCTAGTGGTAATGGCTGGCGGGATCATAGGCGCTTGGGTGAGGGTTGTTGACCTTGCTTCTAATTGACAAGGAGCCAAAAACCCCTGCCGTCCCATTGCCATCACACCACCGGTGATGGGATGGCGGCAATAGGTGGAGAGACCTTGTGTGCGTGTGTGTGTGTGTGTTTTTTTTTTTTTTTTTTTGAGTTTTTATATGGAAGAAAAAAACTAAAAATAAAGGAAAAAGGAAAAAAATTAAAATTTAAAAGATGAAATTGCCCTTTATCAGCTAGTGTGTTTAGGCTCTTCTTTAAGATTGATATTGCTATTTTGGGTCTTTATTTGGAAAAAAAAATCCACTTGATGTCCTTATTTAAGAAAATGATGGTATTTCGAACTTTTATTTATAATAATATCCATTTTGAATCTTTATTTTCTCCAATAATGGCACTTTAGGCCATTAAATAGTATTTTCCCTACAAGTATGTTATCTTTTTCCAATTTGGGAAAGACGGAAGGCGGCATGCTTCACTTTGTCTTCTCTATTTTGTGCACTTTTATGAAGGTCAAAGCCTGTTGGCTTGGCACTGGCATTATGCATCCATCGACTCATTGGACTTCAACATTGTGTCCATCTTGGGTTTTATTTTCCTTCTAAATCTCCTTATCATTCCCGTAATCTTCGGTTGTCTTAGTAATTCACATCTATCATTCTTACATCACTCTAGAATTCATAAATAGGTAATAATCATTGTATATTTTAATATTCCTCGAAAAACGGTAAGTTGAAAATGTCACGCCCGATCCTCTGAGCGCGCGCACATCCCACTCTGGTCGATACAAATATGACTTCCTAGGACACGTCGCCGACCCATTCAATTTTATTATGCATGCGGAAGTGAAACAAATCCCCTGACAACATTTAACTTGGGATAGAAAAGCAGGCAATCAATCACAACCAAACAAGCTTTCTTATAAACACATAGGTTTATATATACAACACTGGATTGTCTACAAAATAGACAAGCTCAACAACTAGGGAACTGTCCTATGACCAACTTGTCTGACACGTTTGCCGATTCTTCAGTCTCCACCTTCTGAACTCCAGGACTTCCGGTTCTCCACGACCGTCATCTAGAGACCTGAAATATTATCCCACAACTGGGATGAGATTACGTCTCAACGAGTCCTACCCTCTAAAACTCAATTAGGAAGAAAATACGCCTCAGGGCGCTCTAGCCACACAAATAGGATAGAGGACTTACCTCGCCTCAGTCCATTTCCTGCACGTCAGTACAATTCATATTCAAACAATGCTCGCACAAGCTGAAACTACCGACATACCCATCGGTCTATCAATTCAGTCAATCCAATTGATATCATATGATCCACACATCTATCAATTCATATCATCTATTAAACCATACCATCTATTCATCCATCAATACAATTACGGCTCGCACAAGCTAAAATGGATACAATGCTCTCACAAGTTGATATAGATGGTAGCTTGCACAAGCTGATATATACATAGATGATAGCTCGCACAAGCTGATATATGGATCGTTGCTCTCACAAGCTGATAAACGATCATTGCTCTCACAAGCTGATAAATGATCATTGCTCTCACAAGCTGTCATACAATGCTCACACAAGCTGACAATGATGCCCACACAGGCTAACAATGATGCTCACACAAGCTGATACATATATAAACCAATTGCTCGCCAAAGCTAATAATTCAATAATAAATCCACTCATATCTCAATTCAATCAATCAATTAATCCAATCGATTCAAACCGGTCATACAAACCAATTACGGTGCTAAAAGCCAACACTGAGTATTTTCAAGTTAAATACCACAACTTCATCAATATCACTCAATTCCACACTTTTGGAATAATTAACCATAATCATCAATCACTCAATTTCTCAATTTAAACATACAATTAACACAAACCGACCGCACTGCTACGATCAGCGCGAAATTCTAACGACCGGCCATCCCGGCATAATTTTCGAAATTATTAAATAATTAAATTTAATTCCGAAAATTAAATAATTAAATATTATATTATAATAATATAATTTAATAAAATAATATTTAAAAATTCGAAATAATTAATTAATTAAAAATAATTAATTAGGGCTTAAACAAGATTACACTAATTTAATCATACAATTAGCCCTAATTAAACATCCATTAACCTAATCATACAACTAATCTAATTTACATTAAAATAATCTAATTTAATCACATAAACCTAATTAGACTAATCTAAACACCCCTTAAGCGTCATTAACTCACTAAGCAAGAATTAGAGGATAAACTCACTCGATTAACGAGCCGAATGGCTCAAAACGATGGGGACGATGCGAGGATTAATAGTCTCCAAGGCGGGCCTAGCTTCCGAGGTCGGGAAGCCGGCCAAAATGGGCCAAACCTTCACTGCGATACCCATTTTCCAGATTCTGTCCATTGCTGGTTGAGGCCGAAAATGAGTAAATCTGGGGCTGGTTGGGGTCGGGAATGGGCGGAGGAGCTGAACAGGACCTAGGTGGGGCTTCACGGTGGCCGGAGGTGAGCTAGACGGCTCCGGCTGAGCTTCCCTAGATCTGGAATGGCTGCTGGACTCGCGGAACAGCAGGGACAAGCAGGCACACGGTTGCTGGCTTCGTTTGCTTGCGACGACGAAGGGGAGGGTGTACGGGAGACTCCGGTGTGCAGGGGCGACGGAGGCTGGCGACGACGATCATGGAGCTCCTGCTAGCTTCAACGAAGATGGACAGAAGCAGCTCGGATGTGCGGACATCCAAGACCACGCGACTGGAGCAGCTTGCACGAGCGGGCTTGCTGTGCGAGGACGGCGGGGTGTCGCGCGCGGCGGACGGCGGGCAAGCGGTGCGTGACGGCGGTCCGACTGGATTGCTTGCTACTCCGGCATCCTCAAATCTGCTGGGTCTTCGAGCAGAAACCGGAGATGGAGGAGAAAGGCAGCGACAAGAGAGGGAGAAGGAAACGGAGGTGTGCGGGTTGGACGAGCGACGGCCTCCGGTTGGGACGAACGGCGATGGGCGGAGTTGCTGTGTCACGCCCTGAACCCCGAGCGTGCGCACATCCCACTGCGGTCGAACAAATGCGACATTCCCAGGTAGTGTCGCCGACCCCATTCATTTATTAGTGCACAAGCGGAACGTATTATAAAACCCCTGACAATAAAATACGGGATAGAAAAGTAGGAAGCAAAACCGCAACATAACACTTTCATAATTCAACAGAATTACAAACAGAGGTCTACGGTCAAAAGTCTACAAAAGACCGGCTCTTAAAAAGGAATTGTCCTACGACCTACAAGTCGGACACGTTTTCCAATCCTCCTAACTTCACCTCTGTAACTCCTCAAGGTCAACCAAAGCTATCCAGTCGCTCCGTCCACCAGGGACCTGAAATTTTTAATCCCACAACCGGGATGAGACAATGTCTTAACAAGTTTAACCCCCTAAACCCCTATTAGAAAGAAAATACACCTCGGGTGGCCTAGCCACATCACACAGAAGACTTACCTAACCTCAGTTCCTTCCTGCAAGTTAGCGCAATTCAAATCACTCAACCACAGATGGTAATATGAACTTAAACAATCGGAACGCATTCTTTTTCATATAACCAACAACCGCGGGGGTCCTGATTATAAAACTAAATCATTATAACACGTCCCATTCCATGCCACACAATTCCGTCCCATAATCCGACACATCAATAACACTCAACATGCATTCCAATTGATATTCATAGCCACACAAGGGCATAGCCTACTCGCAGTTCGGCTATCTACTGGCTTATAGCCAGGCATCGCCTCCCCTCATGGAGCGCGGCTTCGTCAGTACATCGACGGCGTTCCCGAAGGAGCATGGGCCCAGAATCAACTGCGACCCGCATCCACCACGTGGGCATCCCATATAGGGGCAAATTCGGCTCAACAGCCCATGACGATTCTTCTTAGCTATCACAGAGCCAAAGCATACTCGGCCCCAGGACACTTTATATTTCAATCAATGCTTCCACTTAAAATAGTGATCCCGACCATTTTTCTTCATATTAAAAATATTCCAGAAATTACTCACGTGTGTGGGGACACGCTAATTTCGAATCAAAAAGCCAATATCTCACTTTTTCAAACCCCACTATTTAATATAATAATTAAAATCCAATTTTTGCATCAAAACCCGACACTTGGGTTTTTATGAATAAAATCCATATTTATCACAATCAACACTCAATTTGCCACATCCATTCATCAAATTCAAATTCTAAATGCATAGCAGCGTCAGCATGAACTTCTGAGAATTTAGGGTCCCAAAATAATTTTCAAGGTTTATTATATAATTAAATTTATTCCGAAAATTAATTAAATAATAATATCTATATTTTTCACAATCCACACTCAATTTATAATATCCAATCATCAATTTCAAAATCTGACTACACAGCAGCGACCGGCAAGAAATTCTGAGAATTTAGGGTCCGACAAAATTTTCGAATTTAATAAATAATTAAATTTATTCCGAAAATAATTAAATAATAATATTTTAATAATTTCGAATAATAATATATTATTAAATTATTAAATAATTTCGAAATATTTAAATAAATCAAAAGTAAATTCCTTTATGTCACATCAAGGTTTATATTAATGTAAACATTCACTTAACCTTAATTTAATTACACTTTAAGTTAATTAAGCACATTAATATAATCTACACTTAAATAAATTAAACTAACCACCTAATAACACTTAACATAAACTAAATACACCTAAAGCATCATTAACCCTCTAATCAATGTTTAGTGAGCTAAACTCACCGGATTAGCGAGCCGAGCGGACCAAAACGACGAAGACGACGCGAGGATCAACTTTCCTCAAGGCGGGCCGAGCATCTGAGCTCGGGAAGATGGCCAAAACGGGCCAAACATGGGCTGCCATACCCATTTTTCCAGCCACTGATTTGGGGCCGAGAAGGGAGGATTTGGCGCCGGTTCGGGCGGAGGGACGGCGGAGGAGGACCGGTGGGGCGTGGACGAGCTGGTGGTGGCTCACGACGGTGACGGCAACGGAGGGCGACGGCGGCGAGGGCTGGCGCGAGCTGGGTGAAGCGGGCGGAGCGGCGTGCGAGCGTGACGGCTTCGCGCGGATGACGGCGGCAGCGGCGAGCTTCGGCGACGGGCAGTTGCGGACGGCCGACGACGGCTTCGGCGACATGCGGCAACGGCCATGGCTGCTCGGTTCCTTCCTCCATTTTCTGGTCTTTTCACAACAGAGATGGAGGGGGAAACCGACGGGAGAGGGAAGAGAGAAGATGCACGGCGGCTGGATGGGCGGAGCAACGACGGCGTGCGGTGGCGGTGAACGGCGGAGGCGTGCGGCTTCTCCAGCTATCTGGTTGTTGGGTTTTCAAAGAAGAAGGAGATGAAGAAGATGTAGATGGAGGAGTCGCACAGTAGAGAGGAAGAAGAGAGGGAGGAGAGAGAAGGAGGAGAGAGAGAGATGGGACCCTTTTTCTTTTCTCTTTTTCTCATTCTTTTAATTCCACACAATGGCCCACCATGACATCATCAAGTGATGTCATACCCCACTATCTCTAAACCTCCCACAACATTTTCCAATGGTTGCAATTTCATTTTCCGACGGGGTCCAATTCTTGTATATCCAATTTCTTTAATTCTCATCAATTCTCTTCCAATTGAAGTCCATAAAATTAATCTAATGTCACCACACTTTAATTCACATCTTCACTTGTCTATATAATCAACTTAAATCCTAAAAGCACGACCAAAAGCGGCCTACTAATTTCTCGAGCTAAAATAGCCATTCTCGGATTTAATTTGTCAAAGAACTCTAATTGCATGAAAAATCTTCCAAAGATAAGTCAATGATCCTAAAATGATTTGTGACACACCCAGATTTCCAATTTTTGAATTCGATCTCAATTCCACGGTTAATTTCACTTTGGCACGATACTAGCGCAGCCCAACCTACCGGGTAGCCTTTAGAAATTTTCATACATTTGACCTGTGGTTGATCATCTCAAGCCACAATGTACATCTTTGAAACATTAACGACTTTCGGTTGTCGGGGTAATCTCAATGTTTCAAATACGAACACAGGGTACCCAATCGATAAAAAAGTCGATCCAGTGCCGATCGACATGAATTGTGCGATCTGGTGGAATCACCCACACCTGATCACATACCTCTGTCGAGTCGACCTATCTCCGATGTCTAATCAATTTTAATTGTGCCGTAATGACCCTTGCAGACTAGCTCGGTCGAAAAGTCGCTTCCTGGTCAAATTCTCGAGTCTGATGCATTAGAAACTCTTAAACTTCACCCGATAGACTAGTTTTCACATGAGTGGCCGACTCAAGGAAAAGAACTATATACGTCTTGAACGAAATGCCCATCTCAATTTATTGAAAATATGATTGGAAAATCGGGATGTCACATGCTGATCCGGCGTTCTTCGGTTGCTGGGCTTTCGGAGTGAAGAAGATGGAGAGAGGCTGAAGAGGTCGCACGGTAGGGAGAGGGAGGAGAGAGACAATCGAATAGAGAGAGGGAGGAGAGAGAAGGAAGATGGGACCACTTTTCTCTCTCTCTCATGGCCCACCATGACCTCATGGATGATGTCACCTTCCACTATCTCCCACAACCTCAATCTAATGGGTTCAATTTCATTTTCTGCCGTGGCATAAAATCTTGTACACTTAATTCAATCAATTCTCAATCAATTCCATCCAGTTGAAGCTCAATTAAATTAACCATGTGTCCTCGACCTTCTCATGACATTTCCCCATCAAATGATCCAACTTGCATCTCAAAGATTCGATTAAAAACGGCCCTCTGACAATCCCGAACATAAACGACCTTACTTTGCTTTTTCCGCCAGAAATCTCGGTTTGTAGAAAAATCTTCTGAAGATGAGTCGACATTCCTAAAATGAATTGTGACTTGACAAAACTTCCAATTTCTGTAATCGAGTTCAATTTCACGGTTAAATCCAATCTGGCGTGACTTTAGTGTGTCCTAATCTACTGGGTAGCTTTTAGGAATTTTCTCTGCAATTGACCTGTGGTTGATTATTTTCAAGCCACAAAGTGCATCTTCGACACATTGGCGACTCTCAATTGTCGTAGAAATCTCGAGATTTCAAATACGGACACAGGGTACCAAAACGATAGAGAAATCGATCTAGTGCCGATCAACAAGAATTGTGCAATTAGGTGGAATCACCCACACTGAATTACATGGTTCTGTTGAATTGACCTATCTCCGGTCTCTAATCGGTTTGTGCCGTAATGACCCTTGCATATTAGTACGGTCGAGCAATCGTTTCCTGGTCGAATTCTCAAGTCTATTGCGTTTAGATTCCTTAACGGCTTCACCTGATAGACTAGTTATCTCATAAGTGGCTAACTTAAAGAAGAAAGCTATAGACGCGAAGATGAAGTGCCTGACTTATTTAATTGAAACCATAATTGAAAAAATCGAGATGTTACAGAAAATTCATAAAATGAGCAATGTTTCTTGAATATTCCTAAACAAATCTTGTTCTTTATAAATTTATTTTCTTTTGGGTTAATAATATTAAAAATTCCAAACCGGTACACTGGTGACAAATTTATCATAAACTAATTTTTTGACCAAGAAATTCTACCGGTCCATTAAATTTGATTAATATCATGAAAAATCGCAAAATTAGTACAACTATGACTATGGAGAGTAACATTCCAAACCAATACACCAATTAAATCTCACGGGTTATCTAACTCAGCAATTTGATAATAAAATTTAAGGAAAACTAACATAGGGTAAATTTGTCACAAGTGTACCAATCTGAGATAAATTTATAAAAAATATACCAATTAGGAGTTTTTTGCAGTATTAACACTTTCTCTTAAATTAACAGCTCAGATAGAACGGCCAGCAAGGCAAATCTGGACCGACAGGTTGACTTGATTGTTCTTTACAAACCCAGGTAAGAGAGGAAACTGGACACCAAGAGATTGACGTGAAGGCGGAATCAACTATGGCTGGATCCACAGGCAGCACACGGAGAAGGGACGGAAGATGAACCAGGAAGGCTAAATCAAGATACGATAAAGTTAGAGGTCGAATAAGTATGGCTGAATCTGCAGGCGATAATGAAAAAATAGGCGAAGATGAACTAGCGAGGCTGGATCAAAGTAAAGGGAAAAGTAGCAAAGATGAACCAGCAGGGCGGAATCAAGTTACGATGGAGGCTGGATCAAGTACGGCTGAATATGCTAGCACAAAACAGAAAAGAGTTGAAGATGAACAAGCGAAGCAGAATCAAGATAAGATAAAATTAGAGGCTGAATCAGTGTATGATGTGTTTCTGAGTTTCGAAGGACGCGATAGTATTGGATTTGCCAATAGCCTCTGTCAACGCTTGAAAGCTGCCGGAATTCGTCTTTTCAGAGATAATGGAATCATGGGTTCTTCTGAAGAGCTTTCGCTATCCGTCTCCAGCTCCAAAATCTACATACCTATCTTTTCGATGAACTACATTTTGAGCCCTGAGTGCCTTGAGGTGCTTGCACTCATGATAGAGCGCATGTCTAGATCAGGTGGGAAGAAAGAGATCCTGCCCGTTTTCTACCATGTGAGATGGTCTGATGTGAAGCTGGGAATATCACTCCACAGAGGTGCCCTGGACCCGTCCCTTAAGGGGTTGATTGACTCTAAGACAATCGAGAGTTGGGAGAAGGCCCTTGGGGAGGCTGGTAATTGCAAGATATGGGACCGAAGCTCATATAAAAGGTATATTACATCTGTCTTCTTCTTCCCTTGCGGCTTTCCTCTGATTTGTTTGCTCAATTGACCAAGGTGTTGGTCGACTCTGCTGTGCTCTTCATTGAACCCGTTTACACAACATATCCCAGTTTGGCTGAGTGAACTCTCTTTAAAAGTTCATACTATTCATCCACATGGTCACTCATTCTGTATTTCAATCCATGGTCGAGTGATATTTTTACCTCAATGGCGAACTGTGACAGTATAATCTGTCAGCCAGACTAAATACTTGCTGCAATGGTATTTTCTCTCGTTTATACAATTACCAGACATCAGTGTCATATGCTTGATATATCTCTGCATCAGGTAAATCGTATTCTGCAGTACAGGATCAGTGATCTTTTAGCACATTAAAATTGTCGTTTCATTAAATAGTGCGTTGATTGTTAGGTCCTTAGATCACATCTGTTAATGGCATGGAACTCAGGTTTTTTCTGCCTTGGCAGTGAAGGGGAACTTATTACATCCATCGCTGATGATATTTTGCTTAAGCTGATGATGACGCACAAATATGCGTTCGAAGACGTATCCACCAGTGATAATCCCAAGTCGTCTTCCAGGGCATGGGTACATTTCCTTGCTCTGATTCTCCTTTCTTCTCCAGTAGTCTCCCGTAAAGATTGTAACAGTTGATGAAGTTAATTTCAGTGTGATTTACATCAAATAGGTAAAAAGTCTAATCACCAGGAAATATGTTTACATGATTATACGATTTTTGTAAAGCTAGAGTATGATAGAAAAAAGGACGTAAACACATGAACTGAGACTACAAGAGAGTGCAAGTCATCATCCGAACTCTGAAGTAGCTTGCATATACTTCAATTTGTCAGTAGCTAATTACCCTTGCTAGAATAGAATCCACAGAGACTTGTGGGACAACTTTACTTTTCTTAATTGTCATTTGTTAATTTCACAAAACATCATATCTTGGATTAGCGGTTTAATGGTCGATTTGAGTAGAACATCTGGTTGTGTAGTAATTGTCTTTTTAGACCAACGTACAACATATGTAGCTCCAGCATTCTTTTTACAACACAAAACTGATGCCAAAGCAGGTGTTAAATTCACAGTATAAGTGATTCGAGAATACCTTCTACCTTTTATTTGTGAAGGAGAATTGATGCATCAAGACCGAATTATTAAAACATTACTATTAGAAATTTTTTATATATTATTTTGTGTCTACTGTATTTTCTGGCAATTGCCATATTTTTTACTCATGGAAGCACTGTTTGAAAAGCAACTCTATTATAGTAACCAAAATCCCATATTTGCCTTCCGAAACAACAAGAAGTCACCCTTTTCCCCCCTCATTACCACCGCCTTATGCAACAGCTAGGGTTGACCCCATTAGGATTAGTGTGTTCGGTTAAGCCTACCTGCGATTCGTATCGTGGTTAGGTCAAGCAGTCTATACATTAAAGCACATGTTTCAGAGAATGGCGTTATATCATCTGGAACTTATAATATTTCTGTATATTTCTTCACTTCACTTCTAGTCAACATTCTCCTAACACTGAAGTACCTCTATAGGAGCTTGAAGACAGTCAAGAATGGAAAATAATGAAATTATTGGAACTGGAAGTAAACGACGTACGAATTGTTGGAATCCATGGGAAAGATGGCATTGGAAAGACTACTCTTGCCAAGATTGTATATGATGAGATATCCCTTCGCTTTGATGCTTGCAGTTTTCTTGTGGACATTGAAGAAACAACGCAGCAACCAGGTGGCGTTCAGAATCTTCAAGCCAAGTTGATCTTTGATGTTTTGAAAAGAGAGTATGATGTTGCTTCTTCTTTCAAAGGAGTACGATTTTTTAAAGAAATATTTAAGAATATGAAACTCCTCATTGTTCTCGATGATGTGGAAAAGGAGTCCCTCCTCAAGGAGTTTGTCGGAGCTAAGCTTGATTGGTTTGGTTCTGGAAGTAGGATAATTGCCACCTCAAAACAAAAAAGCGTTCTTCAAGGGTTTGTTGATCGAGGGCTGGCTCATACTTATGATATTATTCCAATGGACTATACTGGAGCTTTCGACCTTTTCTGGCAGCATGCGATTGGAAAGAGTCCTAAACTAGAACCTTTTGTTGAAACTGCAAACAACATAGTCAAGGCTGCAGAGGGACTTCCACTTCTTGTGGAAGTTTTTGGTTCTTTTTTGCATGGTAAAGGACGAAAAGAATGGATTAAATTTGAAGATCTCATACAACAATGTCAGGGAGATTATCAGAAGATTCTGAGCATGGTTTATGAAGCATTAGATCAAAAGCATAAGGAGATGTATCTTAATATTGCATGTTTTCCCCCGGATGCGGATTGTAGGATTGCCTCATATATGTGGCATCACTATGATCGTGCTAATGATGAAATCGAGGTCCTTCATCGTATGTCCCTAATAAAAATGAAAGAAAATAAAATAGGCATGCACGGCATGCTAAGGTGCCTTGCCAGAGAGATTATTCGTGAAGGTTTCCATCCTCCAGGAACGGGTGTTGGAATGTACATTCCTGCCACAGCCCAGGATACGAACAAAGAGAGAAAGGTATGTCCTGCCCCGCGGGGTGGTTTTTGTTGTTGGGGCGGGGGGGGGGGGGGGTGCGGCATATTTAGGCCTTCGCTTTTCTATTTTCTTCGAAATGTTTCGTAGATAAAGCGTTCTCTTTAACTCATGGGAGTTTAGGCATCCACAGTCATTATTTCATCGGCCGAAGACCTTCGCGTTTTTTTGTTTGTTGACTTCTGTGGTCCATCATGCAGAAAACAGATCACCTTAGGAACATGACATTTCTCAGCTTGGGTCGCGCCAATATTGGTGGAAAATTTACAGATGCCTTACTGAACGTTCGGTGGCTTCATTGGCAAGGGTGCCCTCGAGATGCAATCAGAATTCATTTAGAGAAAAATGAGAACCTAGTTATTCTTGATCTTTCAGGAAGTAAGGTTACCAAATCATGGGGAGGCTGGAAAGGAATTAAGGTGGTTTATAGCTCACTTGCTGTTTTGTTTGTGTTGGCCCTTAAGTAGATTGCGAGTTCCACACCATCTGAATTTATTCCCCTGTTTTGCAGATGGAGCATTTGAAAGTCTTGAATCTTACAGGTTGTACGGACTTATTAGTTACCCCCAGCTTCTCCTGTTGCCCAAATTTGGAGATACTTATTCTCGAGCGATGTTCTCGATTGATTCATTTAGATCCTTCAGTTAATGATCTGAAGCTGTTGGTTACGTTGAATTTGAAGTTCTGCTCCGAACTTAGCAAGCTGCCAGCAAAAATGGATGGACTGAAAGCTTTGAGAGAGCTCCTGATTGATGGCACTTTCATTCGAGAACTTCCTGAGTCGATTGGCAAATTGGTTCTACTGCAAATTCTAAGTGCCACTAATTGCTTCTCATTATTTCGTGTTCCTGGTTCAGTTCGTAAACTTAAAGCTCTTTCAGTGCTAGCCTTGGATGACGCAAATATTCTTGAACTCCCCGATTCATTAGGAGGCTTGTGGGGGCTTACACGCTTGTCTTTGAGGGATTGTCGTGGGCTAGGGAAGCTTCCGGAATCCATTGGCAAATTGGGATTCTCATTAGTAGAGTTGGATATTTCGGGTACAGGTATTTCGAGATTGCCCGATTCAATTAATATCCTTGGGAGATTAAAAGTGTTGAATATGGGTTCTTGTTTTATAAGTAAGTTTCCTCATGGCATTTGCCAGTTGCTAAACTTGGAAGAAGTACATGCCTCCTGGTGCCGGAGTTTGGAAGGAGACATTCCCAATGAGATTGGGAAACTACATCGTCTCAGAGAACTGAGGCTTCGGGGTACTCGTATATCGTCCATTCCACCAAACATCCATTATCTGTCAAGGCTTCATACTCTGGATTTGCTATACTGCAATATTCTCAAAGAGTTGCCTATGCTTTCCCCTCTTAACCTAAGTAAGCTCTATGTCAATCCGGACTTGAAGCAAAAGCTGTTAGGGCGTACAGAAAAATGCACTTGGTGGCATTTATTGCAATAAATAATACAATGTTGGTTTGGATCAGATGGTTTTTTTTTTTTTTTTTTTTTTTTTCGGAAACTGAAATATATATTAGATGGGAAACGATTTACATCCTGCTAATATAGCATCCGAGAGAATGATATCGACAAAAGGGGGAGGGGGAAATATAAGCCAGTGTCTAGATGGGCGAATAGATCTGTGAGCTTTAGCGGCCCAGTCAGCCGCTAGGTTGGCATCTCTACAAGCGAATCAAATTGAAAAATTAGGGCAACTCGAAAGAAGATCGTGAAGGGCATGGAAGAGGTGCCTCTCGTTCCAGGGTTGCGGCTGACGATTCCGAAGGATCTCCACCAGTTGGAGGCAGTCCGATTCAATCTGAACTCGCTGACGATGAAAGCCCTGATTGATCAAATGTTGGAGAGCTCGAATAAGGGCAAATATTTCCACCTGAAAAGCCGAAAGGGCTGGGACTGTGGCCGTAAACATATCGGTAAGATGTCCTTCATGATTTCTGTAAATACAGGCGATCGTGCCGTGCTGTTCGCCAGGAATGAAAGATCCATCAACATTACATTTGATAGTGCCCTGAGTCGGAGGTTTCCATTGACGTTCCACACTGACTCGATCATCTTTTCCTCGAGTTTGACAGGGTTGCAGGGACTTGAATATGCGGCTGTTGATGAGAGCATTTTCCACGACGCGAGTAGGATCAAGGGTCTTCTGTCGGAAGATGGCATCGTTTCGTTGACGCCAAGTTTCCCACATCAGATAGGCAATCTCTTCAAAACTTGGGGAGATCCGAGATAGAGCAGCTCTGGAAGCTACCCATTCCTCCAGGCGTCGGACAGAGGTAAGTGAGATAGGGATTTTAATCTTTTGATGATTCCAAATTCCTCTCGTCCAAGGACAATAGAAAAAGAGATGTTCTAGGGTTTCAGGATTGTTCTGATTGCATAGACTACAGTTTGGGTTTGGGGCAATGTGTCTGAGAAATAAGTTAGCTCTGGTCGCGAGAGAATTTTGACATGCTAACCACATAAACACTTTGATCTTTGGGGCTGCTGTCATATGCCATATCTTTTTCCAGAGATGAGCAGGGTTTTGGTAGGAGGATGAAGCCGAGGTGTGAGGGTGACTAAGGTTTGAAGATAAATAGTGGTAACAACTCTTAACTGAGAAATCCCCTGATGTAGTTTCCGTCCACACTATTTGATCTGACCCCATAGAGGAATTTATAGGTGTACTGAAAATTGATTGACAAACTTGGGCATTGAAAAAATTGGAAATGAGATCCTGTTTCCATGTTGAATTGTCTGAGTTGAGAATGTCCGCAACAAGTAGTGGTTCACCCTCAAATGGTTGTCCTCCTATTTTGCCTGTTGATAGCCAATTATCTGCTCGAATATCGATTTGTGAACCATCCCCCACTAACCACCTGAGTTTAGGAAGAATTGCATCGCGGCCTTTTAAAATACTCTGCCATCCCCAAGAGGGTCTATATCCTAATGTAGCATTTTGAAAAGAGGATTGTTTAAAATATAGACCCTTGAAAAGCTGGCTCCAAATAGCAGTAGGTTGCTGAAATAATCTCCATGCTTGCCTCCCGAGCATTGCTAGATTGAATAATATCAGATCACGAAAACCCATACCACCCTTTGCTTGAGAGTGCTTTAGATCTGTCCATGCTGTCCACAGCAATTTATGCCACAGCAATTTTAGAGTTGTGTCGACCTACTCTCCTCAATCAAATATGTATCCTTCTTTCTTGTATTTCTATCTTTCATCTCAATGTGGTGTATACGTTTCGATTTAGCATAGTCATGATGTTGAGTTTTGACTTTCAAATTAGTGATGAGGGTATTTTAAACCATTCACATTTGTTTTAGGGTTTTTTGAAGAGAGACTATAAAAGAATGTGTTTAACAACATGCCTAAAAGCCCTAGCCTCCACAATATCTCTCTTGTTTTGTTTTTCCTATCTTCTTGTTGCTCAGATCTTGTTCCTCACTAAGTGATTTTTTGAGATTTTGGATTAGACTCTCGTACTGATTGTTGAATATAGTGAATCTCCTTTCTCTTGTCGTGGTTTTTCCTATTTTGAATTTCCATGTATATCTTGTGTCTCATATAATTTTGATTTTGTTTTCATCTTTTGCTACTTTTTGTGCTTTGATTGGTGTATCTTTTGGTGTTGTTCTGTAACAAACTGGTATCAAAGCAAATGAATTTTTGTGATATCTTGAAATTTGATCCCCATTTCGAAATATATAGAATGTTATTTCATCGATATACTTATAGTTATTTTACTTTGAACTGACACTCATGAGTTAACTAATTATATGAAATGGTTATGTCATCGATATACATATGGTTATTTTACTTTGAACTAATCATTCACAAGTAAACTAATCTATTGGGCGAGACCGTAAATGGTTAAATGCAAAAAACTAAAAAATTCGATTAGGGATCGACCGCTTGACCATAAGAATTGACAATGATCAATACTACACTATTATAAGTCAATTAGTGAACGAACATAAATCAATTCAACAAAAGTACGTAGTCAGTTCACAGCTAATTCTGCACGATTACAATATTCATGTCGAATGACGATAAACCAACTTTTTTGTTCATCTTATATTCAAAGTACATAATTGAACACTCAAGATTACTTGACAACCAAGGGGTTGTCCATGATTTGAAAAGGCACAAATGTGGATAAAAAATTATAGACCATGGGTCAATTGCTCGAGAACTCCTAAAAGCCACCCAATAGTTTAGGTCGTACAAAAGTTGTGTTCGATCGATTTTTAACCATGAAATTTTATTCGATTTTGGATATCGAAATTTTGATATCGAAATTTCGAGAGTTGCAAAACTAATTTATTGGACATTGCCTCATTATCCATTAAATTATCGGTAAGTTTGAAATTTTTGAAAAAGGAATTATCTTATGGAAAATGGAAAGTCCGAAAGGAAAACCAAACCTATGTGGGCGTTGAAAAGGGAGGTCACGACAACAAAGAGGTTGGTGTTGAGAAATCAAGTGAATGTACAAGTAAAATAATCACTTGATTTTATATAAGCAATATTGCAAACTCTTTACACACACCACTCTTATATACGTCTCACACGCCTCACCACTACACACACTTTTTCATGCCACCTACTCCACCCACTCACACACTCACATACGCACTTCACTCACGCACACAATACCCCTCACACTTTTCACACACACTCAAGGAGCAAGAGCCCCTATTTATAGGGGACAAAGTCGGCACATCCACCGACTTCCCACACCATCTTCCTATTATTTTATAAAAAGTTGTTGGGTCAACAATTGTGGCTGAAGCTGAAGAGTTGTCTAGAAAGAAAAGTCTGGAGAAGTGGAGAGAGATCCGGACGAGTAAAGAGAGAGAGATCTGGAGAGTTCTAGGAGAGAGAGGCGGTGATCTTCTCAACACTCCCCCTCACTGACTACTCTCTTAATTTAGATATAGCAGCCGTATTGATATTGCTTTTGGACTCTTCAACTATCTCCCTCCATTCAGCATATTGTAAAGCTTCCTTAGATGTGGATGGCTCTATGGCTTCATCTCCAATTGCTTCTCTTGCTGCAACTTTCCATTGAGTTTTGTGATCCTTAAATTTTTGCAATGCCAATTCATTTTTCCCAATAATCTCCTTTTCCTTCTTCTCACTCAATTCGGTCTTCGTATTCAGCATATCTCCTCTAAGAATTTTGAGATTGGAACTCATCCGCTCAACCCTCTCATTTGTGACTTTCATTTCATGCTTCAACCGATTCAATCCCATCCGAAGCACTTCAATGTAGATCTCTTGATCCTTTTCCTCATAAAATTTCTTCCCCTTGATCTTATTCCACCAATCCTTACACCACGGGATGTAGGGTGTAGATGGCCTCCTTTTCTCAAAGAAAACTTTCTTTTTCTCCTTCATTTGCTCATTGTCTCTTCCGATATGATTAATTCGGAACATCATAGTGGGCTTGAGGTCCTGAAGCTTCTGCGGCTTCTTGAACTCACATCGGAACTTCTCTAGCTCCCTTTCTTTTACCTCGAGCTCTCGATCCTTCTGCCTTATCATCTCATCCCTTTTTTTCAACATATTCTCCATCTTTGCCTTCTCAACTTTCAGCTTCTTTATCATATCTTGCATCTCATGCAATTTCTTTTCACGACTGCTTGTTGGCATTGTTAGTTGCTTCTTCGAGTTCACCCTTGGCTTGCTCTTATTCGGGGTTGTGATGGAACCTGTCGAATTATCCAACTCAACTATACAAGCTGTTGCAAGCTCTTCTCGTTCCTTCATTGCAATAGGCACTTGAAAGTCCCATTCTTCTTCACTTTCAATCTCCTTCTTACAAGAAGTGACGACAATTCCTTCTTCTCGCTTGTACCAACAGAATCTGGCAATATGTCCTACCTTGTCACAAACGTAGCACCGTTTGCTACGCCTTTTGTTGCTCTTATCTTCGTTGTTGTCGTCGTCACGATCTTGACGAGCTCCCCCTGGCTGATAACCCTTCTTTTTGGGTTGCCTCCACCAATCTCCATGATCTTTCCATGGTTTGCCATCTCTTGCACTTGCTCTATTTCTATTCTGGCCCTTGAACCCTCTTTTATTACTGAAGAGGGCACTTTCATTGTCACGCCCCGAACCTCGAGCACGTGCACATCCCACTGCGGTCGATAGAAATGCGACTTCCCAGGACACATCGCCGACCCATTCTTTTTAATTGCACATGCGGAAGCGGATAAATAATACCCAGACAAAACTCAATTGGGATAGAAAAGCAGGATCACATTTTTAAAACCAACCACATACTTTTTATACATATCAAACTAGTTCATTTACAGGACTAGGCTATTTACAAAAGATCTATAGAAGATCAGTCCTAAAAAACTAGGCTGTGCTAAGATCAGCTAGACAGGTCCATTCACCAGCTCTTCAGTCGGGATCGACGAAGTCAAAAATCCTCTCAGCGACCCTCACTAGTCTACCAAAAAGCTCCGGAGGATCCGCCATCTAGGGACCTGAAATATTATCCCACAACCGGGATGAGACAATGTCTCAGCGAGTCCTACCCTCTAGAACTCGATTAGGAAGAAAATAAGCCCCAGGGTGCTCTAGCCACACAAAGAGAATATAGGACTTACCTCGCTTCAGTCCTTCCTGCACGTCAGTGCAACTCATACGTCGATAAATTCATACCATATATCAATTCATATCATCTATCAATTTATACCATATATCAATTCATATCATCTATCAATTCATACCATCTATTCATCCATTAATAAATCACGGCTCACACAAGCTGATATAGATGGTAGCTCGCACAAGCTGATATATACATAGATGATAGCTCACACAAGCTGATGTATGGATTGATGCTCTCACAAGCTGACATATATAAACCAATTGCTCGCCCAAGTGGATAATTCAATAATAAACCAACTCATATCTCAATTCAATCAATCAATCAATCCAATCGATTCAAACTGGTCATACAAATCAATTACGGTGCTAAAAGCTAACATCGGGTATTTTTAAGTTAAATACCACAACTTCATCAATTTCACACAATTCCACACTTTTGGAATTATTAACCATAATCATCAATCACTCAATTTCTCAATTTAAACATACAATTAGCACAAACCGACCACACTGCTGCGATCAGCGCGAAATTCTAACGACTGGCTATCCCGGCAAAATTTTCGAAATTATTAAATAATTAAATTTAATTCCGAAAATTAAATAATTAAATATTATATTATAATAATATAAAATAATAAAATAATATTTAAAAATTCGAAATAATTATTTAATTAAAAATAATCAATTAGGGCTTAAATTAGATTACACTAATTTAAACATACAATTAGCCCTAATTAAACATCCATTAAACTAATCATACAACTAATCTAATTTACATTAAAATAATCTAATCTAACCACCTAACCCTAATTAGACTAATCTAAACACCCCTTAAGCATGATTAACTTGCTAAGCGAGGTTTAGAAGATAAACTCACCGGTTTTGCGCGCTGGTGAGTTCACGGCGACCACGACGCCAAGGCGGTCGATAAACCCTAAAGCGGCGACACCAACGGAGGCCGGGAAGACACTGAAAACGGGCCTCGGAGTCTCAAACTTCTTGCTGTCTTCGGCTACTGATCTTGCTGGAGAAGAGCTGTTCGGTGGCCTGATTTGCTGGAAACGGCAGAGGAGGAACAGAAGCGGCTTCAGGCGGTACAGCGGAGGTTCCGGCGACCTTGCTGGCTCCGATGGTGGCCAGGCGTGGCTGAACGACGGCTTGAACGAGCGGACGCAAGCGGAGCAGCTGCTGGATGAATTGGAGGGCGCGACTGACTGCAGCTGGTTCCGGTTGGCTTCCACGGGCGAGCGACGGCGATGGGGAGGTTAGACGGGTAAGAGGAAGCTTCGGGCGGCTCCCAAGCGTCTTTGTGGGCTGTCGAACGGCGAGGTAGACGGCCGGAGGACGGGGACGAAGCGGAGCGGCGGCTGGACTCGCAGGTTGCACGGGACTGGGCGCGGCGGGCGAGCTAGTTGCTCCGGCGGACTTGCGGGGCTTCGGACGGCTGGCCGGACGAACTCCACCGGTTTCTCAAGCTTTTTCCCTTCCTCAACCATGGAGAAAGCTGCCGCACGAGGGATTCAAGGAAGGAGAAGCTTCAGCTGAAGCAAGGGCCCCCCAAGAGCTCTTCTAGCTTCAACACTTGTCAATCTCTCTCTCTCCTTGCCCCCACCATGGCCGGCCCACCCTTCAGCCTCTTTCTCTCTCCTCTAGCTCCCCTACAAGCTAGTTAATAGGTCCAAAATGAGGTGTGCCAAGGGGATTTCGAATTTTGAACATTTGTTTATTTAATTCACTCAATTGCCAATTAATTCCATCTAATTGAAGCTCAATTAAATCAACCCATGTGTCCTCGGCCTTCTCATGACATTTCCCCATCAAATGATCCAACTTGCATCCCGAAGATTCGATTAAAAATGGCCCTCTGACAATCCCGAACAAAAACGGCCTTACTTTGCTTTTCCGCCAAAATCTTGGTTTGTAGAAAAATCTTCTGGAGATGAGTTGACGTTCTTTAAATGAATTGTGACATGCCAAAACCTTCAATTTTTGAATTCGGGTTTAAAATCACAGTTAATTTCAATTTGGCGCGATTTGAGCGCGTCCTAATCTACCGGGTAGCTTTTAGGAAATTTTCGGTGCAATTGACCGTGGTTGATTATTTTCAAGCCACGACATAAATCTTCGACACATTAGCAACTCTCGATTGTCGTGAAAATCTCGAGATTTCAAATACGGACACAGGGTACCCAAAACGACAAAATAATCAGTTCAGTGCCGATCGACGAGGATATTGAAATCAGGTGGAATCACCCACACTCTAATTACATATCTCAGTCGAATCGACCTATTACTGATCTCTATTCGATTATGACAGTGTCGTAATGATCCTTGCAGATTTATACGGTCGAGCAGTCGGTTCATGGTCAGATTCTCAAGCTTATTGCATTTAAATTCCTTAACGGCTTCACCTGATAGACTAGTTATCTCGTGAGTGATAAGCTCGGAGAATTGAACTATAAGCGCGTCGATGAAAAGTCCGTCTCATTTAATTGAAAACGGAATCAGAAATTTGGGATGTCACATTCATCCTCTTTAATTGAGACCTTAGGGATTTGTTTATCTAAGGCCTCTTGATTGGCCAATATATTTTCCAACTCAGTTAGAGTTGGCTGATTTGCCCATCCACGAGTGGCCGTAACAATACCGTTATACTCCGGCCTTAACCCATGAATTATTATTCTTCTCATTCTTGTCTCAGAGATGGCATTCTTAGGATCTAATTTTGAAATTTCTTCACAAATAGATTTAACTTTAGAAAAGTATTGACTTACCGTCATACTTTGTTGCGAGATTGAGAGGAGCTCGTTCTCCAAGCATTGTAACTTGGCACCGTTTGTCCTTGCAAACATCGTCGCCAAGTTATCCCAGGCCTCCTTCGGGGTCTTCGCACTCTTTATGTGTTGCAATAATTCATCATCAACAGTCATGGCAAGAACTTAAAGAGCCTTACCTGACTTGACGTTCCACTTTCTTAAATCACTATCATTTGTGGGTGGTGTGGTGTTGTTGCCGCCAACAATATCCCATAAATCTTGTCCAAGCAAATAATACCGCATGCGGGTACTCCAATTATTATAATTAAAATCATTGAGCTTCTCCATCCCGTTCACCGGACTTGAGAAATCCACCATGGTGACTTGAGTATAATGCCCCGCATTATACCAAGTAAGCCTGGTCCTGGACCAACCGACTTCACAATCCTAGATTGTGCACTGGTAGAACTCCGACGTCCTTCGCTTCTTCGCTCCTTGGCTCGACGATCCTTGACCGCCTTGCTCACTTACAATGGTCCCCGACCACTGTCTTCGCACGGCCTCCGACGACCTGCTCTGATACCACTTGTTGAGAAGCAAGTGGATGTACAAGTAAAACAATTGCTTTATTTTATATAAACAATATTACAAACTCTCTACACACACCACTCTTATATACGTCTCACACGCCTCACCACTACACACACTTTTTCATGCCACCTACTCCTCCCACTCACACACTCACATACACACTTCACTCACACACACAACACCCCTCACACTTTTCACACACACTCAAGGAGCAAGAGCCCCTATTTATAGGGGACAAAGTCGGCACATCCATCGACTTCCCACACCATCTTCCTATTATTTTATTGCAAGTTGTTGGGTCAACAATTGCTGCTGAAGCTAAATAATTGTCTAGAACGAAAAGTCTAGAGAAGTGGAGAGAGATCCAGACAAGTAAAGAGAGAGAGATCTGGAAGAGTTCTAGGAGAGAGAGGTGGTGATCTTCTCAACAGTTGGCTAATAAGATTTTAGGGAAATTGAAATGATGAGAATTTGGGGAAAATATCTCATTTCTCCTCTCTTCCTCTTTCCTTCTCTCTCCCTCTCTCTCTCCCCCTCCCTCCCTCAAGCTGGCCGAAGCCCCTCCCCCTTCATTTGCTCTCATTTTCTTCATCTTCATCTTCTTCCTCTTCCTTCCTTCTTTCCCCTGGCCACCCATTGCTGCCCCTTGGTCGCCGTTCTTTGCCACTGCCGCCGCTTGAGTCACCTTTACTATCGTTCGTCCATGTCATCACCATTCCTTACGCCACCACCACAAGCCACCTTCATCACCACCATCGAACATTGTCCCCTTAGGCGACTATGTGCCTGAAGTGGCCATGTCGCCGCCGTGGTGTCACCATTCGAGGCATAAGCCCTGTATCCTTGAAGCCATCACACCACCGTTGCCATGAGCTTGTCGCCACCAAAAAATCATGTGTTAACTCCTAATCCTTGATTAGGAAATTAATTGTATTTAGGGGTAATTTTAGTTTAGGGATAAAGGCAATTACTGTTAATTAATTATAGTTTAGCCTAAATTATAGTTAAGGATGTATTAGATTAAGGCTAATTGAAATTAGCTTAATTAAAGACAATTAGTTTAATAAACCATGGTTAGTCTAACTAAGTGCAGTTAACTTACTTAATTGCATTTACTTTAATTAATCGTAGTTAGTTTAATTAATTATAGTTAATCCTAGTTAATCGCAGTTAGATTAATAAACGATGATTAGTCTTGAGTAAGTATTTTTAGATTAATTAATGACAATTAGTATTAATTAATTGTGATTAGTGTAATTAATCATTGTTAGCTTAATTAAGCTAGTAATCGTTGTTAGCTTAATTAATCGAATTTAGCGATAATTAATCAATATTAGTGCGATTTAATTATGCATTAGCCGTTAAGTACAATTTTATGCTTGATTTACTATATGAAATTAGGTATAATTTTGATTGTTTGAGTTTGTAATGTCTTGATGTTGATTGCCTAAATCATCAATTTTAAATGCTATTTTTTTAAAGAAGGTTCTATTAGCAAGAAAATGGGATATTTCGATGTGTCAAATTTAGACGTCCTGTTTTATGCGTTAAATTGGGCAAAGGGGTTTTAAAATGAAAGTGTACAAAATTTAATGACTTGATTATAAGCACATGACTACATGTGCTTATTTTACCAGGATTTTAAGTGTAAAAATTTACCAAAAATGGTTATTTGAGCATGAACTCTTTCGCATTGGGCTAAATGATAGCAAATAAAAATTGGCTTGAGTATTGGCGTACTTGAGTGGTCACTTAATTGAACCCATCATTCAACGGAAATTTGGGAACAATGCTCGATATATATTGGATGCCCAACGAGGGTCCAGATGATGAGTAGCTGTCACGCCCCGAACCTCGAGCGTGTACCTATCCTTCTCTAGTCGATAAAATTTGCGACTTCCCAGGACCAGTCGCCGACCCTTTCTTTTTATTGCACATGTGGAAGTGAATAATAAATCCCCTGACAGTAACCATCTCGGGATAGAAAAGTAGGACAACAAATTCACAAACAGAACACGCTTTTATAAACATACTGAGTCAAGCACAATATTCTATACCCAAAAGATTTCAAAGGACGGACCATAAAAAAGAAGCTGTCTTATCTGACCTGCTCTTCGGATCCCCTCAGCTAGGCTCCAGACCTTTCACTCTACGACCTTGAAAATTGAGCCCACGATGGGGCGAGGTATAAAGCTCAATGATTTTATGCTCTAAACCCCGATTAGGAGGTTAATATGCCAAGAGGCATCTTAACCACAAAACCTCACAATCACAGAGAGACTTACCTCGTCTCAAGTCCACCCTACAGGTCAGCACAGTTCATATACACAATACATATCATCACATCGCATGACAATTGAAACGCTTCATCCATTCAATTAATCACAGGGGTCCCAACTATAAGGCCAAACCGTTATGACACATCCAATACTGTGCCATATAGTTTTGTCTTATAATCAGATGCATGAAACTCTAACAAAAATGCAATCCAATTCTTAATTTCGCTCCTCTAGGGTACGGCCTACTTGAAGTTTGGCAGTCTATTGGCGTAACTAGGCATCGTCTCACCACCATTGAGCACGGCTTCGTCTCTCAAAGATGGCTTTACTGAAGGAACATAGGTCCATCTACTGCAACCCGAATCCCACTAAGTGGGTATCCCATATAGGGTAATGTCCATCCGACACAGTTCGGGTACGGGTTCTTTTAATCAACACACGATCATTTAATTTCGACCCAGGACACTGTGTATTGCACTCAAATGCCTCAATTAAAATAGTGATCCTGGCCTATTTTCTTCATATTAAAATACCGGATGAAAATAGTCGTGTGTTGGTACACGATCAAATTAAACTCGGAAAATCCATAACCTTCTTTTTAAAATCCCACTGTTTTATATAGTATATAAAACCATTTTCGGTGTTAAAACTTGACACCCGGGATTTCATGAATAAATAGCAAATTTCACAAATTTTTGGAATAAATAACTAAAAATCCAATCAGCACTCAATTTGCACAAACTAACACTCAATTGCAGAAATTAACCACACCATTGTAATCAGCACGAAATTCCGGTCATCGGCTATCTTGGTCTAATTTTCGGAAAATATTTAATAATTAAATAATTATCAAAATTAATTGAATAATTACAATTAATTACTACAAATACTAACCTAGGCCAAAATTGCTAAATTAACCGCCTAAACGGGTCGGGAAAATTTTCGAACCTATCTAGATAAATAACACATCCTATCTAGGCCTTAATTAATTTAATCTAACCACCTAACATGCATGATTGAATAATTAAATTGCTAATATAATCTAACTAACCACATAATTCCTAATTAACATAAACTAAACACCCCTTAAATGTCATTAGCCTACTAAGTAGAGTTTAGTGCATAAACTCACCGGTTTAGCACGAAAACCGGTTCATTGCGACAGCGGCCCAAACCTAAACTTTCGGCGACGTTAACGAACACTTGGACCGGGCCAAAAAGGCCTTGCAAGCCCACAGCAACTGCTAGGCTTGGGTTGCGGCTGGGCTTGCGGGCTGAAGAAGGGCCGAACTGTGGGCTGGATTGCTAAAAATGGGCTGACTTAGAGTGGACTTGTCTTCAAATGGGCTGGGCCGAGAAAACAGCAATTTGCTGGGCTTCAAAACTGGGCTGAAAAGAAAGTTTCGTGGGCTGCTGAACCTGGCCGAAGACGGGCTGGCTTGCGTGAAGCAGTCGTGGAGATGGACTTCGGTGAACGCTGGCCGAGCAACAAAGCGTGAAGGAGCTTCAGTGGAGAAGGAAACGCTGGCAGACGGTGGCTTCGTGGAGATGGCCGCGTGGATTTGCGGGGTCAACGATGGAGCTTCACTTGCAGGTATGTTGACTCGGTGGTTTGAGCTAGCGGTCGGAAAGGAGCTACTGCGGACGGTCCTTGACGCTGGACGAGTGGCAGAGAAAGACATTGACGAAGAGTGGAGTTGCCTTGGTCAACTTTGGTGGAGAGAATTGCTGACTGTTGACTGGAACGTGGCAGCAACTGGTGCAGAGGTCGAGCGTGAAGATGGACGAGTGCCCTGCTAGTGGACTGTGCGGTGGCACGAGGTGGACGGTCAACAGAGAGAGGTGGCGTTGAGAATTTCGGTGGGGCGAGGGCTGAACTTCTGATGAAATAAAAAAAAAAAAAAAAAACGAAAGCAAGGCAGCTGGTCCCGGTTCTGGGGAAAGAGAAGGCCGACGCACGAAGGAAAAAGGAGGCCGGAAGTGTGCTCGAGAAGATTGAGCAAAAGAAAGGGTAAAGTCAAACCAAGTTATCTCTTCCATTGATTGCATGTCCCCTCCTAATTTTTCTTGAATTATAATTCCATAATAATCCAATTTGAGTGCAAATGGTTGCATCCCCCACCCTGAGTTCCGAATTTCACCAAATTAACTTCAATTTCCTCACTTAACTCTCCAAATTGACATCCAAATTTGCCGAAGAAAAATCCCACAAACTTTCTATAAGTTCCCATCACCGAATAGATTAGCTTGGAAGCCCAAATTTCCCTTCAATTCGGCCCGTTCGAATTTCCGTTAATTTCGAATCATCCGAAATGATTTTCCGAAAAAATCTCGAGCTCGCTGAAAAATTCTTTTGAGGATGATTCGATGTTCCTAAAATAAATCGTGACGTGACAGAACTTTCATTTTTTGAAAACAGGTTCAAATTCACGGTTAATTTTAATTTGACGTGATTTTAGCGTGACCTAACTTACTGGGTAGCTTTAAGAAATTTTTAATACAATTAACCCGTGGTCGATTATTTTCGAGTCACATTGTATGTCTTCGACTCATTGGTAATTCTCGGTTGTCGTGAAAATCTCGAGATTTCAAATACGGATACCGAGTACAAAAATGATAGAAAAATCGGTTTAGTGCCGTTCGACAGAAATTTTGCAATCAGGTGGAATCACCCACACACTAATCACATATCTCTATCGAATCGACCTATCTCTGATCTTTGATCAATTTTTGACGATGCTGTAATGACCCTTGCAGATCAACATGGTCGAGCGATCGATTCATGATCGAATTCTCAAGTCTATTACATTAAAATCCCTTAATGGCTTCACTCAATAGTCTAATTATCTTATGAGTGATCAACTCAGAGAATTGCACTATAGACGCGTCGATGAAAGGCCTAATTTATTTAATCGAAAACAAATTCTGAAAATTCATACTGTCATAGTAGCGGTCTGAGGTTGGACCAATGATCCTTAAAGAATGTCGTCTAGGCAGGAGTTCTAGATGATAACATGCCCGATGGGGCAAACAATGCCCGGTTATGCCGAAAGACCATCAACTCTTGTGTTAGCTATGACTCGATGAGTCGTAATAATTGGAACATCGTATGCTAGTAATGCGTATGAATATTTATGAAATGTGTTCTAATTATTTATTATGCTTGTTGCATACTAAGGATGAGCATCAGTCTAGGGTCAACCGTAGACTAGCCCAACCCTATCGGTCCTACTCCAATTTCTAAGAAGACTAGTTCGATCATTGGTCCTGGGATTCCTCGACTAGTATTGTGTGGGTTGGTTCTCGATCCTAGAAGTTTAGAGTCAGTGCAACCCAGACCAGTCCTGACTATATATATTATATCTAATATATTATTTATATTTTTTTATATAGAGAAATCCCTAAAATAAGCGGTGTCAATAATATTAAACAATTCCTTAGTGAGGAATTCAAGTAGTTTTACACTATTATTTAATAAGTTAGATTTTTAATATTTTTTACGACGTCAACAACCATAATTTACAAAGGAGGAAAATGTTTTTGTAAGAAGTTCTCACAGCATTCAAAATGGCATAAATAGCTCCTTATGGTATCATCTTATAGTACACATTCTTTTCTATCTTATTTGTCCTCTTAGTCTTCAATTTGCTAACATCAAAAGAAACAACTTCTTCGCTCGCTATTTGACACTCACCTTGCTCGCTTTGAGTCACTTGTGCTACTCATCGCTCGATGCTCGCCTAACTTATTGTTTCTCGCTTGATGCTCACTTTGCTCGATGCTCAATGCTTGACACTCACTCTACTTGATGCTCGACGCTCACCCCACTCGACGCTCGCGACTCACCTCTCTTAGCTAACCTCACTTGTCACTGAACCCATTGGGTTGGTCCGGTTCTCAGTCATCTTTTAAGGGAGTACAAAAAATGAAATAAAAAATTATTGGTTGGTCTCGGGTTGACCTAGAACTAGACTGAACCCATTGGGTTGGTCCAGTTTTCGATAATCTATTCAGAGAGTACAAAAAGTAAAATAAAAAAAAAAATTATCATTTTAGTTTCAGGTTGATCTTGGAATCAGACTGAATCCACTAGGTCGGTCCAGTCCTCGGTCCTAAGACCAATAGGTTCAGTCCTTAGTCTCAAAAATTAAGAATCAGCACTGTAGCAATTGGTCCTAAGGTTAGGAGGGTGGGCTGGCCCAACTTAGACCATGCTCACCTCTATTGCATACTATTAGCATGGGTATGGTATTAATATGCAAAGACATGCCAAGGTGAGGTAAAATATATACCATTGCATGTTTAGGCTGCTTTTGGGATGAATTTGCATCCTAATTGAGACTTAGACTATTAACTCGTTAAGATTTTATTTCATTCCATTGTTGTTAATTATTTTTAGGCCCATAATGATGGACCGCGCTAATCTTTTTAGGGTCCTAATGTCTTTTGAGTAGGGTATGACCAAGTATTTTGTAGAGGAGACCGAGACGACTGTCCTGAAGCACACCACCACCTTCTAGGTTCATAAGGGACTAGATCATCTGATCCCCCATTGCTTTGTGGCTTGGTCCATCAAGTTTGATGGGGATCTTCTCAGTCCTTATTTAAGGATTGATGTTCTACCATAGTATACTGAAGTTGGGGTGGGAACCTCTTTTTGGAGAGCTCTTAAGGTAGATGAGTAGGTTAACTCTGATCGTTCAAACCCTTTTTGCCTGTAAGTCACTTGGGGAGTTGCCTTCTAGGAATAGGCATGTAAATGTTAAACTCTTGGGATTAACAGGTGAAAAATAAAAGTTGTGCTTTCGGAATCGTCCGATGTGATTTTACCATCCCTATGTTTATTTTTGACTGGGTGTCGGTTGCTATATTGAATGCTTCCATTTGCGTTTAATCAAAAGATAAAAAGAATGGGCCGGCGACACGTTCTGAGACATCGCAACTAATTGACTGTTACGGGATGTTCACGTGCTCGGGGGTTCGAGGCGTGATAACCATTTAGTAAATGGAAAGCACGACATATTAGTGCAAACATCCATGAGGGCTTGAGACAAAGGCAAAGACGAGGTCTTTCTTCCCATAGAAGACAATTGGGAGATCGTTCGAGCAAGATAACAAGCTTACAAATTCGCTCTGATCTACAAGCTAGTGTGTTTGATAGCATTTTTTTGGATAAACCATTTCTTTTAAGAAATAGTTATTTTTTTTAATTTCTTGGAATAATTTCTAAGTAGAAAAACGTATTTGATAAATACACAAAATTTATATTCTCGGAATAGAAAAAAGAATAGGAATGTGTTTGGTATGACTCATAAAATTTCTTTTATAATGTAGAATTTTTTAAATTTTTTAATAATTCTTTTAGATTTTTTTTTTCCTTCTCTTCTTCTTGCTCCTCCTCTAGCCAGGAGCAGCAGGCGATGTGGGTGGCGGATGGTGAGGAGCAAGGAAGAAGAAGAAAAGAAAAGAAAATAACTTATTTTTAAAAATTGTTTTGGGCAATAAGAAGCTATTTTTATCTACTTCTTATTTTTATTCTAAATCTATTTCTCGGCTACTTTTTATTCCAGGAAATAGAAAAATTAGTTGATATTAGCAAACAGATTTTATTTATTTTTATCCCGAATAACAGAAACAAAAGAATAGAGAAATTGTAGTGTTACCATATGCACCCTTACGGATCAAAAGCTGTGGAATCTTGACACAGTGCACCCCGAAGTCTTACAGTCACTTTTCACCATTCATTTCTTATTCGGTTGATCAAGTTGTCAATCAAGATATTAGGCCGATAAGTCAATTGAAAGACACTATGTGAAGCACAAGTTTAAGGCTCTCACCTTACTCTCCCACCTTCACTAATGTCATTGACTATTATATCAACCTACCAGCTCCTCAAACAACTTCTGAAAAAATTGCGGTGGAGTTGACTCTCCTTACTTGTGAGGGTCCCTTAATTCCTAGGTATATTTTTATCTTCTTTGCGCAAAAGAGAATATCTCGAGTTTTACGTCTCAAAGTTCATATAAAGCACGTGTACTCAGGTCTGATCCACTACTCTTTATAAAAATTTCTAAATCAATTAATATCTAATTTGTTATAAATAATTAGGTTTATTTATTTATGGACATTTGTATTGTTTTCTTTTAAATTGGCGGCCCAGACTGAACGACTAGCAAGGCACGCCCGGACCAACCGGTTGACTTGAAAATTTTGTAGAAACCCAGCTGAGAGCGGAAACTGGACGACGAGAGACTGAGAGGTGAAGGCGGAATCAAGTATGGCTGAATCCGCAAGCAGAAAACGGAGGAGAGGCGGAAGATGAACCAGCAAGACTGAATCAAGATACAATAAAATTAGAGGTTAAATAAGTATGGCTGAGTACACTGGTGATAATCGGAAAAAATGCGAAGATGAACCAGCGAGGCTGGATCAAAGTAAAGGGAAAAATAGCGAAGATGAACCAGTGAGGCTGAGTCCAGCTACGATAGATCAAGAACGGTTGAATACGCCGGCACAGAAAGGAGAAAAGTCAAAGTCGAACAAGCGAGGCAGAATCAAGAAATGAGTCATTGGTTGGGTCAAGTGTGGCTGAATACGCTCGCGCAGAACGGAGGAGAGCAGAAGCTGGACAAGCGAGGCGGAATCAAGATATGATAAAGTCAGAGGCGGCTAAATCAAATTATGATGTGTTCCTGAGTTTGAGTGGATCAGAAAATCCCTTTGGATTCGCCGATTCCCTCTATTGCCGCTTGAAAGCTGGCTGGTGTCTCATTTTCGGAGATGACGTACCCGTACATACCCCCAAAGAGCTTCCGACATGGGTCCACAGCTCCAAGATCTACATCCCCATCTTTACTGGAACCTACGGCTATAACCCTTGGTGCCTTGAGTCGCTCGCACTCATGGTGGAACGCGCTTCTAGATCAGGTGGGAAAGAAGAGGTCCTGCCCGTTGTCTACAATAGGGAACCGTCTGATGTGAAACTGGAAACATCACTCTACAAAGGCACCCCGGACATGCTCAGGCGGACGTGGAGCGCTGAGAGAGTCGAGCGGTGGAAAAGGCTCTTGTGGAGGCTGGTAACGTCAAGGGATGGGAACTAAGGTCGCATAAAAGGTACTGGTATTTCAAAGTTGCCCAATTCAACTGAAAATATGCGGGGTTTGAAAGTACTAAAGATGGATTCTTGTTTCCTAAGAGAATTTCCTTGCGGCATTGGAGCATTAAGAAACATGGAAGAAGTACATGCCTCCTGGTGTAGGAGTTTGGAGGGAGAAATTCCGAGTGATATTTCAAAATTACATCGTCTCAGGGAACTGAGGCTTCGAGGTACCCGTATATCTAGCCTTTCATTAGAAATCCAGTCCATGTCAAGTCTTCAGACTCTTGATTTGCTATACTGCGAGCTTCTCGAAAAGTTGCCTCCCCTTCCCTCTGGCCTAACTGACCTCCATGTCAATCCAAACTTGAAGCAATAAATGTGAGAATCTTCAAAATTTTGCTGTTGGAGGCATTTATCGTGATAAATAATACAGTGTTAGTTTGGATCAGATGGTTGTGATCAGATGATTGGGTGTTGTCATTTGTCATGGTCAATAGGGTTGATTACATAAAGCCCCCAATTTTAGAGTTGTGTCGACCTACTTTTCTCAATCGAATATGTTTCCTCTTTCTTATATTTTTAGTTTTCTTCTTAATGTGGCATATATGTGTTAATTTAGCATAGTCATGAATTTCAATGACCATCGATAATATTTTCATTGCAACTTCGATAATCTAACAGTACACATGCACTGAATAAGGGAAAGCGCTCGTGTCATTGAAAATTAACCGTAGAGGAATGCTTTGTGTCGTTGGAAATTAGCCCTATAGTACATGTTAGTCGTAAATTACTTTCTCAAACTTAACAACGTCGCACGATAGCACCACATTTTGAGAAAGTGCACGTTTATCTTCTTGAGCTTCAAGTTTTTGTTTTCGTCACAATTTTTTTACCCCTGCACAGCAAATTAAATGTTCCCTACAAAGAAACTTGCTCAGTTTCTTGACTAGAATTGTCACGCCCTGGGCCCTAACCTTGGCTCAGGAATGCGACGTCCTTAGCTCGGGATTAATTCGTGACATCTCAGGAGGTGTCATCATCCCATTCATAATTATCTTTCATAAGCATATGTGGAAGCGTGCAATTTCTAATCACTTAATCCACCAAAAATAAACAATGGATAGTTCAAGAGAAACACATTCATGTCCATACTGCATAACTTCCCAATTTTATTTATCTATCCGAACAATTACCTACTTGTAAGCCCAACCTTAGGGCCGTTTCGAAAACTAGTCATCCCCTCTTCCAAAAAAAGATACCAAAAGAAGGAGGGGTTTGTCCTAGGTCTTTCTACCAAGGAAACTATCAAAAATGGTTCCCATCTTTCGCTGCTGTCCTCACGGCCATGACAGCTCGGGCTCGAGGTCATAGTGAGGGTTCGACTCAGGGTCATCCACAGTGCCATTAGGTGGGGGTAGCACTGACCCATTAGCGTCCCTAGGTGAGTCGTCAAACCCATGTAGAGGACCATAGAAGTTCTCATCGACCCATGCAAACCAAGCCACGAACAGATGGGGGACTAGATATCCCACATCTTCATCCACCTACATTGTCGTGGCGTGGCATTGGAAGAGGATGCCAATGGTAATGTCCTCAACGTCTAACACTATGACCTCCATGTGAACAGGAAGTTCAAAACGTGAGGATGGAAGACACTCATAACTTGGGTCCTGAAAAAGGCTAAACAACAATAGTGAGTTGAAAACTCAATAGCTAAAGATCCTAAATCTCATATAGGCGGATGCCATGCATTGGAGCCTTGCAATTCCTAGACATAAATATGTGGATGGCAAATTAATAGTAAAGCCTAAGTTTTGCGTTAACTATAATAGGAAACTTGAGATGAAAGCTTGTCCATCAAGCATTAAATGTCACATGCATTATTGTCCTATTTTCATCATTGCTCCAATTTGGGCTTCACAAACAAATCTTGACCCTCCAATTGCCCAAGTGGCTTATCCAAGATCAATGGCTTGGATTGCTTCTTACAACTTCAATTATTGGCTAGATTAAGAGAGCAATTTGGTCCATTCCTCTATTCATGCCAATAGTGGTGCCTACCTTGGTGTCCATGACCTAACAAAATTTGTTACACTTCAATTTAAATCTTAATTGGCTAAATTGGTCTCTAGGTCCGTTAAAGTCTATATCCTCAAATTAGCACATTTCCTTAATTAATGTACTAATGAGCTCACTAAAAATATTTCAATTGGGAAGAAATGTCATGACAACATCTATAGTCGATACTCGCAATTGGATTGGGCCTTGAGGCTAAGTTTTGATTGGAGACGACTTTAACATGACCTTTGCGAACTTATGTGGCATTGGCATAATTCACGTGACTGGACTCGAACTAAGTTCAATGCCTATCTAGGGTTTTATGCGCGACTTTCAATTGAGCTTAGTCGATTTATGAATGACCCTTGGTTATTATGTAATCGAGTGGGATCAATCGGCCTATCCTAACTCACATTCGTTCATGATCGGATTAGGGTCATTCACAAATAGTACATCGATCATGCACCGTCACCCATGACTAGTATATATTTGAGTTGAATTGATCTATATCCGTCCATTAGCTAACTCATGATGGCACATCGTCGTCCATGACGATCCTTATGACTATGGTCGATTGCTCTGGTCTATCATAACTGTATTTCTGAATTGCCTAGCCCCTAATCAGCTAGTCAGCTCGTGAACAATTCCTAGGATTGAAACATAGCCTATCTTCATTATTGACGTACCGATCCTTAGTCCATCCCTTGAGGTCTAGATAGGGGTTCGAATCGAGGATGTCACAAGAATAATCTCTACTACATGGTGAATGAAGTCAATAAAATAGAAAGGATGCATGACGAATGAAGTTAACAATAAATCGGCTAAGTTTGTCAAAAAATAATTTTAATCCCTTCTCAAATAACACTTGAGGGTTATGTAGACTAGAAAAATTAGCCATTGTGGCACAAATCAAAGTTCAAGAGTTAACCTGTAACTTTTTAGAGCTCTGATCTATCGTGTAACGATATTAACATTCAGGATAGTGATTTGTGACATTTTCAAATGGGTTGGATCTGTGAACTTTTCAGACAATAAAGTCAGTGCTAGTTGTCTATTATATCGCTTAAAATTAAAGTACACGTACATCCAACAATTCAAATTTTAGATGAGTTGACAATGATCTATGAACTATAAATTTTCTAGCATAAGTAACATTCCTATAAAATAGATGTCATGACCTCTTTTTTTTTTTTTTCGGGCGCGCGATCGGGTACGAGCGCCTAAGGAGGCTAATGGCTCGGCTGAAATTAAATTTGCCCGGACTCTCCCAAGTCCACCAATTCACGACTTAATGGTTCAAGTTTTTAACCTGTAAATCAATTTTTAAAATGGAGTCACCACTAATCGATTTGGGGTGGGTTGATTAGAAACCCAAGTAAAGTATTGGGAGAAATACTCACTCCTACGCGACCAGAGAAATTAGGATCGGGGACTTGATTACACTAGTTAATCACTAATGCCCTTTCGGTACCTAATCTTTGTTTAAACCCTGAGGTTTTTTGGATGTTCGAGGGATTTTTCATGCATTTTTGGGAGGAAAAATATTTTTGAGTCATTTTCTAATTTTTTTGGACACAAAATGGATTTTTTGGGATTTTTTGGTATTTTTTCTTGGAAAAATACAAGTCTTTTTGGCTTTTCTGAAATTTTTTTGGCTTTTTCATGAATTTTTGGCCTTTTTTTGGATTTTTGACATTTTTTGAAAATATGAAATATTTTTTATTTTTTTTATTTTTCGGAAAATAAAATATTTTGTAAATATTTTTGGAAAATAAAACATTTTTTGAAATAAAATATTTATTATTTATTATAAATATTATTTTAATATAAAATAATATAAAAACCGACCGGGTCGGATCTGCGGGTTGGGTCCGACCGGCCGGCGATCCGAACGAGGGACTGACGGGCCGCGTTGCGGCCCGACTGATTTTTTCCTTTTTATTTATTTTGTTTATTGAGATGACATCGTGGCCGGCCGTTCGGGACACCCGGCCCGGCCCGACAACCCGCCCGACAGCCCGCTCCGCGACCCGACTCCCCGCGAAAACCTACCCAGTCCGACTCGACCTCGCGACTCGACTCCGCCGACCACCCAATTTGCGGAACCCCTACCCGGTTCCCGATTCGGGTCCGACCCGACAACCCGGGGTCGCGACTCGAAAAATCGGGAACCCTAGGGTTTCCAAATCGCGGCGCTGAGGAGGGAGAGGACCGAGGCGCAGCGGTGACGACGGCGAATAGACTATGGAGAGGGAGATGGCGACGGCGGCGGTGACAAAGACGATACCTATTCGTGGCAACGACGCGACGGGGGCGGCGACGGCAAAATGAGACCTACACAAATCCTTCCCCTCCAGCTTCTCTCTCTCTTTCCCTCTCCGGCGAGGCTCGGATCCGCGAGTTGTGAGTCCTCGGACCCCCGCTGAAGTCTCTCAATGGAGTGCTCGAGGCCTGCGACTTTGAATCGTCCCCCTCTCTCTCTACCCTCTCCTCCGGCGAGCCTCGAATCCTTGGCTGTTCGACCTCGAACCTCCCCTGAAGTCTCTCAGTGGGTTGTCCGAGGTTTGCAAGCCCTAGATCCGACTCTCCCTCTCTCTGTGTGTCTCTCCGGCATAACTTCTCCCTCTCCGGCCGCAAGCCTTCGGATCTAGGCTTGCTCGACCTCGGCTCCCCTTCTGAAGTCTCTCAGTAGGAAGCTCGAAGCTTTGCAGCCTTCGATCATTCTCGACGTGCCCTTTGCCGTCGTTGGGGGGGAGCCCTATTTATAGGCGAGGGAGCGACGGGTTGACGGAGCTTCGACCGCCGGTCTCTGTGCGCCAAACGACTTCCGCCAGCCGAACCGGCGTCCCATCTGCCACCTACTCGTCCTTCAGTGCGTCGCTAGCTCCCCCATGTGCGATCGCCGTCCGTCCACCCCCTTCCCCTTCGTCGCGCCCCCTGCGCGTGTGCTACAGAGGCACGAGGAAGAAGAAGACGTGGATGGGCCGAGCGAGGCGGAATGGGCCGAGGGCCCATACAAAGTCTGCTCTCTTTTTTTTTTTTCTTTTGCTTTGCTTTGCTTTTTTTCCGTTTTTGCTTTTTTTGCTTTCTTTTCGTTTTTTTGTTTATTTATTATCCGAAAAAGATAAAAATAAAAAATAAAGTAAAATAAAGTAAAATTAATTAATTAATAGTAAATTTTAGGCGTCAACAATAGATCAACGATATTAAATTCAAACATATTTCGGTTTTAGCTTCATATCTTTTCTTGAGCTACTCATCTACAATTGTTCCAATCATCTATATGGAAAATGCCCACGTCACTGAAAATTAACGAGTGTTGGACACCCCAAATGCCAAAATTTGATATAGGTGGACACTTAAAATACCAAAATTTCCAAGATATGTACTTAAATGCCAAAATCGGAGGAGAAATGGACACTGAAGTACCAAAGACAAGAAATTACGATTAAAATGCTGACGTAGCATTTTTCGACCACTTTTTTTTTTTTTTAAATTAGCCATGTGGCTAGCTTGCCCCCAAACGACATTGTTTTGCTCCGAAAAATTATTTTTAATATAAATATTAATTAAATTAAATATAAAAACTAAATTTATACATAAAATAAACAAAAATAAAAAAGAAAGAGGAGGGGCAACAAATCGTGAGGGCCTCTAAGGCCCTCACCGCTGTCACCACCCCACCATTAATGAGCGCTAGCCACCCCCTCCAAATCCAACAAGGTTCGTTGTTGGCCGTGGTGGGGTTGAGTGACCTTGCCCCAACTAGAAGCGGCCCTTGGCTCGACTAGGCAAAAGGCCAATGTTGCTAGATCTGGGGGAGGGCCTGCACGCCCTCATCCTAGTGGCCGTGACCTTGGCCAACCCTCACCCCACCATCATTTCCCTTTCAGGTGATGGTGGGGCAACAACAGCGATGAGGGTCGTAAAGGCCCTCACTGAATGCTGCCCCCCCCCCCTCCACTCTTTTACTTAAAAAAATAATAATTTAGTTAATATTTATATTAAAAATCAAATTTGGGGCAAAACGACGTCATTTCCATAATGTCACGTCGACAACTCCCCGCAAGTCACACAAACCAACTTATTCTTAAAATAATGTCACGTCGATTTCCAACTACTCTCGCCTTAAGTGTCTCAATTTTCAAAAAAAACTAGTACGTAAGTGTACCGTTTGGAACTTTTGACACTTGTGATGTACTTTAGCTGAAAATTAACTATAGAGATTATGCTTTATATTGTTGATAATTAGCTATATTGTACATATTAGTTGCTGAAGTAAAGCAATTAGCCGCATGAATGACCATCCTTAATGAAACATTTCAATTACTAATGTTTATGCTTATTGAAAACCTAAATTAACATTAAGAGTGCGTTTGGTAATTATTCCACTCCTGGGAATAATTTTTTATTACAAATGATTCTTTTTACTTCTGTTTCCGAGAACAATTTTTAAGAATTTTAAACTGTTTGGTAACTATCCAAAGTTTTTATTCCCAGAATATAACGGCGTTTGATACTGTTCCAAAAATTTCTAATTCAAATCATTTTCTTTTATTTTTTTAATAATCTTATTACTTTTTACTTTTTTTATTCTTTTCTTTTTATTCTTTTCTTTCTTTTCTTCTTCTTCAAGGGTTGCTGGTTGCCAACCTTGGGATGACAGCGACCAGCCAAACGAGGGTTGGCAACCTCGCTGAGCATCGCCGCCCTCGCCGAGGCCACACCTCATCAGCCGAGCCTCGATCGGATGAGTGGCCTCAATCGAGCTCGCCCAGCCACCGGCAAGGCTCAACCCCATCGATGGCCGGGGATGCCGCGAGGCTCGCCTTGCCACCGGTGAGGCTGGCCTTGCTAGTGAGGCCGAGCCTCGCTGGTGGCCGGGGCGCGCCTCGGCAAGCTCGTCGAACTAGTCGTTGGCGATCGGCGGCGAAGGATGGTGGCAACAGCAACGGCAACGATTGAAGAAGAAGAGAGAGGGAAGAAGAACAAGAAGAAAGAAGAGAAAATAGAAAAAAATGGGTTGGTTTGATTCTAGAATTGTTCTCAAGAACAAAGAATAAAATTTTTATTTTACTTCTCGATTTTACTCCGAATTTATTTCTGGGAACAAAAAAATAGAAAATTGTTCCTGAAAATAAAAATTTTACCAAACGAATTTTTGTTCTAAATCTGCTCCCGGAAACAAAAGAATAGAAATTGCTACTATTTGGCAGGTTATCAAACGCAGCCTAAACATCCAAGTTACACTAATTGCATTCTTTTATCCGTAGCTCACGGGTTGGAGTGCAGATCATGGGAGTGTTTGTTTTCGTTCATTTTTCAATTTGAATTAGAGGTGTTCGATACGCGAATGAGTCAATTTCTAGCCTATTGGTATAAGACTTACTAGAGTAAATCTTGGCCTAAATAAAAACCTGCCCATACTTAAAAACCCCATTGCATCTCAACATGAAAGGGTTGGTCTTGCTTCATTTTGCTGAATTTACTTTGCGCACCGCTTTCACAGATACACGCAAAGATGCATAGAAAATGAAGGATTGACTGTGACCCCTAAATAAAAATATTATTAATTTGTAAGTTAGGGGCATTATCATTTAGTAGTAATAAGCCTATATAAAGTGCATTGTAATTGGATTGACTTAAGCGGGGTTAATCAGAATCAACTAGATTAAGCCCGAGAGCATGAATTTCAGCCAAGCCCAATGAATACTCGCCATAACCAAAAATTGCATGTGCACCGTCTCATAGGACGATTCTTTCGATCACAAACCTTGCAGCACTTAGACCTTTGAATCACTCCGTCAAGTCTAAGTAAGCCTTGCTCTCACTCACACTCTCACACTCAAGGAAGAGAATTTCTAGATATAGAAAGTAGAGAGAGGAACCATAGAGAAGACTTGTATTTCTCAAATGAAATGTATGATACAAATGGGGGAGGACTCCTCTATTTATACAAAAGTCCTTCTAATTACAACCATTAATCATTTACACAATCTAACAATAGGAAATAACAATACTCGTCTAATCGATTCAATGGTAGAGATGCACTTGATCTAGCGGTAAAGGATGTTGATCCTCATCACATTAGTCCAATGGTGAAGATTGATCTCATCTAATGGTTGAGATCGTCAATCCCCCTCAAATAAATCCTAGGGCAAAGATTAATTCCCCTTACGATTTAATGGTTTTGATGAGTCCCCTTTAAATTTATGAGCTTCGTCAACCCCCTCGTCGCTTCGTCATGGAAGTGTTGGATTTGATCGAGGAATTGCCACACACACACACACACACACACACACACACACCCGCACACGCACGCACGCACGCACGCACATCACACACACACGCACATCACACGCACACACGCCCCCCACACGCACACACGCACGCGCACGCACGCGCACACACGCACGCGCTCACCCACACGCACGCGCGCACACGCGCTCACACACACGTGCACGCGCACGCGCGCACACGTGCCCACACACACGCGCACACGCGCACACGCCACACGCGGACGCGCGCACGCGCGTGCGCACACACACATCTAGGAAAGCCAAAAACCAACATACTATGGTTACTCTAGCCCACGCACTCGAATTCCTAAAAAATAATCAAAAAACAGTATTAGAAAACCAAGTAACATGATATTCTAATGAGTGACTTGACCTACACTAAGTCTATTCATCGATGAAATGACACCTATGTGCCAACAAAATGCTCGCTCATAGTGGAAATCTATTGTTGTCCTCTATGTGTAGCTCACGCGCTAAATTTGTTCAGGCCATAACTTCCTCCACATAAGTCTATTTCAAGCAAGCATATATTTCATGGAAAGCCATTTTGATATAATACAACAACCCCAACTCAGCTATCCCGAAACATCACTGAAAAATATTGAAATTCAAGCTTGGAGGTTACTGTTTGGAACTAGACCAGCATATGACAAACTTCAAAATTTTGTTCTAGGCAATCCATAAACTCAAATTAAGATCCATAAAATCATATAGCTTCACAACACCTTAAACTATCACTACCTGAAAGGTCCCTAATCAACTGCAGCAAGTCATAACTGACCCAAAATCGAACTTCTAGCCCTAATTTTGGCGATTCCTTTGAATAGACGATTAAGGGCTTTTGATCACTTATCAGCATTGCAAAATGGAGTTGAGTCGGTTTGGTGAGCCGTACGGATTATGAGCACGTGAAATTTTTTCCCCTTTCCCCTTTCTCCTCTCTTTTTCCTTCTTTTCCCCAAGCGGGCTCTCGGTCTTCTCTCTCTCTCTCTCTCTACACTGCTTTTCCTTGTAATTGAGTTGAAGCCCCCTTATCCCTTTTCTTTTGACTTTTCAATGCTTTTCTCTCTTTTCTTTTTGGGGCCTACTAAGTCAAGCTTTACAATCTCCAACTTGGTATTCGACCGCTCTTCTCATCTGCAAATTTCTTTATTCGCTTGGTCGCCTTATGAAGACATGATTGAGCAAGATCAGTGTCTTCTTACCACTCCTTGGCAAACTTGAAAGCGGAAGGACTACGACCTTTGAATTCTATGGCTAGGGCATTTGGGGTGAGCGGTTGATAACCCATTATAATCTCGAACGAACTCTGGCCAGTCGACTCATTCTTGTGCAAGTTGAGTGAGAATTGCGCCAATCCTTTTGGCTTGCACTCATGAAATGCCGCAAAGTAAAGCTTGACAAGAGCGTTAGTCCTCTGTGTTCATTGGTTTGTAGATGCATGCTAGTGGAGAAATTCAAATCCGAACCGAGTAGCTTGAACAACCCCATCCAAAACTTGCCAATGAATCGGTCGTCTCGATCACTAATAATATTCCTTGTTAAGCCCCAATACTTCACGATGTTCTTTAGGAACAACCGGGTGGCTTCTTCCACGGGGCATTCTTTAGTGGCCGGGATGAACATGGCATACTTCAAGAAGCGATCCACGATTACCACAATGGTGCTGAATCTGTTGGAGTTGGGCATTCTGACGATGAAATCCAAGGAGATGCTCTCCCATGAGTGCTCTGGAATAGGGAGAGGTTCAAGAGGCTCGTCGATGCCTTATGCTCAAACTTGTCTTGTTGGCGCACAAGACAAGTTCTCACACACGCCTCCACATCATCACGCAAGTGAGGCCAATAATAGTTTTCCACATGGGCAAGCGTTGGATACATGCCTAGATGACCCGCCCACTTGACATTGTGGCATTCCTTCATGACTTCTTTCCGAAGGCTGTCATAGCGTGGAATATAAATATGATGGCCCATTGTGTACAAAAGACCATCTTCATGCCAGAATCTCCGCATTTTTCCTTCCTTGATATGTTTTAAGATATTCATAGCCGAGGGATCGTGGAACATACCTTGCTGAATGTGATCCATATGGGTGTTTTGAGGGAGACTCATAGCCTTGAGTTCGGACCATCGGCTTAGAGCATCCGCCACCAAGTTGGTCTTGCTGGTGTTGTAAACGAAGGTGAAGTCGAATTCGGTAAGGAAGTCTTCACATCGAGCTTACTTCGAAGACAGCTTCTTTTGAGATTGAAAGTACCTTGTGGTGATGTTAGTCCAAATTATGAACGTTGATCCAAGTAGGTAGTATCGCTAGGTCCTCAAGTAATGCACCACAGCCATCATCTCCTTCTCTTGGATGATGTAGCACCTCTCCATCTTGGTTGAGCTTTCGGCTCTCATAGGCGATCAAATGAGCGTTTTGCATGAGATCTCCTCCAATGGCAAAGTCCGATGCGTCCATATGGACTTTAAACACCTTGGAATGGTCAGGCAACACCAAGACGGGTTTCTTGGTTATAGCCTTCTTCAAGGCCTCAAGGGCTTCGTGTCGTTGTTCACTACAATCTTACAATTGATCTTTCTTCAACAAGTCGTTCAAGGGCATCGTAATGTGGGAGTATCCATGGATGAACCGTCGATAGTAGTTGGCCAATCCAAGGATTGATCGGAGTTTGGGAACGTTGGTTGGTGGCTGCCACTCGAGAATGGATTTCACTTTCTTTCGATCCATTCGAATGGTACCATGGCCAATGATGTGACCCAAGAAAGTCACCTCCTGTTGGGCGAACGAGCATTTCTCCCTTTTCACGAATAACTCGTTCTCCTTAAGTACTTCAAAGACCTGGCGTAAATGCTTGTAGTGTTCCTCCAATGTTCAGCTATAGACTATGATATCATCAAGGCAAACGATGATGAATTGATCCAGAAAAGGTTGTAGTCCCTTACTCATGATAGTGCAAAACGTTGCCGCTGTGTCGGTGAGGCCAAAGCGCATGACAAGAAACTCATAAGGCCCATACCGAGTGGCATAAGTGCTTTTTGGCTCGTCCCCTTTGGCTATTTGGACTTGATAATATCCTGACCTTGAATCGAGTTTGGAAAACTACCAGGCACCTCCAAGTTGATCAAACAAGTCGGTTATGAGTGGAATGGGATACTTGTTCTTTACCGTTACTTTATTGAGCACATGGTAGTTGATATATAGTTGAAGAGATCCATCTTGCTTCTTTTGGAAGAGCACGGGAGCACCAAATAGAGTTTTAGAGGGCTAAATGAACCTGGCTTCAAATAATTCCTTGAGTTGTCGTTGAAGCTCTTCCAACTTGGGTGGTGCCATTCAGTATGGAGCCATAACCAGGGGGTGAGCATCAAGCACCAACTCAATCTTTCGATTCACCTCTCTTCGTGGTGGCAATGCCTTGGGTAACTTCCGGGGCATCACGTCTTTAAAGGACTCAAGTAAGGGTGCTACTTTGGGAGGAAGTCTGCCCTTGTCTCCTTCTTCCTTGAATTTGAGGGCGGCAATGTAGGTCTCCTCATTCGTCCTCACCCCCTTGGCAAGTTGAATTGCCAAGAGGTATTTGATAGCTTCCCTGGATTGTCAGGACATGGGTACTAAGTATTGCAAAGTACCGTCCACAATGTGCATGTAATTTGCATTCGGAACAATCAAAGCATTGACTCGATCAAGGAAATATATCCCTATGACAAACTTGTAGTCATCAAGGGAAACTACCTCGAGTGTTTGCTTACCTTGGCATGTCCTAATGTGGAGATCCGCGCCCCGAGCAAGTCCCATTGTAAGAATCTCCTTGGAGTTGATGATTTTTAGCCATCCTCCCGCTTTCTCCACCTTTAGGCCAAGCTTCTTAGTCGCAACTTCAGAGATGAAAAAGGTGGGAGGCACCGGGGTCCACCAAAGCATTCATCTTGGTTCCAGCAACATGCACATTTGCAAACGTAAGGCTTTTCTTCTTGGTTAAAGATTGGCCCTTGATTGCATTGAGGATCTTCAATGATCCGAGATGAGCTTCCTCCTTTTCTTCAACACCGTCTGCCATGAGTGGGGAAAGTTTTCCTCTTTTTGACAATCCCTAGCCCAACGAGGACCATCACAAAAGAAGCACTTGATCGACTTCTTCTCTTTCTCCTTGGATGACCACCCTTGAGGTCAAGTCCACTTCCCACTAATCTTCAATGGGCCTTCTCTTCCGATTCCTACCCGCTCTCCCCCACTTTATCCTTTGTCCTTGGATTTGGAGGAGTGGGTTTGGTGAATTCCGACTACTGTAAAAGCCTTTGAGATAGTTTGAACACCCTGGCGCTCAAGCTCAGTCCGAGCCCATGGCTTTAGGCCATCCATGAATGTAAAGAGAGCTTCGTCATCCCCAAGGTCAGGGATCTCTAGCCATGGCTTGGTGAACTTCTTAACGTACTCTCAAATCATGCACTTTCGTTTGAGTCGGCGAAGTTCTCTACAAACCTCATGTTGGGAAAATCCACGAAAGAATTGGTCCAAATTTTTTTTGATGAAATCATCACAAATTTCAATGGGATTGGCACCTTGCTTGATCTCATCACACCTTCAATGCCACCAAGGCACTACATTATCGGTGAGGAACATAGAAGCAATTCTTACTTGGCATTTTCATTTTACATGCTGATACTGCCCAAGTATTGTTCCATGTTCCAAATGAAGCTGTCCACTTCCTTCGCGGACTAGTTTCCCATGAGCTCCTTGGGCCTCAGCATATCCCCCTTGCTTGCCATGTGAATAGATCTGTTCACCATATAGTGTTGCGTAAGACTAGCTCGGTCTTGAGCTCTTGGACTTCAAGCTTCAAGGCTTCGATTTTGGCTTCGTGGGATTCCTCCTTCTTGAGCTCTTGTGCTTCCAACTGCAAAGCTTTGACCGTGGCTTCGAGGAGCTCGTCTTTCTCTACCAAAGGGGCTACAGCTTGATACAAGATGTCCCTCGTCTCAACCCGGAGCATTTCCTCCATTTCATCAATCCGCTCCTTCACCTCGTCAAGTCCATCCATTACATGAATCAAGTGAATCAAGTTGTTCTTTAGGGTAGCGAGTCTCTCCTCGAGAGCGGACGTGACATCTGTTGAAACACCCCCACTTCTTGGACCTACCACGGGTCTCCATGGTGTTGACAACTTTGGGGTTGGAAGCCATTGCTCAAAAGAAGTAGCTTTAATGCCACTTGTCATGGGACGATTCTTTCGATCACAAACCATGCAGCAATTACACCTTTGAATCACTCGATCAGGTTTAAGTTAGCTTTGCACTTACTCACACTCTCACACTCAAGGAAGAGAATTTCTAGAGATAGAAGATAGAGAGAGGAGCTATAAAGAATACTTGTATTTCTCAAATGAAGTGAATGGGAGGAGGGCTCCCCTATTTATCCAAAAGTCCCTCTAATTTACAACCATTGATCGTCTACACAATGACTCAACGGTAGAAATGCGCTTGATCTAATGGTAGAGGATGTTGATCCTTGTCACATTAGTCCAATAGTGGAGATTTATCTCATCTAATGGTTGAAATCGTCAACCCCCTCAAACAAATCCAATGGCAAAGATTAATTCCCCTTACAATCTAACGGTCTTGATAAGCCCCCTTTGGATTGATGACATGGCGTTCTTTGGTTTATGACAATTGCTATTTATTTTGGGAATTTTCAACTTAAATGAGTAGTGCAAAGATTCATAGTTATGAAACCCGTATAACGGCCAAATTGAGATTGTGTCCCTCAACAAAATTCGTTTTCATAGATGGTCCAAGTGATTACTCTGAATCAAATGAAAGCAAGGGAGGGATTCGTATTGAGAGTATAAAGATACTTGTGCTATCAGTTCAAAAGAATGGCTATTGACTCTGCTCTCAAATTTGTTTGACACCGGTTCTAAACTTTGAACCTAGATAGTGCCCTCTAAGTTCTGAATCAAATGAAAGCTAGGACTTATGGCACTCTCTCAAGTGCTATAAGTTGAGAAACAATACATGGACGTAATATTATTTGTAGGAAGCATTTCATAGAAAAATTTAGCTATATATATTCATGGCCAAATTCATGCTAATTAACTAATTTTCTTAATCTTCCTTCCAGTAAAATATGGAGAAGTCACACTATAATGAACTTAAACTTAAGATCTCCATGTCCATGCAACACCATGTTTTTTTTTCTTTTAAAAAAAAAAAGGTAACCAAAAAATTTGAACATTCAATTGTCTTTTAAGGACAATGTATTGAATAACATAAATCGACTGCTATTCATAAGAATTTTGCATAATTTAGCTCAAATATTTCACTTTAAAACATAACGTACTTAAAAGCCATATAAGGAGTGTGCGGACATGTAAAGGTGCGTTTAGAACATTTTTGTTCTAGATAATAATTTCTTGGAAAAATGTCACAAATGGTCCATAAACTTTCATCTAATGTTCAATTTCATCATTGAGCTTTTGATTTGCTTAATTTGGTCCCTGAACTTTCATCTAATATTCAATTTCATCCATGGGCTTTCGATTTACTCAATTTGGTCCCTAAACTTTCATCTAATGTTCCTTCTAGTCCCTAATTATTTGAAAATTGACCAATTTCCCTTTTTTTTTATACCAAATTGTTTTTTTTATAAATAAAAAAATACCAAATTGAGTTTTTTTTTTTGGTAGAAAAAATACCACATTTATGCATAGTAATAAAAGTCAATATTTCTTTCCTTTCTCCATATTAAAAACCGATGGAAAAAAGGACAAGTAATAATAAACAAAGGTGAATCTTGCATTTTGATTTCTTTTTCGTATATGCAGATTACTTGAATAATGTACAAAAGTCCATCAATCAATTTTTTTTATGGACTTCATCGAAAAGGGAAAAATCGATTGATGGGCTTTTGTACATTATTCAAGTAATTTGCATATATAAAAAAAGAAATCACAATGTAAGATTCAATTTTGTTTATTATTACTGTCCATTTTTTCCATTTTTTTTTAATATGGAGATAGGAAAGAAACATTGACCTTTATTACTTTGCATAAATGTGGTATATTTTCGACCAAAAAAAAAAAAAAAAAAACCTAGTTTGGTATTTTTTTTATTTATAAAAGAAAAACAGTTTTGTATTAAATAAAGGGAAATTGGTTAATTTTCAAAAAGTTAGAGATTGGATGGAACATTAGATGAAAGTTTATGGACTATTTGTGACATTTTCCCTAATTTCTTTGTAGAAACAGTCTTTTTTTTATTTCTATTCTCTAACAATTTCAAGGTAAAAGAACGTTTGATAACTACACAAAATTTCTATTTTTAACTGTAGAAAAGAATATGAATGCGTTTGGTTTTACCCACAACTTTTTTTTATTTCTTTTAATTTTTAAAAAAATTGTCGATTTTTCTTTTTCCTCGCTAAATGCGTTGCCTGTCGGCCAACTATAGCGATGACCGTCGACTGGTGGTGGTGGTGGTGGCGGCGGTGGCGACTAGCAACCACCGCTGGTGAGGGGTCGTGGACGGCAAGGAGCGAGGGGCAACGAAAAAAAAAGAAAAAAAAATTATTTATAGAAATTGTTCATAGGAATAAAAAATGTACTTTTATCTGCTTCTTGTTACTATTTCAAATTTATTCCCAGCTACTTTTTTATTATAGAAAATAAAAACTTAATTAACGTTACTTAAACAGATTTTTATTCTTTTTTTGTTTTTTAGGAAACAAAAGAATAAAAAACAAAGAAATTAGAACAAAAACAAACACACCCTAAGTACTGCATCGCTGGATGAGATAAGTCCCTTGCCCAGCAGGTCCGACACGTTCGGGGAATACTTTTCAATGACCTAACGCATATCCATCTATAATTAGATAATTACATATATAGTTTTCATATTAGAAACCAGGTAATAAACACTTTCAAGTTTATTTGAAAAAGCAAATGCCACTTGTTAGGATCTTAAGTGTGACGACATTCATCGACGTATAATACCTTTGAAGATTTTTTGTTGAATGGTCGAATTCAAAACTTTTATTTATAGTATTAAAATTGACTTAAAAAAAAAAAAAAAAAAGAACAATGCGAAGACTATTCTCTACCGTTGGTCAAGGATTATTTTACGAGAAAACTAGTCTTAAATTCACTTATTAACTCTAATACCAAAAAAAAAAAAAAAAAAGTGGACTTACCGTCAACGCTGCCCCAAAATGAAAATATAAAAGACTAAAATAGAAAATGAAAATATTGTGGGTTAAGTCCCATCATCCTTCTACTGCTCCTGCTCTTAACATGGACAATTCCTACCCGACGAGCAAACTTTTTATGGTCAAATTTCTAATAGCCGACTTCGGCAAATTGGAAAATAGAATCCAATGACACTGCTTATGCAATGAAAAGACGGTGGAGGATTGAGAAAACTGTCGCACCCCAAGTATAGGGGAAATGATAAAGCCGCCCTCTTTACCCGAATCACGCACTCTCATACATAACTATCATCAATCTATGACCAATATATATATATATATATTTATTTATTTATTTATATATCCGATAAAATAGCAAGCTAAGGGTAATATTAGAGTTTTAAAGTCCACCTAAAAGACTAGATGCATCTCCAGTGACTAACAAACTAAACCCAACAATACAAATATCTTTACTTATACTATAATCCAACTCCCAAAAATCCCCAGTTGATACTGCTCCCTCCTATTCTCCGGTAACTGTAGAATCTGTAAAAAAAAATTGACATAAATGGTATGAGCAAATCACCTCTCAATAAGCATCCACTATACATATTTATAAACAGTACTAGAAACACATTTATCCAAATCAATGTAGGCACAAGATAAAAAATCAATTTTATCACTTCAACAAAGTTTTATATATCTTTTAAATATTCATTCAGTCAAAAATGTCAAAACAAACATTAATAGTCTAGCCAATTGATTAATCTATCATGCAATATCAAACTAATGTTTTGCTTAACGTCAGGTGTTAAGGCCTACTCCGTCCTTGGTGCAGGTCGGTATGCGTAGAACCAATCCATGAAATTCAATAAATCGAGTTCACAAACCAAAATTCAATTCATAAAGCGGAATGCATATTATACAGCATTTCTCAAACCTTTTCCCCAATAATCAACTAACAAAGTTTTCTAAGAAATGCATTAATAAGTCAATTCTGTTCCAACTTTATGTAACAAATATGCTGTAAACCCATTTTTCTTAATAAATATCATGCCGTGCTATGCCTTTTTTAATGATGTATTACATATCTAATTCCTATCATCTGCAAGACATAAGTTCATAAATCATAAATGATTTAAGCATAACTCACCTGAAAATATGAAACCAAACAATGAAAGTTACTTTGAGTGGGAAAATCCGAAATCTATTTCAATTAAGTGAGAAATGCATATCGAAATTAAGATAACTACCTTGACTGAGACTTGACTAAACTAAGCTTATTCCATAACAAAACAAATGACCAAATAAATTTCTCCCAGAGCAGAACAATCACTGTTGTCCGCCATACTACGGCAGCTTGTTTGCCGAATTGAAGATGATTCGTTTAAAATTTATCAACGCATATTTCAAGTGGGTCCTGAGTCATTTAAAATCTAACTCAACAAACTTAAGAAGAAAACTCACCTCTGACCAAAAGATGGCCGGAGACGGGCAAAAATCGTGCTAAACGCGGTAAAACGAATCTTGTTCCAAAAATGAACAATAGATTTCAAAATTTCATCTCGACTTAACCATAACTGCAAATTAATTTCTGTATAACTTCATGGTTTCAGGACACCCTAACGTTTCTTTAGAACATGATTTCACAACTCAACAAATTCTAAAACCAATGCAGCAACTCATAATTCAACACAATCTGTACAACTTTACTAATGAATTCTCTCTGATCAAAGGATTCAATGCTTCGAATTTTTAAAAGAGTAGTTCAAAACAACGTTAATTCGGCACGTCGAGGTGTCCGTGGCTTGCTGAGGCAAAAGGTCGTTCTTCTCTCGCGGTCACCAAACACCACCCCCCCCCCCCCCTGGGGCCCCTTTATTTTCATTTTGCTGAATCTCTCTCTCTCTCTCTCTCTATATATATATATATATACACACACATACAGGTGAGATGAGGTAATAGTAAGAATGCAATTGACTCCTTAAATTTTCCATTGATTCCTAAATCTTTACCTAGAACCCTTTGATTGGTTCAATTAACTACTCAACCTTTATTTGAAAAATGCTATTAAATACTCAAATTTTGTTGAATTGTGCAATTTAAAAATATCAAGTAAACACTTTTTGAGTGACACGGAGGCCATTTTAGGTATTGTTCGTCAAAATGAGTTGATTGTATTTTTTTGAAGAAGGTTTTAGACTTAGAATGAATCGAGAGGACTCAATTGCATTCTGTACATAAAATTTAGAACTCTACTCTCTTTTTTTCTAATGTTTAAATTGGCCCATTTGTTACAAAAATCTTTCACCGAGTCAAACAGAAACTAACGCCTTCGCGCAAAATTGCAGTAAATTGACGTAAACACGAGACGATAAAACATGTGGGTGTGATGGCCAAAACAAAGAAAGAAAAATGTAAATTAGAAATTCAGAATAGAAGCGAAAATTTGAATTCGGTTATTCCCCGAATAGCCCTTATTGCAGGAAGATCAGTTGAGTTAAAAGGGATAGGAGCGCTAACTTACTTTGTAGCCAAACCTCATCCACCAATAACTTTCTTGCTTCTGTCTGACCACTACCTTGCTTCGATGTTTGACTCATCGTCAGCAGGCTGATGTGCTGTTCGTGAGCCTGGAACTGGGTTTCAGTCTCATATCCGTTGGACCGATGTCGTGCTCCTTTAGTAGTTTCAATTTTCAAGAGGGAAACACCTTTCTCTAATTTGAGGTCCTGGAGATTAGAGTATCCACAAACAGTCACAGTCAGCTGAGAAATATTAGTATGTACTAGAAGTAAGACCCTCAGAGAGGCTAATCCCGTAATGTTGCATTCCCCTGTCAAACTTTTGCAGCCTGAGAAATCTATCTCTTCTAACCTCTCTAGATTCTTAATGCCTTCAGGAAATTCTCTTATAAAGGTGCGAGGCATCTTTAGTTCTTTCAAGTTTCTCAAATCCGTGACAGATGAAGGTAGTTCATCGACTACTGCATCTGAAAGATCCATAACTTGCAGCTCCTTGAGGCTTCCGATGGAATCTGGCAGTTTCCACAAGCACCTGCAATTTCTCAGAGAAAGCGTCTGTAGATTCTCGAGCAATCCAATAGTACAAGGGAGCTCACTCAGTTTAGTGTCGTCCAATGCTAGGTATGAAAGAGATTTCAAGTTACCAATTGAATTGGATAGAGACAAGGATTTACAGTTGCAAGCACTCAGAATTTCAAGCTTCCCACATGAACCTTCAGGGAAATCAATAGCTCTAATGGAAGTTCCATCGATGTAAAGCTCTTTCAAAACTTTCAAGGAACCTATATCTTCTGGCAACTCTTGCACGAAGCTGCAGGACTTGATATTCAAAGAAACTAAGTTCCTTAGCTTGCTAATCGATCCGCCGACACCCGGTAATGTAGAACAATGTTCCAGGTTTAGGCTCTCTAAATTTACAGGTGCATGGGAAACTGGAGATTCAGCTAGCCAATCACAATCTTTTAGGATTAAAACTTTCAAGTTTTTGGCCTTCTGCAAAACAAGAGTATAAAAGCCTTGTTTACTACAAGGTATTGTCAAAGATGAAGCAAAAAAATTGCACATGTTTGCCATCATACCTTCATAATTTGTCTCCAGCTCCGCCAAGTTCTGGAAGTACTCCAAGACAGATCAAGAACGACCAAGTCTGACAGATCTAAAGCAAGTAGACTGGAGATATTGTGGCACCATTGCCATTCAAGCCACTTTAATCGTGGAAGGAAAAGATCCTCTCTGGAGTTCTTTGCACTCTGCTTAATTCCTTTAATAATAGCGCGGTTCATTCTAAGATACCTTAGATTCGAGAAATTAGGAAAAAATCCATGTTCAGGAAATGAACGGGAGTTGTCGAATGTAGCACCGAGGGCTTCAACTGCATCGACCTGCCAATCGTGGAAAAGTAAAAGGAGAAAGTGAAATAGAAGAGCATTCACAATCATCACCAGAACAGAGTTACGTAATCAAAAGAAGTACTTTGTCTTCAAAATATACCTTCCTTTTGTTCCATACTCGTTCAATATCCTCCTGATTCCATAGCCTGCTACGCTTGAAAGGTTTCCTCGGATTTTCCTCCTTAACAATCTCCCTTCCAAGAACTTTTAGTTGATTATTCATCCACAGTTCATTATTTTCTCTGGTTTTTACCAAAGACATGTTATGAAGCTCGTCAACTCCTCTACAAGGATCAAATTTACAAGCTTCCCACATGTAACACGGTATTGTCTTGTCCTTTCCCATAAAAAAGCATGCTGTATCAAGAAATATCCGTTTGGCATTGTCCTCTAAAGCCTCATATCTCCTCTTCAGAATTCGTTTGACTTCCTTATTATAAGTCTCTCGCTTCAATCTATCCAAGGCTTCCTCCCAAAACTTTATGGGCTTTCCAACTAAAGATGAACCGACAAGCCGAATAACAGAAGGAAGCCCTCCAGTAGCCAAACTAATGTCCCATGCCAAAGAGGAGAATTCCTGTGGAAGAGGTTTTCCTCTAAAAGCATACTTAAGGAACAGTTGGAAAGCATGCCCATCATTCATTTGCTTTAGCTCGTATTTTTCCACGAGGATGTCGTCACAATTGTTAACACCGCTACTTCCAGGACCAAGCACACTTAGACGAGCACTTTCTTGAAACTCGTAGTTTTCAACCGGCTCCAGACTATACTTGTCACAAAGATTGCTTCTCATAGAGACAATGATAATCCTACTTCCTAGACCAAACCAACTGGGATCTCTACCTAACGAATCGATTTGTTCAAAATCACTAACATCGTCAAGCACAATGAGAATCTTAAGATTTATAAATTTGTACTTGATAAATGCGGTACCTTCAGCAGAAGATCTGAGTGTACATCTTTTCTTTTGGAGGTCACTAATTAAATCTTCTTGGAGAGATAAAAGTCTCTTTTCCTCAACCTTTCCATGGATATCACTGAGGAAGCTCCAACCTTCAAAGAGATGACGGATTTTGTTGTAGACAATCTTGACAAGAGTCGACTTACCGATTCCTGGAAGGCCCGATATCTCAACCACACGTCTTCCCATCAGTGTTTGCCCTTCAACCACTTGTCCATTTTCATAGTGAACACCAAGTTTTGTCATCATCTCTTGCACATGGTGATCCATCCCCACCAGATGATCTGTCACATCTAACTCATCCTTCCTCAACAGCCGACGGACCGTGGAAACGACCTCCTTTATAAGTTGATGATCCCTGTCAAACGGGAAAAGAGGGAAAGAGGAAGATGTGAAAAGGAACAGCTGGTCGGATAATGCACTTTTGAATTTCATACTAGATTACTAGTGTGGTGAAGTCAAAAGAAGCATGGAAATCTTGATTTTGATTTACCCGTGTTGGAATTTCTCCAATTCCCATCCTCGTTTTCTTGAAACACTCCGCAGAGCCTCCTTCCAGCTGTTTATAGTAGCTGGCGATTCCCCCTTGGCAGCATGGTTGCAGAAGGACTGCTGGTAACTGTCCTGCTGATCGCCGACGACGGAAGGGCTGGCGTTGTAGAAAATGGGCATGATCGTCCTGTCACACTCGATCATTTTCTCCACCTCCTTCAGGCAGCTCTTACTGGAAGCGAAATCTTTGGAGAAGATGGGAATGCATATCTCCGAGTGCCTGATAGCTTCAAAAATCTTGGCCATGATCTCTTCTCCGATCTCAATCCCATCATGATCGATAAATACATAGATCCCTGAAGCAGCGAGGGTTTCGTAGAGACATTGAATGAAGTTCCTCCGAACATCTTCTCCTCTGAAACTGAGAAAGACTTCGTAGCGGCTGATGTTGGGCCATCTAGTAGATGGAGGCGACGAGAGATTAGTGCAGAAATCCATGAGCGACAAGCTCAAGAAAAAGCCGAAGGCCAGGTCTTTCTTCCGACGGGACAACTGGGAGATCGCTCGAGGAAGAGAACAAGCTCACAGATCTGCTCCGATCTAGGAAGCTTACAGACCAAAAGCTTCGAATCTTGACCTGGAGCACCTCAAAGTCTTGCCGTCACTTTTGACCGTTCATTTCTTATCCGATTGATCGTACTTATGTATAATAAAATATATACTGAATCAAGTAATATCTCATTTGTGATAAAATATTAGATTTTTTTTTGGAATTTCTTTTCTCTTAAATTGAGAGGTGAAGGAGAAATCAAGCATGGCTGAATCCGCAGGCAGAAAATGGCGAAGAGGCTGAAGATGAAACAGCAAGGCTGATCAAGATTTTATTAAGTTTTAGAGGTTGAATAAGAATGGCTGAATACGCTGGCAATGCTTGGAAAAAAAGGTGAAGATAAACCAGAGGGGCTGTATCAAAGTAAAGGGGAAAGTGGCGAAGTTGAACAAGTGACACCGAATAAATATATTAAGCTATTGGCTGAATCAAGTGTGGCTGAATACGCTGGCACAAAACGGAGAAGATTTGAAGTTGAACAAGCAAGGTGGAATCCAGATATGGTAAAATCTGTTGGAGAAATCTTTGAAGTGTTTTGAAGGTAACAAAACATTTCCATCGATCTAGTTTGAGGCTTTGCAGACTTTCTATTTAAAGTCTGAAGGCATAGACAAATGATCAAGACTCAAAATCTATCATCATCGATGTGATCTAAATCCGTTGAAGAAGGTTATCTATCTAAACCTGACGCTTCATTAAGGATATGACCTTATCGACGGAGAAGATCTCTTGGTTGGAAAAGACATAACGGAATCCTTTGATTGATCGAGATTGACTCGAAGATTAAGGATCGGATGATTGCCTAAATATTCTTGGAAGGTTCACTTATGAACCGAGATCCTGATTGTATGGGCGAACAAGATTAATGGGCTATCGACACGTTCCTTTAATAGCTGAATAATCTTCCTAATTGATTAAATCCCAACGGGTAGATTGGAGGAATTAAAGTAAGTGCCAACAGGATGATGGCATAAAGGAGATATAAGGAAGACGTTCTAAGTTGTTCGAGGATGCGCGATAGAAGAATTTCAAAGTCGAAGCTTCCCCATTGTTTAGACAATTCCTTTGAGCGAAACTTGTATACAAAAAAGAGTCTATATTTGTGAGAAACCTCGAGGAGGTGTGGTAGAACATCTACACCGTGAAATCAAGGAAAAGCATCTTTAGAACTTCTCTTTTGTTCATAGTGAAATCTAGCCGGTGGCAAATAAATCGGTGCGGAAGAGTGGACGTAGGCTTGAAATAAGCCGAACCACTATAAACCTGTTCAATTTTCTCTTCCTTACTCTCTTTACTTTGATCGTACTTCATTTTGTTAATCAATAGTGAACTTCCTTTCTATCGGTTGCCTAGAATCGCTTAGTATATCGATAAATTGTTTGTGCACCTATTCACCCCCCTCTAGGTGCTTATACTAGCTATCTCAATTGGTATCAGAGCTCGTGTTGAAGTGTTTTACTTCAGAGTTAAAGATTTATGGCTAGTATGTTGGCTCCAAGGCTGGTAGAAGGGCAAAGCAACACCAGACCGCCTTACTTTGATGGAAAGGACTACAATATATGGAAAGACAAGATGAAGGCGTTTTTAAGATCAAAGGATCCTCTAGAATGGGATGTTGTAGAAAAATGAATCGATCCTAAAGCTGCATCTATCTCAGAAAGAGGAAAATACACTATTGAGTCTAGCGAAATGACTCAGGAAGAGATAATCAAGAGACAAGCTCTTGATGCAAAAGCAATTTATTCTTTATATTGTGCTTTATCACCTCTTGAATATAACGGAATATCTTCTTGTGATACTGACCAAAAAAGTCTCGGATAGACTACACATTACCTATGAAGGAACCGATCGAGTGAAAGAGACTAGAATCAACATTCTTCTCAATCCAATACGAAGCCTTCGAATGAAATCGGGAGAATCTATAATTGACATGTTTAGTCGTTTTACGTAAATCGTGAATGGTCTTGAAAATCAAGGTCAACCAATTTCGATCCCATGAAAGCAAACAAGTTATCAAGCGTGGACTCTCCAAGGATTGGAATTACATAAAGACCTCAATCAGAGATACCCAAATAATCATGCCACTGTCTGTCGATGAGTTGATTGGGACTCTTCAGTCTTATGAAGTAGAACGAATCAATGAAGACGAAGACCCTAAAGGTAAGAAATCTATTGCATTAAAATCTAATGATGATTTTGATGTAACAAATTCTGAAGACGACATGGATGATGAAGAACTTGCTCTCATGATAAGAAGATTCGAAAGCTGAACGAAAAAGGAAGAAGATTCAATTCAAAGAAACAAAGTTTTCAAAAGCAACAGACCAAGTCTATCAAGATGATGAATCAAACAAAGATGTAGTCTGCTTTGAATGTAAGAAAAAGGGACACATTAGACCCAACTGTCCTCTTCTAATGAAGAAGAAAGGAAAAACTGAAAAATATCGAAAAGCTCTCAAAGCTGAAACCTGGAGTGATACAGAGTGCGAAGATAGTGATGATGATTATGCCAACATATGTCTAATGGCACAATCGGATTCGAATCAAACTCCGAGACCGATTCGGATTCGTAAAGTGAATTTGAGGTAAGTAACTTCAAAATCCCTATTAAAGTTTCAAAATATATTGATGAATTATGTTTTAGTCTTAAGATTTCTCTTAAAAGAATTTCCGAACTCAAATAAGAAAATTCTGCTTTAAAACAACAAGAGAATGTTTTGGAAGAAAAAGTGAAATGCTTAGACTAGAATGTTTCTTCTCTCAAAGAGAGTAAAGACAATCTTTTAAAAGAAAATGCATTTTTGAAAAATGATATTTCAAATATTTCCAAAAGATTTTTCTCTAGGATCTGAAAAACTAGAAAAAATGCTTTTTGTTCAAAGACCTTATTTCAATAAATCTGGTTTAGGAATGATCATGTTGAAACCATCCCTTTAATCGATTTTCCTAAAGTGAAAGAAAGAATTAAACAAAGACCCATAAGAAATGCTTACAAAAATCATTTTGAAAGGATCTTTGTAAAACCAGTAGGTCGCAATGCTCTTAGATGTTCAAAATGCAATAGTGCAGATCATTTTGAGAAAGAATGTCCTATGGTTTGGAGACCTGTCAATAAAGTTTGGGCAAAAACCGCATATCAGACTAACTCAAAAGGACCCAAGAAAATATGGGTACCAAAGAAAGCTTAAGTCTCTTTTTAAATGCAGGTCACTATCAAGAAAAATGTGAAATGGTACCTGGATAGTGGATACTCGAGACACATGACAGGAGATTCAAATTACCTCATAAATCTTGTTCAAGTGAATGGTGGAAAAGTCTCATTTGGAGGAAACAGTAAAGGAAAAATAGTGGGATTTGGAACTGTAAAGATTGGGAACCTCACAATAAGCAATGTTTCTTTAGTTGAAGGGCTAAACTATAATCTGCTCAGTGTTAGTCAGCTGTGTGATGCCGGTTTTATAATCAACTTTCGAGAGGGTATTTGTTTAGGAACCAGTAAAGACTCTACTCAGTCATTCATGGGTCGAAGACATGGGAATATCTACCTCTTGGACGTGAAACCAGATGAATCGCAATGTCTAATTTCAATCCAAGACGAAGCAAGCTTATGGCACAAGAAGCTTAGGCATATTAACATGAAACAGATAGCCAAAATCTCAGCAAAGAAGCTTGTTTGTGGTCTACCCAATTTAACATACCAAAAGTCTGATCTATGTACACCATGTATATTGGGAAAACAGGTAAGAAATTCCTTTAAACCAATAAATCAAGTTTCCACTAAGCGTGTACTACAGCTTTTGCATATGGATCTCTTCGGACCAACAAGAACGCAGAGCGTTGGAGGTAAGAAATATTGCCTAGTAATTGTGGATGACTACTCACGATTTACTTTGGTATATTTCTTAGCAAGTAAGTCTGAAACTTTCTCTTACTTTGAAAAATTTGTTAAGAAGGTTCAAAATGAAAAGGGGTATGTCATTTCAAGTATAAAAACAGACCATGGAGGTGAATTTGAAAATCAAGATTTTGCAAAAATTTTGTGATGAATTTGGTTTTCAACATATGTTCTCCTCTCCATATACTCTAGAGCAAAACAGAGTCGTGGAAAGGAAGAATGGATCTCTTCAAGAAATGGCTAGAACTCTTTTAATTGAAAGCAATATCTCTTTACGTTTTTGGGCTGAAGCAGTTTCAACATCATGTTATATTATCAATAGAGTTTTTCTAAAGCTTATTCTAGAAAAAACCCCTATGAACTATTCAAAGAAAAGAAGCCCATTGTTTCATATTTTCATGTATTCGGATGCAAATATTTCATATTGAAAAATGCAAATGATCGAGTTAGTAAGTTTGAAGAAAAGTCAGATGAAGGGATCTTTCTTGGATATTCAACCACAAGCAAAGCTTATAGAGTCTACAACAAGAAGACTCAAACTGTGGAAGAATCAATGAATGTCAAATTCCAAGATTCTACACAAAATGAATCCATTCAGACTCATCTTGAAGAGACTGAACCTGCTCCAGACTCTACAAAATCTAAATCTCAAGAAACAGCTTAGACTTTGAAGGACCAGCAACTAGTGATTGTTGAAGACTCAAGTAAAGGAAGTGACTATCAATCTGATAAATTAACAAGCAACTGAAAACATAAGTCCAATCATCCCAAAGATCTTATTATTGGCGACATCAATGAAGGAATTCACACAAGATCCAAAATGCGAGAAGAGTCTAGTGCTGTGGCTCTTATTTCTAAAATAGAACCCAAAAGCATAGAAGAAGCTTTATCTGATGAGAGCTGGTGTCACGCCCCGATCCTCAGGCACGCACACATCCCTTACTTTTGGTCGATTTTAAAATGCGATATCCCAGGACTATGTATCGCCGACCCTTTCATTTATATTTGCACATGCGGAAGCGATTATAATTCCCTGCATAATAAAGCAATGGATAGAAAAGTAGGCCATACATTTTTCATACGAAAATTCACAACTATAACTTTTTACATGCAAACAAGGTCTGACAAGACAGATGGGATCTCGGTCCTCATCCGGGTCGTACTCGGGGGTTATCCTCGGGTCCTCCTCCACATACTCCTCTTCGGGTTCCTCATCGTGGATCTCCTCATTAGATTCATGCTCCTTAGGCTCCTCATCCAGGTCCCGAAATGGTTATTCAATAACCACTGAGACAACGTCTCAGCAAGTTCTACTCCCTAAGACCCGATTAGTAAACTAATACACCTTAGGGCTGCCTATGCACAACATGAGTCAGAGGACTTACCTTGGCCTCAGATTCCACCTGCATATTAGCACAGATCATATAGGCACTCAAGCAATCATATTATAGATCGAAGCATCGATCTAATCGACTTAGTCGATTATATGCCAACAAGACCACTCACGGTCATTTCCATTCATCAATCAATTGATATCATACGATCCACACATCTATCAATTCATATCATCTATTAAACCATACCATCTATTCATCCATCAATACAATTACGGCTCGCACAAGCTGAAATGGATGCAATGCTCTCACAAGTTGATATATACATAGATGATAGCTCGCACAAGCTGATATATGGATCGTTGCTCTCACAAGCTGATAAACGATCATTGCTCTCACAAGTCATACAAAGGCTCACACAAGCGACAATGATGCTCACACAAGCTGACACATATATAAACCAATTGCTTGCCAAAGCTGAAAATTCAATAATAACTCAACTCATATCTCAATTCAATCAATCAATCAATCCAATCGATTCAAACTGGTCATACAAATCAATTACGGTGCTAAAAGCCAACACTGGGTATTTTCAAGTTAAATACCATAACTTCATCAATATAACTCAATTCCACACTTTTGGAATAATTAACCATAATCATCAATCACTCAATTTCTCAATTTAAACATACAATTAACACAAACCTACCGCACCTTTGCGCGATCAAATTTCGAAATTCTAACGACCGGCCATCTACCAATCAATAATTTAATCTCAATAAATTCCAAATCAAATTAGGGTAAATCCCTAAAACATCACAATTTATTTAATTCCATGCAACGTAGAGCTCAAATAAATAAACGAACTGCGCCATGACGATCAGCACGAGATTTCGGTCATCGGCCATCTCAATCTTAATTTCCGAAAAATAATTAATTAATAAATATTAAAAATTCAATTTAGCACAAAATAAAGTCCAATTAAATAAACGGACTTCACCACGGTCATCAGCATAATATTTCGGTCACTAACCATCTCAACCTTAATTTCCGAAAAATAAATAATTAAATAATTAATTTCGAAAATTAAACAATTAACATTAAAAATTCAATTTAGCTCAAAATAAAGCCGATTAAATAAACGGACTTCACCACGGTCATCAGCATAATATTCCGGTCACTAGCCATCTCAATTGAATTTCCAGGAAATAAATAATTAAATAATCAATTTCGAAAATTAATATTTAATTCCTAAAAATACCACCTAGGCCCGATTTGCTTAATTAACACCCGATAAGGGACGGGAAAATTCCCAAGAAACATCCAATAAATACTATAGGCAATTCTCTATCTAATTACACTAACCAAACAACTAACATTCAATGTAATTAACTAATAATCACTAATCAATTATAATCTAACAACCTAATTACACTTAATTAACACTAATCAACCTTTAAGTGTAATTAGCAAACTAAGAAGGCATTAGTGAGTAAAACTCAAAACGACGGGCTCGACGCGAGGATCGACTTTCCCAAAGCGGCCGAGCATCCGAGCTCGGGAAGGCGGCCAAAACGGGCCAAAACCCACCGTCATACCCATTTTCTCGCAACCCTCCGATCGCTGCTGGTCGGGGCAGATTCGGGGCTGGTTGAGGCGGCCAAGGGCGGCTGAGGGCGAGGCGGAGCTTCGGCGGGGTCAACGGTGGCCGGAGGTGGTCGGGCGGCGGCCGTAGGTGGCCAAACGGGACCGAGCAAAGGCAAAACAGGAGCTGGACAGAGGCGGCAGGAGCTGGACAGCAGCTCGCCAGAGCTGGGCGAGAGAGCGACCAAGGCGCGCGGAGGCAACCGGCGAATGGCGGAGTACGCGGGTGGGGCGAGTAGCGACGGCGGCTCTCCGGTTTTCTTCTCTTAGCGCCGCTGTTTCCGTTTCGTTTACGTTCGAACCGGAGAGAGGAGAGGGGGCGGAGATGCGCGGACGCGGCAAGACGGCGGCGCTCGGTGCGCGAGCGGCTCCGGTGCTTGCGAGTGTGCGACGCGCCGAGAGGAACCGCTACTCCGCCTCGCTGGTTCGCTGGTCTCCGCCTTCCATGGTGTCGTGCGGATGAAGATGAAGATGCGGGGAGAGAGGCAGCGACGAGGAAGAGAAGGGGAACCGGTTTCCTTTTTTTCCTCTCTCACTCTCTCTCTTATGTCATCCGCATGTGGGCCACTATGAGCTGCCCTCCACTCACAATTCAAAGACAAATTTGCCCCTTCTAGAAGCATTTAGGTAGGCCAAAATATAGGGGTATGTGTGGCATACGAATTTTGTTAATTTTTCTTCCCAATTGGACCTTAATCCCACTTGAATCAAATCAATTTGACCCCTATAATTTTATTCAATATTTCATCAATCAAATTGGTATTTTTCCTTACCAATATAGCCCACTTGCATCTCAATTTCACAATCCCTGGCTTCAATTGAACGAAAACGGCCCTATTTATCCAGTCGAAATTAGAACCCGAAAATTTGGATGTTACAGCTGGGTTGAAGCTATGCAAGAAGAACTCAGACAATTTGAAATTAATGATGTCTGGGAGCTGACTCCTAAACCAAAAGGTAAATCAATTGTTGGAGCTAAATGGGTTTTTAGGAACAAGATGGACAAAAAAGGAAAAGTCATAAGAAACAAGGCTAGACTCGTGGCCAAGGGATACACACAAGAAGAAGGGATCGACTATGACGAGACTTATGCACCAGTAGCAAGGTTAGAAGCAATTCATTTATTACTTGTATTTGCTTGTCATAAGAATTTCAGGTTATTCCAAATGGATGTCAAAAGTGCCTTCTTAAATGGATTCATCCATGAGGAAGTTTATGTGGAACAACCACACAGGGTTTGAAGACCCAAGAAAACCGACTCGATTCGGACTCAAAAAGGCCTTATATGACTTAAAGCAAGCATCTCGAGCTTGGTACGACAAACTAAGTAAGTTTTTAATTCGAAATGGTTTTGTTAAAGGTAAAGTAGACACTACTCTTTTTATTAAAAGAGAAAGCAAAAGTTTTCTGCTTGTTCAAATATATGTCGATGATATTATTTTTGGATCTTCTAATGAAAGTCTCAGTGCAAGAAATTCTCTAAGACTATGCAGGATGAATTTGAAATGAGCATGATGGGTGAGTTAACCTTCTTTCTTGGACTTCAAATAAAACAACTGAAGGAAGGTGTCGCGACCTCTTTTTTTTTTTTCGACGCCCGCAGTCGGGTACGAGTGCCTAAGGAGGCTAATGGCTCGGTTGAAATTATTAAGCCCAGACTCTCCCAAGTCTACCAATTCACGACTTAATGGTTCAAGTTTTTAACCTGTAAATCAAATTTTAAATCGGAGTCGCCACTAATCGATTTGGGGTAGGTTGATTAGAAACCCAAGTGAAGTATCGGGAGAAATACTCACTCCGCGCAACCAGAGAAATTAGGATCGGGACTTGATTACACTAGTTAATCACTAATGCCCTTTCGGTACCTAATCTTGTTTAAACCATGAGGTTTTTTGGATGTTCGAGGGATTTTCCATGCATTTTTTGGGAGGAAAAAACATTTTTTGAGTCATTTTCTAATTTTTGGACATAAAAGGGATTTTTTTGGATTTTTGGTATCTTTTGGAAAATACAAGTCTTTTTGGCATTTTTTGAATTTTTTTGGCTTTTTCATAAATTTTTGGCTTTTTTGGAAAATATGGAATATTTTTGATTTTTTTGATTTTTCGGAAAATAAAATATTTTTCAACATGTTTTAATAATTTTCGATTTTCTGGAAATTAAAACATTTTTTAATATTTTTTCGAAAATAATTATTTTTTATTATTTATTTATTTATTTAAATATTATATTTATTATTATAATAATATAAAAACGAACCGGCCGGGTTCCCGGGTTGACCGACCGGTTCGCGACCATGAGACCGTTACGGCCCGACTCGCTTTTTTCACCTTTCATTTTTTTAAAAACCTAACTGTTCTTGGCCCATTTTCATCAAAACTTCAACCCGTGGCTACTCGGCCCAACATCTACCCAGCCCAAGCGCGTAGGTCCGACCCGGGGAAACCCTACCCGGTTCAGACCCACGCTCGACCCGTCTTCAGCCGCTGACCCGGCTTGCGGCCATGACCCGATTCCTGAAACCCTACCCGGATTCGTGACCCGCTTTGATCTCGCCGACCCGACCTGCGCGTAACCCTCGAGATTTGGCGATCCGCGGCGCCGAGGCTGGGACGTCACCGAGCGGTGATTCGACGGCAACAACACGGCGGACAACAGGTAGGGTTTCGGCGACAATGATGAGCGGCTACTGGATTCGCAAGAAGCGGCGACGATGATGAGCAGTTGCTGGGTTCTCGGGGAGAAGGCGGAGCGACAATGGCGATGCGGGCGAGCACGGTTGTTACCTGGCTGCAACAACGGCGTGTTGTGGTGACGAACGGTGGCAGCGATGACGACAACAGGGCAGCAGCGGTGGTCCCTCAATTCTCAGATCTGGCGCGGCGTTGGTGGGTCGATCGCGGCATGGTGTCGGGGCGAGGAACAACAGCAACGGAGCAACGGTCGACGGCGTCGGGAGGGACGGCAGCGACAACGGGTCCTCGGCTTCTCAGATCTAGCACTTTTCCCTCCGATTCCTCTCTCACTCAGCCTTCACACGCTCGGATCTCTCCCCCTCGGGCTCGCTTGCCGCCGGCCTCCCCCGAAGTCTCTCGGAGGGGAGGTCGTTCGAGCTTCGCGACCCAATCTCTCGCGTGCTTGCTCTTTGATCCTCCCCTGAAGTCTCTCAAGGGAAGATCTCCGAGCTCGTCGTGGCGTTCTTCGACGAAGGTGGTGCCCTTTTATAGGCGAGGAGGTCCCGTCGACGGAGCTTCGACCGGGTCCTCTTCGCGCGCCGAGCGACCATCGACAAACCAACCGGTGTCCCATCTTAGCATTAAAGGAGCGCATTGAAGGCGCATGCGCGTCGTCCTCTCCTTCGGCGGCCTACCTCCGTGCCTCTCTACCGTAGGCTGCCCTTGAGCGCGCGCCGGCCACCGCGCGTGAGATGCGAGGCGAATGAAGAAGAAGAAGACAGGAGGAAGAAGAAGAAGGGGGCGAGTGTCGTGCGAAAGAAAGGGGCCGGCCGCTTTTTTGCTTTTTGCTTTTCTTGTTTTTATTTGTTTTTTTTCTTGTTTTCTTTTTGTTTTTATTGAATTTATCTGAAAAAGAGGCAAAATACAAAAATAAAGAAACTTAAGCCTAATTAAAAACCTAATCAAAATTTTAGGTGTCAACAGCTGCCCCTTTTTGAAGGTGAGTTCGCAGAGGTTGCATTCAAAGATAAACCTGATACCTAAATTTTGTCTGTACATATGCAATAGATTATATGATATTTTGGACCTAGTGTCCTATGCAGAAAATGAGTAATATAGCATTACACATAGTAAGACAGATAAGAAGCTACCTGTAGTTACTTACCGGGAATGAGTGAGATAGGGTGTGAACCCCGAGTTTTGGCAAGTATCAAGGCATCATCTTACCTGGTGACATGAGGAAGTTGCTTTTCCAGGACCCGAACCATTCTTCGATCGCACTGTTAGAGCAATAAGTTGTTTGTCTAGGACCCGAACCTTTCTTCGGTCGCCTTGACGGGAATTGCTTTTCCAGACCCGAACCTTTCTTCGGTCGCCTGTTAGAGCAATAAGTTGGTTTGCCTAGGACCCGAACCTTTCTTCGGTCGCTTTGACGGGGAATTGCTTTTCCAAGACCCGAACCTTTCTTCGGTCGCTTGTTAGAGCAATAAGTTGGTTTGTCTAGGACCCGAATCTTTCTTCGATCGCCTTGACGGAGAATTGCTTTTCCAGGACCCGAACCTTTCTTCGGTCGCCTGTTAGAGCAATAAGTTGGTTGTCTAGGACCCGAACCTTTCTTCGGTCGTCTTGACGGGAATTGCTTTTCCAGACCCGAACCTTTCTTCTGGCCGCTCGTTAGAGCAATAGGTTGTTTGTCTAGGACCCGAACCTTTCTTCGGTCGCTTTAACCGGGATGCGCCGACCTTTCTCAGGGCATCTGCTTGTTGGGAGATAGTACTTGGATGATCACAAGTACAAACTCTTGGAGGATACTTGGATGATCACAAGTATCGAAGGGCTACCTGGATGATCACAGGTACAAACTCTTGGGGGATACTTGGATGATCACAAGTATCGAAGGGGTACCTAAAATATTCGTGTGGAAATATCGAGGATGGGTCTTGCATATACGTGAAGGTCTCTCACCTCCTAGTGTGGGAATATCGAGGACGTACCTTGGATATTCGTGAAGGTCTCTCACCTCCTGGTAGTTGGAATATCGAGGACGTACCTTAGATATTCATGAAGGTCTCTCACCTCCTGGTAATTGGGAATATTGAGGACGTGCCTCGCATATTCATGAAGGTCTCTCACCTCTTGGTAAAGGGGAATATCGAGGACGTACCTGAGATATTCGTGAAGGTCTCTCACCTCCTGGTAATTAGGAATATCGAGGACGTACCTGAGATATTCGTGAAGGTCTCTCACCTCCGGTAATGAGAATATCGAGGCGTACTTGGATATTCATGAAGGTCTCTCACCTCCTCGGTAATTGGGAATATTGAGGACGTGCCTCATATATTCATGAAGGTCTCTCACCTCCTGGTAAAGGGGAATATCGAGACGCACTGGATATTCGTGAAGGTCTCTCACCTCCCGGTAATTGGGAATATCGAGGACGACTGAGATATTCGTGAAGGTCTCTCACCTCCGGTAATTGGGAATATCGAGGGCGCCTTGGATATTCATGAAGGTCTCTCACCTCCTGGTAATTGGGAATATTGAGGACGTGCCCCATAAATTCATGAAGGTCTCTCACCTCCTAGTAAAGGGGAATATCGAGGACGTACCTGGGATATTCGTGAAGGTCTCTCACCTCCTGGTAATTGGGAATATCGAGGACGTACCTGAGATATTCGTGAAGGTCTCTCACCTCCTGGTAATTGGGAATATCGAGGGCGTACCTTGGATATTCATGAAGGTCTCTTACCTCCTGGTAATTGGGAATATTGAGGATGTGCCTCACATATTCATGAAAGTCTCTCATCTCCTGGTAAAGGGGAATATTGATGACGTACTTGGGATATTCGTGAAGGTCTCTCACCTCCTGGTAATTGGGAATATCGAGGACGTACCTAGGATATTCGTGAAGGTCTCTCACCTCCTGGTAATTGGGAATATTGAGGACGTGTCTCGCATATTCATGAAGGTCTCTCACCTCCTAGTAAAGGGGAATATCGAGGACGTACCTGGAATATTCGTGAAGGTCTCTCACCTCCTGGTAATTGGGAATATCGAGGACGAACCTAAGATATTCGTGAAGGTCTCTCACCTCCTGGTAACATAACCTTGGATGTAGCATGAGGCTTACCTGGATGGTCGCAGGCACTCAAAAGGGCTGGAACACCTGGGTAGCCACAGGTGTACAAAGTACTGGGTAGGCATAGGCACACAAAGTAGTGAAATGCTTGAACAACTGCTATTATTTGGGGACAACTTGGACAAGTTGAGTGTCATGAAAAGGAAATACCTGGACAACGGTGGGTTCTTGACGATATGGGGATACCTGGCAATATCTCTGATCTCTGAGAGTGTGTCTGCTATTTGCACACATGATTGTATATGCTGTAAATTCATGAGTTCAAATGAGATTCATGCATGATAATTTTGTCGGTTTGCATCACCCGATTTCCACCGAAGATTTTGAAAGACAACCTTCATTTAGAATGTAGATGTCTTGAGCATGCCGATGAGGGACTTTCGATCAAAAGGACTTTTCGCTCACTCTCATGGAAAAGGCTATCCTGACCATTAATGCAGGATTTATAAGGACCACACTTTCTTACTGTCATCATGTCAGCATGAGTCTGAGTATTCTCGCAAATGGTACGACTTTACCAATGTGAGAGGTCTTTGTTGAAACCGTGACGAAGATTTGGTCAATGACTCATCAAATGGGACGGTCGAGGTCAAGGCTTATGAACGAAGTTCCGCACGATCATCTTCGGGTTTGCAAGTCGAGAACCCTGCGAAAAGAGATAGAGTAATCTTGCTCGTACTTCTTCGAGCGATGCTTATGTACATATGAAATCCTACGTTAATTGAAGTGCCCTAGTCTGAAGAGACTTTTACAATGGGACGCAATGTAGACTTGACTCATGTGTAAGAGGGTGAGAGTTCGTGACTGTCTCGGCGTTTGTCACTGGTCTTTCTTGTCAGATGGAGGTTCTATGGACCACAACAACAACTTTTCTTGGCCGTATTTTTGACTGGAGGGCATTGGCCTTGCTTTTACCAGGCACACTGCTTTTTTCATGCCCCTATTTTTATTCCAGTTCTTCTTTTCCGAGCATTGACCTTGCTTTTACCAGGTACACTGCTTTTTTATGCCTCTGTTTTTTTTTTTTTTTTCATTCTTGTTGCTTGAGAGCTGATCTTGAGAAGTTCAAGCAAACGCCTTTGTTAGACTATTGAGTCTTCATCTTTTACCGGCGCTTCTGATTATGCTGCTCAAATGGCAGTAGCTTCTGCTTTGCCTCCATGTGAGGGTGAATTTACAGACTCAATTGAGTTGTACAATGGATACAAGTGTGTAAAGAAAGAATTGCTCTTTATGACTTTAGGGCACTTAAATTAACGTGAGTGTTCATATGCAATAAGGACACCCGAAGATTGATGCAAGTGCGAGCAAGAAAATTTCTATCTCTCTTCTCACCTTGTGATGCTTTTTTTGTCTCCGATCTACCCCAGTGTGGGGTGGTTCTTGACAAGGATAAGACAGAGATTTCATCAGTGTATGGGGCTCAATGGGGTGAGCGATGGAATGCCTCTCACTATTTTGGTTATCGTATCATTCGCGAGAGAACTCTTTACCCTGCAGTCATAGAATCTTCTGCACTCATCTCACAAGTGTATAGATGGGGGGGATTGTGTGTAGGATATAGCTTGCCTGTCATCATTCTGACGCGCCTCATCTAGCATGCTCGATTAATCTTGTATTCTTCAATTAGCTGTCTATTCTAATAATTCTCAATGGAATCAGAGATTTAGACAGACAAAATCATCATTTAAAATCCATTTGGAAAAGGTATGCAGTATTTTAAATGTGATGGAGTTTGTACTCTCAGAACAAATGAATGGTTTTTACCCAAGAAACCCTATTAACAGCTTTAGGGGTGTTTACTTGGTGGAATTGTATTTACAAATGTGTTGAATTTTGAACATCAAAAGAGTTATTTGCGAATGGGTGTCGATGGTTGTCCCTATTGATTAGGGATATGACACATGAATGATTAGCCAATGATTGGGAATCTGATCGGGCATCTCTGCTTTTGCCCCTGCAGAAGAGAAGATGTACAAGTAGATCAATTAGTTTAGCCAAAATCAAATGTGAGTTGAGGCCTGAAGATTTTCTGTCATTTGCTTTGGTGATTACTCAGGACGTCATTACACTTAGGAGAGCTTATCGAGTTTGACATGTCTTTCCTTGATTTGTTATCCGCATTTTTTACGGTCAAGTGATCCCGCAATGATAAAAGGGATCATGTTAGTCGAAGCTCTTTCAAGAGTCGAATAACTTGGAAGCGATACAACATTACCCTTCACCGGATTGGATGGACCTCAAGTGCAAGTGGGACACGAAGTCCTACGTCTTTTGCTTCGTTAGGTCACTCGCTCTCTTGTAATTTGCAAGTGCAAGAGAAGCAAAAATTTATTATTATTATTTTTTACCAAGCGGCTAAGCTGCCGCGTCGGGGATTGGAACCCCCGACTTCGGACCTTTTTGCTTCTTCCCGGATACCACTCGGCTAGGGGCGCCGACGGTGTCCGTAGGACGCTTCTTTTTTCATTTAACCAAACCAGCTCCTGGACGACACGTCCTTTCATACCAAGCTAGGTAAATCGATATGGGTTATTTGATTTGCCCAAATTAACCATTAAGCTTGCTTCTTGAATCATATGCTTCCTGTCAATAGGAGAAAATATGTCAAAAGTGAGTTCAGATACTGGGAGTATTGGAAACAATACCAAATTACTCTTTTCCAAAGTTTGTATTTGCTGACTCCTAGGGATATTTGAATGTCAATGATGACCTTTTGTTTTGGCCCTCTTCATTTATGGCCCTATGTACACGATTGATGATTTGCAACGCCTTCCTTCTGTGGAATTCCGTCTTTGACCATATGACCATTAGTAGCATTGAGCAAAGTCATGTACTTCAAGCTTCTATGGAATCTGAGATGGACAATCAAAACCTCTAATTCTCTGATGGCAATTATTTCTTGCGAGAGCATGCATCTGGAACAAGAAGTCAGGTTTCTAGGTCCTCATTTTGAATAGGGGGCTAGAGACCGCTTCAACTGTTTGGATTTCTTCCCTGTTGACAGTAGCCAATTCAAAGAAAGAGAAAAGATCCCTTCCTTGTGCTTCTGGGCTTGTCGAAGCTGGAAGTCCCACAGCATCTAGTTGCTCAGGCATGTTATGGGGAAAAGATATTGCTCCGGCTTGAGAAGGAGTTGGGCAGGAGCAAGGTGGAGTGCACAGAGCTCTTGGGGATGGCTTGATTTCAACCGTATGCCTATACCTATTACGTCCTATCTTTCGTTTCCTGTAAATAGAAAAGAGAGGACATCATTTTCAAAATTATATTCAGGGAATAAAACTTACATTTTTGAAATGGGATGATTCTTTCTATTTGCCCCTATTTTCTTGGCAGGGTGTCTTCGAATTTAATGAGTTTGCCTGATGCGCTTGCTTCAAATGCCCCCTGTCACACTAAGTCAAAGGGGATGGGAATAATCTTCTGAGACATGAAGTGAGTAAGTCAGAAAGACAAATATGATTAATTTGATCATCATGTTCAAAAGCTTTTGGTAATGAAATATTTTATGTTTTCAAAATATGCCTTTGGGGGATAAAAAGCATGAGGAAGCCCAGTCCTCAGTATTCTCCTTGGATGATATTTTTTTCATGGTTGGATAGCATCACTGGGCTGGTTTGGGATACCGCCTCATGCTCTCTCAAAATATTTTCAGCTTTATTTAATAAGTGGATTTACATTTTGGAAAAGTGTTTTCAAAAGTCGGTTCTCGCGTAACGATGTTGAAAATAAAACAAGCCAGGCCTAAGAAAGATGTACAAGCTCCCACGTAGGGGAATACGAAAGGAAATTAAAAAGGGTTCTACTCGAGCAGGCCTGCACCCATTTTCCCTTACAGTCCTTCATTGATGCTGTCCATGAAAAGGTCTCCAAACATGGTGGTCATGTCATCTAGCCCTTCTTTCCCTGTTGCTAAGAATGGCATTTCATTGCCTGAATAATACCCGGCCTTCACCAACCCTTGATGAATGTTAGCGGTATGTGCTTCAACATTTCTGCTCTGACTGTTTTTAGAACTGAATACCGCATTTACTTTGTCGGTGTGATCAGGGAGTGAATTGCTCTGGAATGAGAAAGCTTTAGTGTCTAACAGGTTCTGGATTCGATTCTTGAGGGCGAAGCACTCATCAGTCGAGTGCCCCACTTCTCCCATGTGATAGTCGCATTTTTTGGACGGGTCATAGTTGGAAAAACTTTCAGCGTTGGGTCGCTTTGGCTCAATTGAAAGGAGGTTCTTCTTCCGAAGGATTGCCAGTAATTGTGACGGAGATCCAGGAAGAGGAGTAAATTGTCTCTTGTTGCTGTAATGCTGGGATGGTTGACGGCTGGTGGTCTGTTGCTATCTTGCACTTGTCTGAATTGTTGGAGAATGATTGTAGGTCGCATTGACATCTACCAGGGGTTCTTTATCTTTCTTCATGCTGAACCTGTCCGTGGATGCAGGTTCAGTGAACCAACCATCTCTCAACCTTATCTCGATTTGCTCCCCTACTGGAATGAGATGATTAAATGATTCGGCGATCGTGGTTACCATTCGATTGCGGTACTTGTAAGGGAGGGTTTTGATAAACATCTTTCTCAGCTCGAAATTGGTTGGTTCAGGACTAATTTGGGCGGCCAGATTCCTCCATCGGATAGTATATTCTTTAAACGATTCGTGCTTTTTCTTTTCGGTACGCTCAAGATCCTCACGAGAAGGAGCAATGTCCATTATGAACTTATACTGCTTGAGGAATGCCTCACTCACTTCGCTCCATGTTTCGAGGAGATTCATGTTCTTTGTAATGTACCACCTTAGGGCAGGGCCTATTAGACTTGATTGGAACAATTGGATCATTAATGGTGCATTATTAACGTATTGGGTCATTCGAACCAAGTACATTTGCAAATGAGCCCTAGGGCAAGTCGCGCCATCGTACTTCTCAAACTCAGGCATTTTGAATTTTTCTGGCATTTTGACATTGGAATAAATGGAGAGGTCCGTCAAAGTAGGATCTTGGAGGCCTTGCAGTTGTTTCAGTTTCTCCTCAAGCTTTTCGAGGCGTTTGTCATGCTCAGTTTTAGACAAACTGTCTGGCCTAGCTTTCTCGATCATGGTTGGGTGCGGATCATCCTCCAAGGGCATGTTATCATCGGTATCTCCACCTCGATCACCCCTAGTAGATGATTGTGGCAACAATACCTCGATTGAGGCCGGGGCGGGAGTGAGTTTGCCTTGGATGGAGTCTATCTGCTTTGAAAGTTGTTGAAGCACATTGAAGACTTACTTCATTTCACTTTCCATGATGGCAATACGGCTTGGTACATTTTCTTCGGCCATTGTTGCTCTTGCTTTTGAACGAGTCTGGATCGGCGAACGTTGATGTTTCGTGATTACCCTGTCATGAATAAACAAGCGTGTGTGAATACAAGGCGTAAATAGGGAGTCAATCCATGATGACGACCTAACCCTACTCATTTCGATTATTCATGAAAAGGTAGACGATTTCCTAAGCATGGATTGAAAAAGGGCATGTGAGATGTTAGCATGGACTAAAAAGATATTTAATTTGAAAGGTGAAGAAAGCATGAATTGCAACAAATTTTGAAAAAGATTTCTATCCCTTTTTGAGGCAAATGAAAATTCTTGCGAAAAAGAACTTTTTAACATGCTTGAGAATAAAAACATTAACTGAAAGTAATTTCTTTTGCAAAAGTTTTTTTTTTTTTAACTTTATGACAATTACTTCCAAATTTAATTGACCGTGGTATTAAATCCTAGACTAATCATGGACCACTCAATATATGCAGGAAGGTAAGTAAATTGCAAAGTACACGAAGAGAAACTTACATCACGCGAGAAAATTGATGACAATCACATAAACATGCGCATGATATGTGTGGCTCGATTTCTAACTGAGAAGGCTTGTTGAGATTAAAAGGATATCTGCTCGTCGCAGTCTCGCGTTAGCAGCATACTCTCCTAACCTCGGCTAAGAAATTCGTGGAAAAGAAAGGCAACCTCTACATCGCAGTCTCGCGTTCGAGGTCGTATCTTTCTTAACACCATCCTAGAAATCCTATGGCGGCCTAGGTCCGGCGGCCGAGTTGTGTGTGTCATGTGTAGTGCTAAAACATTTAAGGATGCACAGCAGTTTATAATCACAAAACATTTTATTTTAACAGAATAAAAAAAAAACTTTAAGCTATTACCCTGCACCAAAGAAAAAAAACCCAAGTTAACAAAGCATTTAAACAAAGATAAAATGGCCTAAGTCCTCAAAGTCCCCAGCGGAGTCGCCAAGCTGTCGCGACCTCTTTTTTTTTTTTCGACGCCCGCAGTCGGGTACGAGTGCCTAAGGAGGCTAATGGTTCGGTTGAAATTATTAAGCCCAGACTCTCCCAAGTCTACCAATTCACGACTTAATGGTTCAAGTTTTTAACTCCGTAAATCAAATTTTAAATCGGAGTCGCCACTAATCGATTTGGGGTGGGTTGATTAGAAACCCAAGTGAAGTATCGGGAGAAATACTCACTCTGCGCAACCAAAGAAATTAGGATCGGGACTTAATTACACTAGTTAATCACTAATGCCCTTTCGGTACCTAATCTTGTTTAAACCATGAGGTTTTTGGATGTTCGAGGATTTTCCATGCATTTTTTGGGAGGAAAAAACATTTTTTGAGTCATTTTCTAATTTTTTGGACATAAAAGGGATTTTTTTGGATTTTTGGTATCTTTTGGAAAATACAAGTCTTTTTGGCATTTTCTGAATTTTTTTGGCTTTTTCATAAATTTTTGGCTTTTTTGGAAAATATGGAATATTTTTGATTTTTTTTTATTTTTCGGAAAATAAAATATTTTTCAACATTTTTTAATATTTTTCGATTTTCTGGAAATTAAAACATTTTTTTAATATTTTTTCGAAAATAATTATTTTTTATTATTTATTTATTTTTTTTAAATATTATATTTATTATTATAATAATATAAAAACGAACCGGGTCGGGTTCCCGGGTTGGGACCGACCCGGTTCGCGACCCGCGAGACCGATACGGGCCCGACTCAGTTTTTTTCTCCTTTCATTTTTTTAAAAAACCTAACTGTTCTTGGCCCATTTTCATCAAAACTTCAACCTAGAAGCTACTCGGCCCAACATCTACCCAGCCCAAGCACGAAGGTCCGACCCGAGGAAACCCTACCCGGTTCGACCCACGCCCAACACGGTCTTCTTCGCCGGCCGACCCGGCTTGCGGCCATGACCCGATTCCTGAAAACCTACCCGGATTCGTGACCCATTTGATCTCACCGACCCAACCTACTCGTAACCCTCGAGATTTGGCGATCAGCGGCGCCGAGGCTGGGACGTCACCGAGCGGTGATTCGACGGCAACAACACGGCGGACAACGGGGGTTTCGGCGACAATGACGAGCGGCTACCGGATTCGCAAGAAGCGGCGACGACGATGAGCAATTCTTGGTTCTCGGGAGAAGGCGGAGCGACAATGGCGATTCGGGCGAGCACGGTTGTTACCTGGCTGCAACAACGGCGTGTTGTGGTGACGAACGGTGGCAGCGATGACGACGACAGGGCAGCAGCGGTGGTCCCTCAATTCTCAGATCTGGCGCGGCGTTGGTGGGTCGATCGCGGCATGGTGTCAGGGCGAGGAACAACAGCAACGGAGCAATGGTCGACGGCGTCGGGAGGGACGGCAGCGACAATGGGTCCTCGGCTTCTCAGATCTAGCACTTTTCCCTCCGATTCCTCTCTTAGCCTTCACACGCTCGGATCTCTCCCCCTCGGGCTCGCTTGCCGCCGGCCTCCCCCGAAGTCTCTCGGAGGGAGGTCGTTCGAGCTTCGCGACCCAATCTCTCGCGTGCTTGCTCTTTGATCCTCCCCTGAAGTCTCTCAAGGGAAGATCTCCGAGCTCGCCGTGGTGTTCTTCGACGAAGGTGGTGCCCTTTTATAGGCGAGGAGGTCCGGTCGACGGAGCTTCGACCGCCGGTCCTCTTCGCGCGCCGAGCGACCATCAACAGCCAAACCGGTGTCCCATCTTAGCATTAAAGGAGCGCATTGAAGGCGCATGCGCGTCGTCCTCTCCTTCGGCGGCCTACCTCCGTGCCTCTCTACCGTAGGCTGCCCTTGAGCGCGTCGCCGGCCACCGCGCGTGAGATGCAGAGGCGAATGAAGAAGAAGAAGACAGGAGGAAGAAGAAGAAGGGGGGGCAGGTTGTGCGAAAGAAAGGGGCTGGCTGCTTTTTTTGCTTTTTTCTTTTCTTGTTTTTATTTGTTTTTTTTCTTGTTTTCTTTTTGTTTTTATTGAATTTATCTGAAAAAGAGGCAAAATACAAAAATAAAGAAACTTAAGCCTAATTAAAAACCTAATCAAAATTTTAGGTGTCAACAGAAGGAACTTTCATTCATCAAGAAAAGTATGCAAATGATCTTGTCAAAAAGTTTGGATTGGACAATTGCAAAAAGGCTGATATACCAATGTCAAGTTCCTCAAAGATAGACAAAGATGAAGAAGGAAAGAAAGTCGACCAAAAGTTATACAGGAGCATCATCGGATCACTTTTTTATCTTACTTCTTCTAGACCAGACATTTTGTTTAGTGTTTGCATTTGTGCTAGATTTCAATCAAACCCGAAAGAATCTCATTTAAATGCAGCAAAGCGTATTATCAAATATATTTCATCAACTTCAAGCTTTGGTCTCTGGTATCCAAAAAGGGGAGACTTTACTCTTCTTGGATATTCAGACGCAGACCTTGTTGGATGCAGAGTCGATAGAAAGAGCACCTCGGGTACTTGTCAACTACTTGGAGGCAGGATAGTGTCTTGTTTTCAAGAAAGCAAAGTACAGTCGCTCTTTCTACAGCAGAAGCAGAATATATAGCTCTTGGAAGTTGTTGTTCGCAAATTTTGTGGATAAAACAACAGCTAAGAGACTTTGGAATTGAAGACTCATGCACGGAAATTAATTGCGACAACACCAGCGCTATAAATCTCACCAAAAATCCAATTCTTCACTCAAGAGCAAAGCATATAGAGATTCGACATCATTTTATTAGAGACCATGTTCAAAATGGAGATGTTTCAATTCAATTTGTTGATTCAAAAAATCAACTGGCGGATATATTTACAAAGCATTTGGAGAAAAATCAATTTGAAACCATCTACTCCAGACTCAACATTTTGAGGTATGAGGAAATCAAAGTCTAAAGACTCTCAGACTCAGACATATAAGACTTTAACTGTAAGTAATCTCTCTATCTCTCAAAACTTATCTTGAAGAGGTACGATCGTCAGACTGTATTTAAATTATTGCTATATTTAATCGACGTAATTATTGCATCGTTTCCTTTTCAAAAAGGAAGTTATTTTTTAAATGACTATTTTCGCGGAAAAATGACAGTTATTTTGAAAATGCATCTTTTTATTTTCCTTTGTGACGGTTCGTATATCTCTCCTTTTAACCGATCGTGCACTTTGTTGATTCCTCTTCACTTTACTCTAAAAAAAAAAAAAAAAACCCTAGAAAGCATCGATCTTCCATTCCCGTTTGTCTTCTTTGTTTAATCTTCGAAAATGTTGTCATCTTTCTTGGGAAAGTCAAGCAAGGAATCTTCCAAAAACTGAGAAAGATGTCATCTTCAAGAAAGTCTTCGAGAATCGCAAGCAGGGGACCACGGCGAATGAGTGAGGGGCCTACGCACTTCGATCTTACCGAAGAAGAAGTGTCTCCGAAAAAGCAACCGAGCCCACAACATTCTCAAAGATCGTCATTCTCCTCCATGTAGTCCTCAAGGCGTTGATCATCAACAAGAGGAAGAAATCATTGATGATGCGAGATCCGTAAGAGTTCAAAAGCCCGCCTTTATTTATAAGCTGTATCGTGCTTTAAAAGGGACTCGTACTCTTTTGAACTATGTCGATGATTTTCTTAAAGACAAAGGATATGGCAATGAATATATCTTTTTGAGAAAAATGGAAAGTTTAGGAATTGCTCGTAAAGGGGTGGCAGAGGAAACCCTTGCGAATATCCTAAGTGATCCTCATGATTGGGGAATGAATCCTGTAGATGGGAATGATGATGATAAACTGTATAGCCAATTTCAACCGAGAATGGGTGTTACAGTTGAAAATCGAGGAAAAATGGGAGACTTGTTCAGATCGAAGGAACAGAAGGATCTGTACGCAAAATTGCTTAAGCGTGGGGTGATAAACCAAGAAGTGTGGATTTTGATTTTCTGGATACTTGTGAATGTGAACTTGAGGAAAAGTTTGGTTATCTTCAACTTGAAAAGTTCAGCTCCCGAACACTACGCAGGCCTATGCTGAATTAATTGCATATTTCTATTCAAATCTTAGCTTTTTGATGCGAATAGATTCTCCTTTTAGCGGCCAAAGATCAAGACTATGTTGTGGATATGGATATGCTTTGGAAGATGTATTAGGAGTTGAGAGAGGAAGATATCATCCAATCAAAGTTTCCATTGCTCGTGCCACATTGGAACTTGTTAAGATAGGAGAACAGAGGAAAAGATCACCTACTTAAGGATGAGTGCATTCAACATCTTGCTCCACAAGATTGTGATCAATTGCCTCCGACCAAATCAACTTCCAAGACGATGTTTCAAGTTCGGAGGCAAAGCGATGTATGCCATCCTCACTGGGAAAAGGTTTTCTCTTCCTCACACTTTGTTATGTTCCACATGTATAGAGCCATGATGAAGGACAGAGGTCAACTTCCTTACCCAAGCCTTGTGACAAAGTTATTCAGACATCTGAATATTCAGCCTCCGCAAATCTTTTGTGTTCGATCGTGCGATCATATGGTGGTAGGACTGAAGATTGTGACCAAAATGCGTCTGATGGAACTGAACAAGGAGTTGGAGAAATTCAAGGAGAAGACTCCAGTCAAAGCTCATCAAATCTCTTCTTCAAAAAGGAAAGGAAAGGAGCCCTTGGTTTCTTCAAAACCAAAAAGAAGAGCTCTTATTGTTGAAGATGAAGATGATGATGAAAATCTCACCATTTCTGCAATGGCTTTGAAGAATTTGAGTCATTCGTTTCCGAGAAATGGAACAACGTGAAAAGAAGGAAATGAAAGAAAGAAAAAGGAAAGAGAAGGCCAAGAGGAAAGAGAAGGGAAGAAGAAGAAAGAGAAGAAGATGAAAAAAGAAAAAGAGATGAGTAATAAGAAGAAGAGCAAAGACCGAGGAAGAAAGAAGAGAAGAATGAGAACTTGAGGAACACTCTTCTCCACCCGTAGGCATGGAAACAGGGGGAGATCAAGAGAAAGAAGGAAGTCCTCATATCCTGATGCAAGTGAAGGAGTTAGTCGCTCACCCGTGCACCCATGACATTTATGCCTCTCAATTTCTAGAGGAATGTCATGAAGTTTCATCGCCAAACTTGCAAGATTATGCGATCTACCATCATCTCGCATTTACTCCATCGTCGGGCCGAAGCTAGTACTGCGGGACCGATAATGCAGCCGATTTTCGCAGAATCATGGATATTCTAATGGAAATGCGAGGTTAAATTTATGCCTTGGAATGCAAGGTTCAAAACTTGCAAAATGCGGGTCAAGTTTCTTCATGTTCATTGAATGATAAAATCCAAGCCCTCTCTATTCAAATTCAGGCCAATGCCAAGGGTGAGGAGATTGCACAACTGAAGGAAGACTTGAAAAGGCTGGAAGGCATCGTTCAGTCTATGGGAGATTTCCAGCTTGTCCGCGTTCCCAAGCCATCTTGACTTTATTCCATTTTCATCTCAACCTTTTTAATGCTGACAAAAAGGGGGAGAGATGCAAGATTTGAACAATTTGATTTTTAATCATGTGGTTTGTTGGACTGTTTGTTGGATTGTTGGATTTTGTTGGACTGTTTTGATGTTTAACTCTTTTTGACTTTATTTTTGTGTCTGGATGAGAACTGAACAAGACTTGGACTTGATTGCTTCTATTAATATCTTATGGATGGCTTTATCGCTTGATATCTTATGGATGGCTTTATCGCATACTAGACTAACCTATTTTCTGTGGTTGTAGATTCTAGTGTTATTTATTTAGCCATTTATCTCTATAAGATATGCATATGTGTTTGAGAAATGTTTTGCAAGTCAAAGTTGTCCAAATCTGCAGGAAAGTTTTGTTACCATAAAAAATGGGGAGATTGTTGGAGAAATCTTCTCGAAGTGTTTTGAAGCTGACAAAACGTTTCCATTAGTCTAGTCTCGAAGGTTTGCGGACTCTACTATTTAAAATCAAGACCTCTTGACAGCCGGACTCAAGACTCAAAATCTATCCTCATTGATCTCTAATCCGTTGAAGAAAGGTTATCTAGAACTGGATGTTTCATTAAGGATTTAATCTTATCAACTGGAGAAGATCTCGTGGCTGGAAAAGACGTAATAGAATCCTTTGATTGATTGAGATTGATTCGATGATTGCCTAAATATTCTTGGAAGGTTCTACTTATGGAAACCGAGATCCTGATTGTATGGGCGAACAGGATTGATGGGCTATCGACACGTTCCTTTAATAGCCCGAATGATCTTCCTAATTAATTCCGTCCAACGGGTAGATTGGAGGAATTCCTTTGATGAGTGTCAACGGGTACGTTGGAATAAAGGAGTATATAAGGAAGACGTTCTAAGTTGTTGAGGTGTGCGTGATAGAAGAATTCCAAAGTCTGAAACTCCTTGTTATTTAGACAATTCCTTTGAGCGAATACTTGTATACAAAAGAGAGTCTATATTTGTGAGAAACCTTGAGGAAGTGTGATAGAACATCTACACTATGAAATAAGGAAAAGCTTTGTCTTGTAACTTCTCTTTTGTTCATAGTGAAATCCAGCGGTGGGCATCGGTGCGGAAAGTGGACGTAGGCTTGGAATAAGCCGAACCACTATAAACCTTGTGTTCAATTTTCTCTTCCTTACTCTCTTTACCTTTTGTTAATCAATAGTGAACTTCCTCGTAGAATTCATTTTTGTTAATCAATAGTGAACTACCTTTCTCAAAATCAAAGTTTGATGTGTTCAAGAATTGCTTCGCTATCTCGATAAATTGTTTGTGCAACTATTCACCCCCCTTCCGCTAGGTGCTTATACTATCTATTCCATGTGCTATCTCAAAACTAACTAAAGTATAAAATTTTGCTTTTAAACTTAACTTAGCAATAGACTATGAAAAGGAAATTAGACTCTAGTAATCAGATAGAGTTACGATAAAAGTAAAAGAGCTTAGGGAAGATAATAAGAACATAAGAGCTTAGGAAAGAGAATAAGAACATAAGGTTTATAGTGAGTCGACTTAATCCAAGTCTACGTCCACTCTCCCGTACTGACAGCCCACACAAGCTGGATTTCACTAATAATCAAAAGAGTTGTTATAGTATAGCTCTTCATTGATTCCACAGTGTAGAGGTTCTGCTACACTTCTTCAAGGTCTCATAGAAGTATAAACTCTCTTGTGAGTACAAATTCACGTTTAACAATTGAATTGACAAAGAATAATGATCTTTAGACTTTGAAATTTCTCTATTGTGCACACACTTGAATAACTAGAATGTCTTTCTTATATACTCCTCCATGCCTTCATAACCATTGGCACTTATTAAAGGAGCTCTTCCAATCTACCCATTTTATAGAATCAATTATGGAGATTTCGAGTTATTTAAGGAATATGACGATAGCTCACCAATCTTGCTCGCCCATACAATTGGGATCTAGGTTTTTATAAATAAAACCTTCCAAGTATACTTCGCCAATCAATAGATCTAAATTACTTGAATAAAAATGAATAATAGATTCCAAGATGCTATATCTAGCCAAGAGATCTTCTTTAGTCGATAGAATCAAATTCTTAAAGAAATCCTTAATTCTGGATAAGTCTTCTTTGACGGTCTTGAAAATGTCTATGAGGATAGACTTTGAATCTTGAGCCTGGTAGTCGGGCGGTCTTCAGACTTTGACGAGACAGTCTGCAAGTCTTCAGACTAGACTGATGAAAACGTTTTGTCAGTTTCAAAACAAATATGAAAGTTTTCTCCAACAATCTCCCCATTTTTTATGGTGACAAAACTTTCATGCAAATTTGGATATTTTTGAGCTGCAAAACAATACTCAAGCAAACATCGATATCTCACAAAAAATAATTGGCTTAGTAAAGATAGCCTTAAATCTATATCCACAGGAAATAAGTTAGTCTTGTAAATAAACAACTATCTTTGCTATGAAATACCAATAGTACTTAAGATACTACATCAAACATTTAAATGATCAAACAATCCAAATCCAAATGCAGTCACAACCAAATAACCAAACAAAAGTAAAGTCAATCAAAAAGTCAAGAGTTAAATCTCAAATCTACAACATCTTTCCCCATTTTTGTCAGCATTAAAAAGGTAGAGACGAAAAGAGAATGGAATTAGGATTGCTTTGGAATGCATACAAGCTGGAAATCTCCCATTGACTAGACAATCCCTTCCAGCTTTTTCAAATCCTCTTTCAGTTAAGCCACTTCTTTATCCTTGGCATTTGCTTGAACTTGAAGAGTAAGGGCATGAATTTGATCATGCAAAGAAATTGAAGAGGCTTGACCTGCATTTTGCAAGTTCTAAACTTCGCATCCCAAGGCATAAATTTGTCCTCGCATCTCCATAAGAACATCAAGCACTCTTTGAAAGTCTGCTATATTATCAGTCTGAGGTGTATTGGCAGATGATGGCATTTCTGTATGAGCACCTAGACTTGGCGATGAAACCTCATGACCTTCCTCAGAGAATTGAGATGCATATATGTCTTCTGGATTTGCAAGTGAATGACTAACATCTTCACTAGTAAAAGCAATTGAAGATGTACCACTTTTCTCAATAACTCCCCATGTTTCATTGCCTTCAGGCGGTGAGAAGTACTCTTCATGCTTTATTTCCTCTTGTTCATCTCTGCCTTCTTCTTCTTCTGCAACCCGTTCTTTCTCTACTTCTCTTCTCAACAATTCTCTTTCTCCACTTCTTTGCTATAACTCTTCTTTGTCTTGATCTTGTCTCTCCTCTGTCTCTGGAACAGAACGATGTAATCTTTTTAGAGCAAAAATGGTAATATCTTCCTAATCTTCTTCATCCTCCAAAATGAGTGCTCTTCTTTTCTTGGATGGAGCAATCATGGGCTCCTTCACTTTTCGTTTTACAGCTGAAGAGACTGGATGAGTCTTGACAGGGGTTTTCTCCTTAAATTGCTGCAAAGCTTTGTTAAGTTCCTTTAGAGGCATTTTGGAAACCATTTTCAGTCCCACAATCATTTGATCGCAGGTTCAAACATATAGAATCCTAGGGAGTTGAATATTCAAATGCCTGAATAACTTAGTGACAAGCGTTGAGTAAGGAAGTTGGCCCTTGCCTTTCACCACCTTTCTGTACATATGGAACATGATAGTGTGTGGAAGAGAGAACTTGTTACCAGCGTTAATGGCATACATCAGCTTTTCCTTGGAGTTTGAAACATCATTCTTTGAATTCGATTTAGGTCTAAGGTAGTTGATCACTATCTTGTGAAGAAAAATATTTGAGGCATTCATCCTCAAATATGAAATTTGTCCTCCTGCCATTCTATCCCGAACAAGCTCTACCGTTGCACGTCCAATAGACACATTAATTGATTGGAATTTCCTTCTTTCTACCCCAATCACATCAGCCACTATGTCCATAGTCCTGATCTCGAACACTGAATGAGAATCTATTTGCATCCAAGAAACTTAGATTAGATTAGAAGTAAGCAATGGGTTTAGCATGAGCTTCTGTTGTCTCAGAACAAAACTGTTCTAGTTGAAGAAGAGTGAATTTTTCTCGCAGCTTAACATTTAGAGAATCAATAAAATCAAAATCCACACTTCTAGGGTTGATCACCTCCCACTTTAGCAACTTAGAGTAAAGTCGCGTGTGTTTATTTGAGCAAAAAAAATCCGTCCTATTGCTTCGAATATTCACCGCAACACCCATTCTAGGCTTAAAATGAGTGTACATCTTATCATCATCATTCCTATCAAGTTGACTCAGCCCTCCAACACGTGGATCGCTTGGGATATTTGCAAATGCTTCTTCTGCTAACTTGCAGGAGCAATTCCCAATCGTTCCATTGTGCATAAAATGTTGGTTTCATTTTGATACCCTTTCTCTTTCAAGAATTCATCAATATAGTTCAAGGGAGTACCACCCTTCTTCAAGGCAGAGTAAAGATTAAAAATAAAAGCAGGCTTTTGAGTTCTTATAGGTTCTGCATCTTCAATGATTTCTTCCTCTGCTCGATGATCAATATCTTGAGATCTAGATGGATGAGATGGACGCTGTTGAGAATGTTATGGGCTATGCTGCTATCTAGTAGATTCTTCTTCCTCGGTGAGGTCAAAATATGTAGGATCCTCACGCATTTGTTGTGGTCCCATGTTTGCGATCCTTGAAGACTTTCTTTGGAACGACATTCTTCCCAGTTTTTGAGAGATTTCAAGCTTGTTTCGCAAGAAAGGTGAAAAATTTTCGAGGATTAAACAAGAGAAGAAAAGAAAAGTTGAAGATCTGTGCTTTCTTAGGGTTTGTGAGTAAAATGGAGAAAAACCAACAGCATATAAAGCAGTCGAAACGAGGCATACGGAATGACGTAAAAAGAAAAATAGAAAAATGCATTTTCAAAAAAAAGTAACTATCTTTTTTCTTCTAAAAAGAAAAATAAAAAATTTAAAAAAAAAAAAAGATAACCGTCATTTCAAAAGATAACTTCTTTTCGAAAAGGAATGATTGCGATAATCACGAAAACTGGGGAAGATAACATCAATCAATTACAGATTAATAGATGAACGTACCTTTTCGAGATTTAATCCAACAGATAACTTTCTAAAACAGAAATAACTTACAGTCATGATTCTTGATCTTCTCAATCTGAGTATCTTTAGACTTTTTAGCCCTGAGTTTGAACTTCTTCAGACTTTAAGATATTGAGTCTAGAACAAATAACCTCGAATTGGCTTTTCTCCAAAGGCTTCATAAAAATGTCCGCCAGTTGATTCTTTGAGTCAATGAACTGAATCGAGAAATCTCCATTTTGCACATGATCTCTAATGAAATGATTTTGAATCTCAATATGCTTTGCTCTTGAATGAAAAATTGGATTCTTAGTGAGATTTATTGTGTTTGTGTTGTCACATTTGATCTCAGTGCACGAATCTTTAATTCTAAAGTCTCTTAGCTGTTGTTATATCCACAAAATTTGTGAACAACAACTTTCAAGAGCCACATATTCTTCTTCTGCTGTAGAAAGAGTTACGGTACTTTGCTTCCTAAAAAACCAAGATACTATCTTGTTACCAAGCAATTGACAGGTGCTCAATGTGCTCTTTCTATCAACTCTGCATCCTGCTAGGTTTGCGTCTGAATATCCAAGAAGAGTAAAGTCTCATTCTTTAGGATACTAGAGACCTAAATTAGAGGTTGAAGCAACATATTTGATGATATATTTTTCAGCACTTAAATGAGATTCTTTGGGATCTGATTGAAATCTAGAAGTAGTAAGATAAAGAAGCGAACCAATGATATTCTTGTATAGCTTCTAGTTTACTTTCTTTCCTCCTTCATCTTTGTCCAGCTTCAAGGAACTTGATATTGGTATATTAGTCCTTTTTACAATTCTCCAAATTCAAACTTTTTGACAAGTTCTTTAGCATATTTTTCTTGGTTGTTTCACCTTCAGTTGTTTCACTTGAAGCCCGAGAAAGAAGGTTAATTCACCCATCATGCTCATTTCAAATTCATCCTATATAGACTTAGAGAATTTCTTGCACAGATTTTCATTAAGAGATCCAAAAATAATAGCATCAACATAAATTTGAACAAGCAAGAAGTTTTTGCTTTCTCTTTTGATAAATAGGGTAGTGTCTACTTTACCTTTAACAAAGCCATTTTGAATTAAAAACTTACATAACATGTCGTACCAAGCTCGAGGTGCTTGCTTTAAACCATATATCGCATTTTTTAGTTTGAATACAAAGTATGGTTTCCTTGGGTCTTCAAAACCGAGAGGTTGTTCCACATAGACTTTCTCTTGAATAAATTCATTTAGGAAAACGCTTTTGATGTACATTTGGAATAACCTGAAATTCTTATAACAAGCAAAAGCAAGTAATAATCTAATTGCTTCTAACCTTACTACTGGTGCGTAAGTCTCATCATAGTCTATCTCTTTTTCTTGCGTATATCCTTTGGCCATGAGTCTTGCTTTGTTCCTTATGACTTTTCCTTTCTCGTTCATCTTGTTCCTGAAAACTCATTTAACTCAAATGATAGATTTACCTTTTGGTTAGGAGTCAATTCACAAACATCATTGATACTTTGAATTACTTAGTTCTTCTTGCATAGTTTCAATCTAGCTTTCATCGCTTAAACCTTTTTCTATACTTTTGGGTTCTATTTCATAAATAAGAGCCATGGCAAGATAGACTCTTCACGCCTTTTGGATCTTGTACGAATTCCTTCATTAATGTCACCAATAATGGGTTTTTTGAGATGACTAGACTTGTGATGTCAGTTGCTGGTTAGCTTATCAGACTATTGATCTTTTTCTTCATTTGATTCTTCAATGATTATTCGTTGCTGGTCCTCTAAAGTCTGAGCTGCTTCTTGAGGTTTAGACCTTATAGAGTCTGGAGTAGGTTTAGATTCTTCTGGTTGGGTTTGAATCGATTGATTTTACATAAAGTCTTGAAATTTGACATTCATCGATTTCTCCACAGATTTAGTCTTTTTGTTGTATACTCTGTAAGCTTTGCTGCTGGTTGAATATCCAAGAAAGATGCCTTCGTCTGATTTTTCTTCAAACTTACCAACTCGATCATTTGCATTTTTCAATATAAAAAATTTACATCCAAACACATGAATATAGGAAAGAATTGGCTTCTTTCTTTTGAACAACTCATAGGGAGTTTTTTTTTTCCATAATAGGCCTTAAGAAGACTATTAATAATATAGCACGCTATAAAAACTGCTTCAGCCCAAAAACAATAAGAAATGTTACTTTCAATTAAAAGAGTTCTAGCCATTTTCTGTAGCGATTTATTCTTCCTTTCAACAACTCCATTATGCTCTGGAGTGTATGGTAAGGAGAATACATGTTGAAAGCCAGATTCATCATAGAATTTAGCAAAGTCTTGATTTTCAAACTCACCTCTATGATATGTCCGTATACTTGAAATAACATACATTTTCTCATTTTGAACTTTCTTAGCAAATTTATATAAAATATGAAAATGTTTCAGATTTACTTGCTAGGAAATATACCAAAGTGAATCGTGAATAATCATTCACTATTACTAGGCAATATTTCTTATCTTCAATGCTCTGAGTTTTAGTTGGTTCAAAGATATCCATATGCAAGAGCTGCAGTACACGATTAGTGGACACTTGATTTATTGGTTTGAATGAATTTCTTACCTGTTTTCCCAACACGCATGGTGTGCACAGATCAAACTTTTGGTATGTCAGTTTGGGTAGTCCATGAACAAGTTTCTTTGTTGAGATCTTGGCTATTTGCTTTATATTGATGTGCCCAAGTTTTCTGTGCCATAGATTTGCTTCCTCTTGAATTGAGATTAGACATTGAGATTTTTCTGGTTTAATATCCAACAGATAGATATTCTCATGTCTTCGCCTCGTGAAAGTCTGAGAGAAGTCATTACTGATTCCTGAACATATTCCTTCTTGAAAATTGATTTTGAAACCTGTGTCGCATAGCTGGCTGATACTTAGTAAGTTGTAGTTGAGTATTTCCACTAAGGAAACGTTACTGATTGTGAGACTTACAATCTTTACGGTTCCGTATCCCATAATTCTGCATTTGATATTTCTTCCAAATGAAACTTTTTCACCATTAACTTGCATAAGCTTTATGAAGCAACTTAAGTCTCCTATCATATGTCTTAAGCATCTACTATCCAAGTACCATTTAACATTTTTCTTGATAGTGACTTGCATTTGAAAAAGAAACTTAAGCTTTCTTTGGTACCCATACTTTCTTAGGTCCAATGGAGTTAGTGTGATATACGGTATTTGCCCAAACTTTCCTAACGAGTTTTCAAATCATAAGACAATCTTTCTCAAAATGTTCTGAGTTGTTACACTTAGAACATTTAAAAGCATTACGGCCTACAGGTTTTATAAAGACTTTTTGAAAATGATTTCTATAAAAATCTTTTGTTGGTCTTTGTTTAATTATTTTCTTTACCTTAGGAAAATTAATTAGAGGAATGGTTTCAGCAAAGTCATTTCCAAACCTGATTTGTTGAAGTAAGATCTTTATGTTGAAAGAATCTTTTTTTAATTTCTCAGATCATATGGAAAACCTTTTGGAAATACTTGAGATATCATTTTTCAAAAATGCATTTTCTTTTGAAAGATAATCTATATTTTCTTTCAAAGTAATAACACTTTTATCTAAATTTTCGACCTTTTTTCTTTTCAAACAATCTCTTGTTGCTTTAGTGTAGAATTTTCTCTTTTTAGTTTGGAAATCCTCTTGAGAGAGGTTTTGAGACTAGGACACAATTCATCAATATACTTAGAGACTTTAGTAGGAATTTTTAAATTACTTACCTCGATTTCACTATTTGAGTCTGAGTCTGCCTCAGAGTCTGAATCTGATTTTGATTGTGCCATAAGAAAAATATTGGCATAATCATCATCACTTTCTTCACATTCGATATCACTCTAAGTTTCTACTTCAAGAACTTTTAGGTATTTCTCAGCTTTTCCTTTTTTTTCTCTTCGATGTAAGGGATAGTTGGGTTTGATATGTCCATTTTTCTTACATTCAAAGCATATTACATCATTGTTGGATTCATCATCCTCAGTTGATTTATTTTGTAATTTTTGAGAACTTTGCTTCTTCGGATTGAATCTTCTTCCATTTCTATTCAGTTTTCTGAACCTTATTATCAAGAGAGCAAGCTCTTTATTGTCCATATCCTCTTCAGAATCTGTGACATCAGAATCATTATTAGATTTTAATACAATGGATTTTTTACCTTTGGGATCTTCATCTTCGTTGATTTGCTCCACTTCATAAGACTAAAGAGTGCCAACCAATTCGTCAACAAAGAGTGGTATGATTCTCTGTGTCTCCCTTATTGAGGTCTTTATGTAATTCAATCTTTGGAAAGTCCACGTAGTAACTTGTTAACCTTCATGGATCCAGAGATTGGTTGACCTTGATACTCAAGACCATTCATGAAATCTGTAAAACAACTAAACATGTCAGTGATAGATTCTCCTCGTTTCATCTTGAATGCTTCATATTGACCGAGCATAATATTGATTCTGGTTTCTTTCACTCAATCGGTTCCTTCATAGGTGATGTGCAATATATCTCAGACTTCTTTAGCTATTTCACAAGAAGATATTCAGTTATATTCAATAGGAGATAATGCACAATATAAGGAATAAATTGCTTTTGCATCAATAGCTTGTCTCATGGTTATCTCTTCTTGAGTCATTTCATTAGACTCAATAGCTTCTTTTTCTCTTTTTGAGACTGTTGCAACTTTAGGAATAATTCATTTGTCTACCATGTCTTATTCTAGAGAATCTTTTGATCTTAGGAATGCCTTCATCTTGTTTTTCTATATGCTGTATTCATTTCCATCAAAATAAGGCGGTCTTGTGTTACTTTGCCCTTCAACTAGACTTGGAGCCAACATACTAGCCATGGATCGTTAACTCTGAACTAAAAACACTTCAACTTAAATGATTACACAGGCTCTGATACCAATTGTGAAAGCTAGTAAGAGCACCTATAGGCGGTGAATAGGTGCGAAAACAAATTTTGTAGAGTAAAGTATAAAATTTTGCTTTTAAACCAATTCTGTTTAACAATAGACTATAAAAAGGAAATTAGATTCTAATAATCAGATAGAGTTACGATCAAAGTAAAAGAGCTTAGGGAAGAGAATAAGAATACAGTGGTTCGGCTTAATCCAAGCCTACGTCCACTCTTCCGCACAGACAGCCCACCGGCTGGATTTCATTAATAATCAAAAGAGTTGTTATAGTATAGCTCTTCCTTAATTCCACAGTGTAGAGACTTTGCTACACTTCCTCAAGGTTTCACAGAAGTATAAACTCTCTTTTGAGTACAAGTTCACGCTTAACAATTGAATTGACAAAAAACAAGGAGCTTCAGACTTTGAAATTTCTCTATCGTGCACACACTCGAATAACTGGAACGTCTTCCTTATATACTCCTCTATGCCTTCATACTTGTTGGCACTTTCCAAAGGAGCTCTTCCAATCTACCCGTTGGACAGAATCAATCAGGGAGATTTTGAGTTATTTAAGGAATATGACGATAGCCCATCAATTCTGCTCGCCCATACAATCAGGATCTAGGTTTCCATAAGTAGAACCTTCCAAGTATACTTCGCCAATCAACGTATCTAAATTACCCGAATAAAAACGAATAATAGATTCCAAGATGCTATATCCAGCCGAGAGATCTTCTTTAGTCGACAAAATCAAATCCTTAAAGAAATACTCAACTCTGGATAAGTCTTCTTCGATGGCCTAGAAACTGTCAATGAGGGTAGACTTTGAATCTTGAGTCTGGTGGTCTGGTGGTCTTCAGACTTTGACGAGACAGTCTACAAGTCTTCAGACTAGACTGATTGAAACGTTTTGTCAGTTTCAAAACAAATACGGAAGTTTTCTCCAACATTATGCTCGTAGAAATCAGTGCCTTGACACGCTCGTGCTCACGGTAGGACACACATCTAGATCAGGTGGGAAGAAAGAGATCCCACCCATTTTCTAAAGCTGGAAACAACATCAGTTTACAGAGACACCCTGGATGCACAAAGGAGGTTTTGGGGCATTGAGAAAGTGGAGTAGTGGAAGAAGGCTCTTGTGGAGGCTGTTAAAGTCGAGAGATGGAAACTAAGCTCACATGAAAGGTACATTACATCCTTCTTCTTCTTCTCTCGTAGGTTTCTTTTGATTTGTTTGATCGATCAACTAACGTATTGTCGAGAATGTCAATAGTATTGTCGAGAATGTCAATGAAAGGGATGCAGACACCAAGAATTCCAAAACTTGACACAGGGTCATACTTTAGTGCCAAAATTTCCAAAAAATACTCGTAAGTGCCAAAATTGGAAGATAAATGGACACTTAAGTGTCAATGACGTGAAATTCTAGTCAAATTGTTCACCTGGCTTTTTTCGGTGAGTTTTTTTTTTTAAATTTATTTATTGACGTGGCAATTGTTTAAAAAAAAATAATTCATATAGACACAGAGTATGCTAAATGATATCATTTTTGGCACATAAGTATTCATTTTCTACAAAACTTGGCATTTAAGTATTTACTTTTAGCCATGAGTGGCACTTAAGTGATTACTTGCATCATATCTTGATACTTAAGTAATCCTCTTTTAATGACAAGTAGCACTTAAGTAAATATGGAAGACGATGTCATTTTATATACGGATTGGCAAGTTACATAGATCAATTTTATTATTAAAATGAAATCATGTCGGATTTCCAGCAAACTTGCCGAGTTGTCACTAAAGTATCTCAATTTGTTTTAAAAAGTGACACTTAAGTATACTTTTTGTAATTTTTGACATTTAAGTGTCTATTCGTGTCAAGTTTTGGTACTTATGATGTACTTTAACCATCCAACAAACCTTCTTCCAACTGAAAATGAAAATATTGGCCGACGCTGCTGTACTCTTAACTGACCTCATTTACACAACATTTCTCGGTTTGGCTCAGGGAACTTTGTATAAAATTGACATACTATTCATCCACATGGTCACGTCATACTATGCATTAGGTAAATCATATTCTGTAATTAACGATCAATGATCTTTTAGCACATCAAAATTGTCGTGTAGTGCGTTGGGTGGTAGGTCCATGTACGGCATTTGCTAATGGTTCGGAACTGAGACTTCGGCTGCCTCGGCAGTGAAGGGGCACTTATTGTAAGACATAAAAATTCATATGCGGAAGCCAGAATCGTTTATAGACAAACCTCCAGCCATTGTTTGCATTCACATTCGTCGAATCTCCTGAAAAATCAAGAAAGCAATGGGCACACTCTACTAACCAAATTTCCTCACGTACTGATGGTGTATTCTAAATGTGAGGATTTTGTGTTAGACCTTGATCACCCGTTAGAAATGAACGTACGTCCCTATTTATACATCGTCTCCCATCAAGACTGGCGGTTGTCAATGAAAGGGTACGAAGCGTGGAAAACTTCATGTCGAATAGTCGCAACTTTTAGGAGAAAATTTGGGTATAAAATGTGGGATCACAAAAAATAAATAACATTCTCCCACTTGATCCCATCATTTTCATCATACGAATCATTCAACTAATTCCACGAAAACTTTATGCTTAAAGAAAAGAAACAAAATACATGGATCATGGCGACATGTCCTCTAAGAGTGAGTAATACCTTCCATGTATTACAATGCATCTTATTTCTTTAATGTCAGCCTATATGTGACAACATATCTTAATGAATAAACCTCATGTTTATTCCAGAACCAAGGATAAATGTTATTCTCATAAACAACAAAATGTGTACACAAAAATTGAGAATCAACATTATAACTGAATAAGAGTTCCATACAACAAAAATCGTTCATATGTCGACAAATCACATGATGGGACCTATTCCCATACTAGTTACATGATCCTTATACTTCATTGGTGGCATGCCTTTAGTTAAAGGATCGGCTATCATCAATTCAGTGCTAACGTGTTCAATGACCACTTTATTCTCCTTAACACGCTCCCTTATGGCTAAATACTTAATGTCGATATGTTTACTTCGACTGCCACTTTTGGCATTTTTAGCCATAAAAACTGCAGCTGAATTGTTACAATATATTCTTAATGGCCTAGAAATAGAATCAACAATTCTAAGCCAAGCAATGAAACTCTTCAACCATACACCATGCGAGGTAGCCTCAAAACAAGAAACGAACTCAGCCTCCATAGTGGAAGTAGCAGTCAAAGTTTGCTTGGCACTTCTCCATGACACGGCTCCGCCAGCTAACATGAAAATGTATCCAGATGTTGATTTTCGTGAATCAATGCAACCCGCGAAGTCCGCATCCGAATAACCGATCACTTTCAGGTTGTCAGTCCGTCTATACATAAGCATATAGTCTTTGGTACCTTGAAGGTATCTCAACATTTTCTTTGCAGCTCTCCGTGTGGTCTAAACCTGGATTACTCGATATCTTCCCAACATTCCAACAGCAAAAAGTGATGTCGGTCGAGTGCAAACTTGAGCATACATCAAGCTTCCAACAGCAGAAGCATATGGAATGTTGCACATTTGTTCCCTTTCTAGATCGTTCTTCGGGCATTGGTTCAAATTGAACCTGTCACCCTTCACAATGGGTGCTATACTTGGTGAACAATCTTTCATCCGAAATTTCTCTAGGACCTCATTGATATAGGTTTCTTGAGATAGTCCTAAAATTCCTCGAGATCTATCTCTATGGATCTTAATGCCAATGACATAAGATGCCTCACCCGTATCCTTCATGTTAAAACTCCTAGAGAGGAATTGTTTCACCTCATGTAGCAACCCCTTATCATTGGTTGCAAGTAGTATATCACTCCTAGAGAGGAATTGTTTTACCTCATGTAGCAACCCCGTATCATTGGTTGCAAGTAGTATATCATCCACATACAGCACAAGGAAACAAATTTTGCTCCCACTAACCTTCTGGTATATACATTGATCCATGACATTCTCTATAAAACCAAATGAAGAGATAACATCATGAAACCTTAAGTATCATTGGCGGGATGCTTGTTTCAAGCCATATATAGATTCTTAAGCTTGCACACCAAATGCTCACCTTTACTAGAGGAGAATCCTTCAGGTTGTTTCATGTAAACCTCTTCCTCTAGTTCTCCATTGAGGAACGCCGTTTTCACATCCATCTGATGTAATTCCATATCAAAATGGGCAACCAATGCCAAAACAATACGAAGAGAATCCTTCTTAGATACAGGAGAAAAAGTCTCAGTATAATCGATTCATTCCTTTTGAGTGAATCCTTTGGCAACAAGTCTAGCTTTATATCTTTCAATGTTACCCAATGAATCTTAGTTTTGAAGACCCATTTACAACCAATGGCCTTCGCATCATTAGGTAACTCAACCAAATCCCAGACTTTGTTAGATGCCATAGAACTCATCTCTTCCTTCATGGCATTGTACCATAAATTGGATTTATCACTATCCATGGCTTGTGAAAACGTTTCAGATCATTCTCGCTCCAATATTGTAGTCGGACTCTTGTAAATACACAATATAATCACTAGGAATAGCCGATTTCCTTGTTCTAGCAGATCTTCTCAATGTTGGATCAACATTCTCTTGAGGAGCATGTTGCTCAACCGGTTGTTCAACAGTTTCGGTAATTGCTGAACAACTCGGATCTACTCGGATCAATATCGCAGTTGTGGAACTTCAACAATTGGTTGTTCAATAGCCGGCTGAACTGAAGGGGCATTATGAGCAACAACCAATCTTAAACTTGAGGTGGAAAGTTGAGTATCTGAATGATCTTCCTTAGGAACAAGATCCCTTGGTTGATCGCTCCCACTGATCAAGTCATTTTCAAGAAATTTAGCGTTTCTTGATTCCACAATCCTAGTAGTGTGAGATGGACAATAAAACATATATCCCTTAGACCTTTCGGCATATCCAATGAAATACCCACTTATGGTCCTTGGGTCCAACTTCTTTTCTTGTGGATTATAAATTCTCACCTCAGACGGGCATCCCCAAACGTGCACATGATGTAAACTTGGTTTCCAACCCTTAAATAACTCAAAAGGTGTCTTTGGGACAGCCTTGGTCGGAACTCGGTTTAATATGTACACCGCCTCTTAAGTGCTTCAGTCCATAAGAATTTAGGAAGTTTGGAGCTGCTAAGCATACTATGCACCATATCTAATAAGGTCCGATTTCTTCTTTCCGCTACGCCATTTTAGTCCGGAGAACCAGGCATAGTATATTGGGCAACTATCCCATGCTCTTGAAGAAACCTTGCAAATGGACCAGGTGCTTGTCCATCTTCAGTGTATCTACCATAGAATTCTCCACCTCTATCTGATCTCACGATCTTAATTTGCTTATTGCATTGTTTCTCTACTTCCGCCTTAAATACTTTAAAGGCATCTAATGCTTCATATTTATTATGAATCAAGTAGAGATACATATAACGTGAATAATCATCTATAAAGGAGATGAAATATTTCTGACCACATGAGTCCATATCCGGACTACAAATATCCGTATGTATGATTTCTAATATTTATGTACTCCTCTTGGCACCTTTCTTTGACTTGTTAGTCTGCTTTCCCTTTATGCAGTCCACACAAGTATCACAATCAGTAAAATCTAATGTACTAAGTACTCCATCATTTACTAATCGCTTAATTCTTTCTATGGAGATATGTCCCAATCTCCGGTGCCACAACATAGAGGAATGTTCTTTCACAACACATCGTTTCATACCAGCTTTATCATGAACATGCATCGCATCATAATAGGCATTGTCTTGTAAATTAATTCGAAAAAGACCATCAGACAAAATACCACTCCCGACAATTTCAGATTTAAATGATAAACAAAAGTTTGAATCTGAAAAGTTAAAAGAGTATCCCAAAGGTACAAGTCTTGAAACTGAAATTAAGTTTCTAGAAAAACTAGGAACATAAAAGGTCTTTTCCAAATCTAAAACAAAACCACTATTGAGAACTAGTCTATATGTCCCAATAGCTTCCACATGCGAACGCATCTTGTTTCCTGAATAGATGCTTTGTTCACTTCCCACTGGCTTCCGGTGATTTTGAAAACCCTGCAAGGAATTCGAAATATGGATTGTAGATCTAGAATCAATCCACCAAGTGTTGTGACTTATATCAGTCATATTAGATTCATAACAAACACAAGAGATTGGATTACCTTCCTTCTCGAGCTAGGCCTTAAATTTGACACAATCCTTCCTTATATGCCCCTTCTGTCTACAGAAGAAACACTTGGATTCTTTCTTAATGTCAGCTTGGGGAGGTATTTTACCTTTTCCCTTATGCTTGCCATAGCCCTTATTCTTTCCTTGTGTTGCCAAATGAGCACTTTCTCCCAATTCCATAACTAGTCTTTCTTGCTCTTGAACACACATGGTCATGAGTTCATTAATAGACCATTTATTTTTATGTGTGTTATAAGAGATCTTGAAAGGTGCATACTGTTGTGGGAGAGTGTTCAGAATATAATACACAAGGAAGGATTCAGATATCTCAACCTCAAGGTTCTTAAGCTGAGTCGCAATGTTCCTCATTTGCATGATGTGCTCACACACACCTCTAACACTAGTGAGCTTCAATGATGAAAACTTCATAATCAGGGTCATGGCATGCGCCTTCTCAGAACTTTCAAACTGCGCATCTATAGCCTCCAATAAAGCCTTAGCATTGCTATGTTGAGAAACTGAACCACGAATACTAGGAGATATCTTAGCTCTTATAAACATGGCACAAACGTGGTTGGACCGCTCCCATTGGTTATAAAGAGCTATCTCAGCTGGAGTGTTCGAATCAGTAGGAGCAAGTGGTCCGTCTTTCCTTATAGCATAGTCAATGTCCATCCACCCAAATTGAAGAAGAACTGACTCCTTCCAAATTTTATAGTTATCACCATTCAGTATGGGAACATCAAACTTAAATTCAGAGAAATTCACAGGTTGCGAAACTGCATAACAAATAATATGCTTATGTCACAAAATTTGAGGCAAATATAAATAAATCATGTTTTACCAATGTAAACATGTCACAATATGAATCACATAACATAAAAACTACCTGTGGGCTAAGTTTTTAATTTAAATAGATTCATAATTACATCATGAAGAAACTACCATATTATATGCATTTTCTTAATCCCTGTGGGTAAATTAAGAAAAATAATATGATATTTCATCCTAATTAATCATATTAATATAATGAAAATTCATGTGAGATAAAATTCATCATATTAATATAATTAATTACAATCAATGTCCATTTCTAAATATAATCCGAAGGCTTTTAATATATAATTTAATTAATTAAAGATGTTGTGGCCACTCTCTAATTAATTAATTATATGGACCATTGGACATTTAATTTCATGTACAAAATATTCATAAAAATGCATGAAATGACATAATAAACATATACATCAATGGCAGAACAGTAAAAAAATAAATTGGCCAAGGGCAAGATTGCAAAATTTTAAAAATTTTGAGGCAAAAGCGTAATAGGAGCCACAGATGAGGGGTGACGGGCGCGTGCCGAGCACGCGCCAAAATTCCGCGCGGGCGCGTGACCCGCACGCGCGCGTTCAGCGCGCAGGCGCGTGCCTGGCAACTGCCGCGCGCGTGGATCCCACGCGCGCGTGTGAGCGCGTGGCGCGTGGAATCCACGCGCCTGCAATCGCAGCGCACGCGTGGGCTCCACGCGCCTTCTTCCTCGCGCGAACAGAGGCCTCTCCGTCAGTTTTTCGTCATTTTCAGCCACCATTTCTTCTCCATTTCTTCTCCGGCAGCCCATCTAAGACCGAAATAATTGATGGGTTTTGAAGAGCATGTCGGCACGACCACATGGGTACAAGTTTCAGCGAAAATGATGAAGAAATAAGCCCCAAATCATAAGAAAATTCCCAAAAATACAAAACCTCAACCACAGAGACTTTCGCCGCCCGATTAGCCTCCGGCGAACACCAATATACCAGAAAAACTCATGGCTAACGTTCCTCATGGCGGTGCGACCGAATGGGTCCGAAATCAAAGGGTGGGTCGTGCGGATTTTGCCCGGAATTTGGGAGTTTCTCTCTTGGCCACAAAATGCCGAGTTATTGTTCATGTCTAAAATGTCCGAAAAATACACCAAAAAATTCGAAAAACAAGGCAGAGGCAATAAACACGCTCTGATACCAAATGTAAGACATAAAAATTCATATGCGGAAGCCAGAATCGTTTATAGACAAACCTCCAGCCATTGTTTGCATTCACGTTCGTCGAATCTCCTGAAAAATCAAGAAAGCAATGGGCGCACTCTACTAACCAAATTTCCTCACGTACTGATGGTGTATTCTAAATGTGAGGATTTTGTTTTAGACCTTGATCACCCGTTAGAAATGAACGTACGTCCCTATTTATACATCGTCTCCCATCAAGACGGGCGGTTGTCAATGAAAGGGTACGAAGCGTGGAAAACTTCATGTCGAATAGTCGCAACTTTTAGGAGAAAATTTGGGTATAAAATGTGGGATCACAAAAAATAAATAACACTTATCACATCTACCGTTGCCAATATTTTTGGTTAAGCTAATGATAGAGCCCAATTATGTGTTTCAAAGGGCCTTGGTATGTTTCTTTGCTCCTATCTTGGGATAACAATAGTAGGAGTGCCATAATTTTCGTTGATACTCATTTGAGTATTATAACTTTTTTTTTTGTTTACTTAAGTGTCACATTGAAGTTAAATTGATAATTTGATTGTCAATACCAACAAATCATCCTATGTGGATTTATTAAATTTTTTTGAAGTTTTTTGTTTTTCTTTTGCTTTTTCCACTTTTCTTTTTAGGGGCCGGCGAGGATCACCGACGACCCTCATTAGCCGTGAAACCCTTTTCCAAATTGAGTGATGCCGCCTAGAGCTGGCAAGGGCCTTCGTAGCCTTGCCCGTAGTCAGTGAGTTTGCAATGACTTCACCCAGGGCCTTTGCGGCTAGATTTGGGCGAGGTAGCCCTTGCCCTTGGCCTTCGCAACCAGATCTAGGTGAGGTAGCTCTCATTGGCCTCGCCCAGATTGGGCGAGGGTTTCATGGCCCGTGATGGTTGCCTACCCTAAAAGAAAAGGAGAAAAAAAGAGGAAAATAAAAAATCAGTAAAAAAAATTCAAAATATAATATTTTAAAAAATACTGAAAAATTGGTCACATTAGCGTCGCCAAAGTTACGCAAGATAATTGATGTCCACATCGGGTTTTCCATTATTCAAGAACTACAAGTTGAAAAACAACACAAGGAAGGACATACAATGCGCTTTTTTTTTTTTTCTTTTTCCAAATTCATAGGAAGCATTTTGGTAGACAAAATTATTGCCAAATTTATGATAATTAACTATTTTTCTTATTCTTCTTGTAATATAAGGAAAAGACGCATTATAATGGACTTTTAATCAAGATCTCCATGTCCATGCAATGCACTTTTTTTTTTTTTTTTGAAAAATTGGATTTTCTTTTGAGCAAAACATATGAAATAATATAAATCTACTTCTAATTAGAAGAATTAGGCGTAGTTTAGTTAAAAAACTTCACTTTAAAATATAATCTACTTGAGAGCCCCATGTGGAGTGCACGGCATTTGGGCTTCTTGCTTAAATTATCGTTTCAATTCGTTAGATGAGATAAGCCCCTTGCCTAGCCCACCCCATGCCACCCCAGCCCAAGTAAAATGATTTAAAACCTCCTAAGAGGACTTGAACCGAGAAGATACCACTAGATTAACATGTTCTTTCCAAGTAGTGTAAGGCAATCTTGGAAGGTGCCTTGCCTAAGATAATGCCACAAAATAATGGCTTTCAAAAGCGCAATAATGAAGAGAATAATCTATTAAATCTGAAGCCGACTTCATTTAGTCATTTTAAAACAATATTTCTCTGGTAGGGGTCACTTTTGTAATCAATTTACAAAACAATTTACCCTTTATTTGATATTGACTTCTTCTGGTCATTTTAAATCATTTATCATCGGTAATGGTGAATTTTTTATTAATTCGCCTGTCACACGCCTCATAAAAGTATCTTATCCTTTCTACAAAATGCGCTAGAACCAATGAAAAAACATTGGGACAAGAGAGCATCTTTGGGAAAGAGGGAAGGTGGGGGCGAGGAGAGCTCGTGGTTTTCACTTCATCTTTTTCCTTATGTGCATGTGCGTGCCACTTCCAAACAGGGTGGAGTGGGTGAGTAAATGATGTTGGTCAAAGCCTGTTGGCTTGGCCTTGGTATTATGCATCCATGGAACTAGTTCAACTTGGACATCGTATCCATCCAGGTTTATGAATGGTGCTATCATTTCGAAAAAGAACTGTTTGACAGAGGTTCTAAACTTTGGATCTAGATACAGCCTTCTAGGTTCTGAATAAAATGAAAGCTAGGGATATGACACTCTCCAAGAACGATAAGTTGAAAAACAATACAAGGGCATACTATTATCTATAGTAAGCATTTCATAGACAAAATTAGCTATATGGATTCATTGCCAAATTCATGCTCATTAACCAATTTTCTCAATCATCTTCTAGTAACACAAACTCCCATTATAATGGACTTAGAATTAAGATCTCCATATCCACACAGCACTATGTTTTTCGAAAATTTAGTAAGCCATATATATATTTGCACATCGAATTGTCCTTTTTTAAGCACAATATGTAACCTTAAATAAATTGAATTCTAATGAGAAGAATTTTGCATAATATAGCTAAAACATATCGCTTTGCAATGTAATCTACTTAAGGGCCAAAGTGCAGTGCGCAAGCATACGAATAGTTGTTATAATTCGGATTTCTAACTTAGATGAGTCCCTCACCTAGCTTAGCATAATCCAATCCAATCCAAACTATATAACACGATTCAAAACCTTCGAAAAGACTTGAACCGTGGGGATACCATTAGACTCACGTGCTCTTGGCTTGCTCTGTCTCTGAGTACTTAGACAATCCTATAACATGCTTTTCATATGATGATGCTGCAAGAGCAGAGGTTTATAAAAGTGCAAGAATTAAAAAAAAAAAAAATAGTTTACCCAATCTCTCATGGCACGTTATGTCATTTAAAAACATTTTTCTTCGATAATGTAACTTTTGAATTTTTACATAACTTTTGAATTTTTTTCTTTTTGGATGGCCAATATTTTATCAATTTATAAAACAATCCATTCAATCTACAAAGATTTCTTTTGGTCATTTTAAATATTTTACTGGGTAATGGTGAATTATTATTTTTAGTAATTCTCGTGTTGCGAGCCTCATAAAATTATATTCATGTTTTTCCTAAGATTGGCGAGAACCTATAAGGAGGTGGGGGACAAAGGGCATCTTTGGGAAAGAGGGAAGTTGGGAAGGAAAGGTAGCGGCTCTCTTTTCGTCTACTTCCTTCTGTTCAGGCGCGTGCCAATGTCAGGGTCTTCCGTGCCTCCGACACGTTTTTTTTTTTTTTTCTCTGACACATGGGGATGGGGTTGAAGATTACGTGGTCAACACGGTATGTGTGGCTTTTCAAACCAGACAAATTCCTTCAAATTTGGCACAAATGGACGTGGCTCTTTTTCGTAAAGTTCAATTATGAAAATTCCCTAAGCCAATACGGACCAATCAGTTTGTGCGATACATCCCAAAAGATCATCTCAAAAAGTGCTAGAAAACAAGATTCTAGCCAATTCCTGATCAGATTATGCATCCTTTGCAAAGTAGTTTCATCATTTATGAGCATGCTTTTTGTGAAAGCAAATTTTTACCAGCTTTTATGGCCAAAGCTAGGACATATGGCCTTGTTGTTTGGTAAGTTCCTTGGACGGGTTTGTTGGGATAATACGCGGAAACGATAGGATCTTACAATTTACGTCAATGAGAAATCACCAGAGAAATAAACGAGAAAATCAGGACACCAGAAATTTACGTGGTTCGGTCCGAGTATCGGTACTTACGTCCACGGGGAGAGCCGGCAATAAATAATCCACTAAAATCGGAGAATCAGAATTTACAATCACTCAATCGTTCAAGTGTTTCCCACACCTAAATTTAACCCCAAACCCTAAGTGTATAAATAACAACTTGTTTGGATATAAACTCACGGCACAAAATTATTACGCTTTCAAGTCGTACGCCAAGAAAACAGAAAGAAATCTTCAGCTTCCTCGTGCAGCTTCTCTCTCTCGCAGCGCGCGACTTCTCTTGGATCCTTCAGCGGCCGCTTCTCTTCGAAAGAAAAAGAAAAGACCAAAAAACTTGCAGTGAAAATTCTGTTTGTTTTATATGTGTGTGTGGGTGCCCTAGGTCAAACTTTTGACCTTGGGTCCCATCCTTATTTTCGTTCACGTGCAGAGTTCAAATCCAAAAGGAATTCGGCAGCGCGAGGAAGTAACAGGTGACCTGGGCCCACTGTGCTTAACATCTTTCAGCAACAATTCCGAAAGAAGGAATTCGTATACCGTGCCCATTTATTTTTATTTCCTCATTTTGAAATTCCTTTGCAAGTCTAGTGAATTTCAAATTCGAGTCATAATTTAACAATTCTCCACATTGGCTCGATCTTTGAAGCCAAGTTATAGTGCTTATCATCCATGTTGCTCTCCCAACGCCCTGATGAGCACTTACTTTCCACAGACGCCAATAGAGCTCAAGTAGAGCTTGAGTTTCGCCAAAGGAACAGATATAGTCATTATGTCTACCAGGTTATCTGCTGTAGTAATCTTTTTAATAATAACAATACCCTTAGCTAAGACATATTGGATGAAATGGTACATGATATTGATATGCTTCGTTCGCTCGTGATAAATTGGATTATATGCCAAATATATCACACCTTGGTTATCGCAGTGTATATCCACATTTTTCTATTCTAATCCAAAGTATGAGAGCAAACTTTGTAACCATATCGCCTCCTTCCTACAAAGATTAGTGTCATATACTTTGCCTTAGTCGAAGACAAGGTAATGCGATCCTGTAAGGATGCTTTCCAACTAACTGCACCACCCGCTAGCGTAAACACGTACCCTACTAAAGATCTGCAATCATTCAAATCACTAGTGTGATCCGAATCCACAAAACCAGTGGTCTCACTGCCATTGCTGTCCCTCCGGTATACTATACCCACGTTTGTTGTCCCATTCAAATATCTGAGGATCCACTTCACAGCTTCCCAATGAGCTTTACTAGGACGCTTCATATAGCGACTAACCATACTCACAGCTTGTGAAATATCATGCCTAGTACATACCATAACATACATAATACTACCCACGACACTAGAATAAGGAACACGGGACATATGCTCCTCCTCCTCCTTAGTCTGCGGTGATAATTTATTTGAAAGTTTAAAGTACTTTGCTAGAGGTGTACTTACAGATTTTGCCGACTGCATATTAAAACGTGCTACGATCTTCTCAATATATTTCTTCTAAGATAGATGTAAAACTCCTACAGTCTTGTCACGCAAAATCTTCATACCCAAAATTTTCTTTGCAGCATCTAAATCTTTCATCTCAAATTTAGCATTCAACTGCCTCTTCAACACATCAATATCAGACATATTCTTAGCTGTTATTAGCATATCATCAACATATAAGAGTAGATAAATCAAAAAATCATTCTTCAATCTCCTAAAGTAAACGCAGCTGTCCATCTGACTTTTTGAATAGTCTTGACTAGCCATGAAAGCATCAAAACGTTTATACCATTGCCTAGGAGATTGTTTCAGCCCATACAAAGATTTCTTTAACAGGCAAACATGATCTTCCTTATCCGGAATAGGAAATCCCTCTGGTTGCCTCATGTAAATCTGCTCCTCTAACTCACCGTGAAGAAACGCAGTTTTCACATCTAGTTGTTCTAACTCGAGATCCTATGAAGCAACTAAGGCAAGTAAAACACGAATATAAGTATGTCTTACCACAAGAGAGAACACCTCATTATAGTTAATGCCCTCACGCTGTGTATATCCCTTAGCCACAAGTCTTGCCTTATATCTCACTGCCTCAACACCGGGAATGCCCTCTTTTCGTTTGAAGACCCATTTACTTTCGACAATCTTTTGGCTCTTTGGTACTTTGACCAACTCCCATGTCTAATTTCGATGGAGTGATTCCATCTCTTCACTCATAGCCCCTAGCCACTGCGGCGACTCCGAACTAGCCATCGCCTCAGAGTAAGACGAAGGCTCATCTGTCTCTATCTCATCACCTCCAGTCAATGCATAAGTAATATTTGTATAACCATAACGAACCAGTGGTTTAATTTGCCTTCTCTTTCTATCTGTGGTTATAGTCTGCTGTAGCTTTGCTGGTTGTTCAATATCACTGACTTCAGGAACTGCGACTTCATCTGCAGTCTTAACTTCTGTTACCTTCGAGTTCTCCGAAGTCTCCACCTAAAGCTCCACCTCACTAATGACACCATGATAAGTCTTCTTTGCTGGTTGTGTCTCAGAACTCCTCTGTTGAAGCATTGCAGTCTCGTCGAAGATTACATCTTTGCTGATTAGAAAACCGGGTGATCTGGGATCGGTGCACCACAGCTGGTAGCCTTTCACCCAATGTGCATAATCCAGAAATATGCATTTCTTTGCCCTCGGCTCAAGCTTACCATCACTTGCATGAGCATACGCAGGACATCCGAATATACGTAATCCAGAATAATCAACAGTTTTCCCCAATCATACTTCCTTAAGAGTCTTTCACTCAATAGCAGACGATCGAGATCGATTTATTAGGTAATATGACATATTCACTGCTTCAACCCAAAATTCATTGCCAAGTCCTATATGCAAAAGCATTCATCAAGCTCGCTCAAGCAAAGTTCTGTTCTTCCGTTCTACCACGCCATTATGTTGTGGTGTCCCAGGTACTGTGCGGTGTCTTACAATACCTTCTTTCTCGCAAAATTCGATAAAATCTTTACCATAGAACTCCATGCCATTATTGGTTCTTAGGCACTTGATTTGCTTATTTGACTGCTTTTCAATCAATGCCTTAAATTTCTTGAATCGATCAAACACGTCATATTTGTGCTTCAGAAAGTATATCCATACCTTCCTCAAATAATTATTGATAAAAGTCAGCATATATCGGGCACCTCCTTTCGAAGGAACTGAAGATGGGCCCAGACGTCTAAATGAATATATTCAACTAGTCATTTGGTCGAATGAATAGCTGTTGTAAACTTAACTCGATGCTGCTTCTCATAGATGCAGTGCTCACATAAGTCCAACTTCCCCATTTTCTGACCCTTCAACAACCCCCTTTCACTCAACATCGTCATACCTGCCTCACTCATGTGCCTTAAACGTATATCTCATAACTAAGTCAAGTTAGAGTCTGACTCACCCGATGAAACTGCAGCAGTTCCGGTCACGGTCTCTCTCATTAGATGATAGAGAGTATTTACTTTCTTCCCTTTCATTACTGTCATAGCACCTCGAGAGATTTTTAGTACTCCACCTTCAGCAGTGTAGCTACACTGGATGTCATCGAGTGTCCCTAGAGAAATAAGGTTCTTCTTGAGCTCCAGTACATGCCTCACATCTGTCAATGTGCGCACCACCCCATCGTGCATTCGAATCCGAATTGTCCCCATCCCTATAGCCTTACAGACTGCATTATTTCCCAAAAGAACCCTACCACCATCTGCAGCTTGGTAAGTAGTAAACCAGTTCTTATGAGGCGTCATGTGATAAGAACACCCCGAATCTAGCACACATTCGTCTCCTGACGAAGTAGCAATCACACATAAGATAGCTTATGCATCCTTCTTGCTCCCCTCAGCAACGTTTGCCACACTGCTTATGGTATTATGCTTATCAACTTTATTTCTCCGCTTTGGACAATCTCTCTTGACATGCCCCTCCTCATGACACTCAAAGCACTTCACGCGTCCCTTGGACTTTTTATTGCATGATTTTGATCTACTTTTACCTTTGCTGCTACTAGGCTCTTGATGTTGTTCTCTACCTCGAATCGTCAGTGCTTACGCTGCTCCTTTCGCCAAATCGTCATCTTGCAACTTTCTCTGCCACTCCTTAGAGAATAAGGCGGACTTTATCTCTTCTGAGGTAATAATAGTACGCCCCTGCAACAGCGAATCAGTAAAGTGCTTCCATGACTCTGGTAAAGAGGCTAACAATATCATGCCATGTTTTTCATCATCAAGTATCTTATTGGCATTCTTCAGATCCAACATGAGTTTATTAAATTCATCTAAGTGGGTTCTGATAGACGTATCTTTAGTATATCTAAACTGAAACATCCTCTTAAGCATATACAAACAATTGTTCAAACCTTTCTTCACATAGAGTGCTTGAAGTTTTGCCTATAATGCTACGGCATCATTCTCCTCAATAACCTCTAGTAAGACCTCATCCGACAAATTTAACAAGATTATGCTCTTTACTTTTTGCATAAGCTCTATCCTCTCTGAGGCTTTCATTATAATCAGCAACTCATCTTCACTATCTAGTGTCTTGGCCAAACCTTGTGTTGTCAATAAAGCCCGCATCTTGATGCTCCATAACACAAAGTTATTTCTCCCATCAAACTTCTTAATCTCAGATTTCCTCTAAGACATAATTGTAATAACAGAATTTTCAAATAATAATCAAACAAGCAAAAGCCCCAAATCACAATCAAGAAATCCAACCCCTAGATTTAACCCCAAGCTCTAAGTGTATAAATAACAACTTGTTTGGGTATAAACTCACGGCACAAAATTATCGCGCTTTCAAGTCGTACACCAATAAAATAGAAAGAAATCTTCAGCTTCCTCATGCAACTTCTCTCTCTTGCAGCGTGCGACTTCTCTTGGATCCTTCGGCGGCCGCTTCTCTTCGGAAGAAAAAGAAAAAACCAAAAAACTTGCAGCGAAAATTCTGTTTCTTTTATACATGTGTGTGGGTGCTCTAGGTCAAACTTTTGACCTTGGGCCCCACCCTTATTTTCGTTCACGTGCAGAGTTCAAATCCAAAAGGAATTCGGCAGCGCGAGGAAGTAACAGGAGACCTGGGTCCACTGTGCATAACATCTTTCAACAACAATTCTGAAAGAAGGAATTCGTATACTGTGTGCCCATTTATTTTTATTTCCTCCTTTTGAAATTCCTTTGCAAGTCCAGTGAATTTCAAACTCGAGTCATAATTTAACAAGGTCTTTGCCTACTTTTGCAAGCTAATTTAGTAGGAGCGTGCTATCCTTGCTGATTCATTTTTATTTTTCTCTTTTCCTTCTAAGACAGATGTATATTAAAAAAATAAAAAAATCTTCAAGTGCACTTAAAAAGACAAAGAAAAGGTCACGAGCAAAGCGCAATGAAAATCAAACAAAACCTAGCGCAGGTGTAGTCGGAGATGCCTCTGGCATAGATTCCTTGTTTGGTGTTTGGTAGGAGGAAGGCAGTGTGTTTCCCCGTCCTTTAAATAAATGCTATAGATAATAATAATTTTTTTTTTTTGTAACTAAAACTAAAACCCAGGTGCTATGCATGAGATATTATAACATAAATGAAATCATAAGTTTTCATGATTTTAAAATATACGTAAGATATATGAAGGAGGAACAATTAAGAACAAAAATAGTTCTTATTAAATTGTAGATGGTCATTAGGAGCATATTTCATTTAAATGCATATTTATCGGATTGACAGTACAAGACTCGAGTGAATGGTTCTAAGTTTAATTGATTTAATTGGGCTAAACTTATAAAATGAAAACAAAAAAACAAGTTCAACCCATTATCGTTTAAAGGTTGTGTTTAACACTCGGGATAAAATTCATGATAGAATAATATTTATCATATCTTGTGTTTGATGTCAGCTTAAGATAGGATAAAGTCGGATATAATGTGATATAAACTAAATTAATTTTTTTAATGGATGATGTAGGATAAATGTAGATATGATTTTTAACATTCATATTAGAAAAGTTATTGTTTTTGAAAAACAAACTTCTTAAATTAACAAAATTAAAATTATATTTCAATATAAATAATATTTGAATTTTCATATAAGAAATTCAAAATAAAAAATAAAAATTTAGTTATTTTAGTATAATATTTTTTATTTATATATTTGAATTTAAATATAATTATATATTTATATTTATTACATATTTTAGGTAAATATTTTAGCTATATTAGAAATGTTTACTATTTAATAAAATTTTATTAGGAATGATGGAAGGGGAACAAAGAAATAAAAAAGAAATTAATTAAAAAAAGAGGAAATAAAATAAAATAAAAAATAAAAATAAAGGAGTGTTGCAAGAGATTTTTACCATATCTATTTATTAATTTTACAGTTCATTTATACTAATATACCATTTATACCAAACAATGTAAATGATATGATATGATATGAATTTATCCGACTTTATTACTGCAATCACCAAATAGTAGATAAAATATAATAAAATCCATGGATTTCATAGTTCTATCCTATTCAGAAATCCGTACGACGAAACACAGCCTAAGTGGCCAAAAGATTGGTAGGAGCGGTGCAAATTTTGGAAAATCCATTTGATAGGAAAATCGGCTATTATTACAAGAGGATTTTGGATGGATGCATATGCTTGAGAAAGAAGTATCATACACTGGGATATTTGATTCTTTTAGCGATATATCTTTGTTTTGAAACAAGAAATGAGGCAAAAAGAATGAATATCTTTACCAATATTTTGGTTAGCATGAGGGCAAGAAATCGACTATTCTCTAACCAATTCATGAAAAAGAATCGAGGTTTGTGCACATGATTGTTGGTGACCATGAACAAAATAGGAAGTCAAGATTATTTTATGATATTTGTGTAACATCTTGGGTTTTCATTGTACATATATTAGTCGCTTTGAACACTAAGTCCTTACGATTTTGTTCTTCTCAGGGCAACCCATACTATCCCAAAAAAACGCGTGTATATAATTAGAGGTCTCATTGTCTTGTAAGGCAGCCTAGAACTCCCTCCCTAGGTGATGTGTGACAAGAGATATGTCCCCTCCCTGCGTACGTTTGGAAACCGAGGCACAGATGCATCGCCATCCCTTCTCCCCACGCACCACCGCTTGGGCTGTTACACTTTCCACCCCTTAGGAGCTCCTTAGGCAATGTGTGACAAGAGACATGTCCTCTCCTCGTGCACGTCTAGGGACCGAGGCATGGACGCACTGCCATCCCTCCACCCCACGCACCATCGCTTGAGCTGTCACACTCTCCACCCCCTGTGGCCCCACCCCATGCACTGCCACTTGGGCTGTCACACTCTCCACCCCCTTAGGAGCACAACGTCCTCGCTGTGGCCCCACACACGGTCGGGAGTTGGTTTTTATACCACTTGTAACACCATGGGTCTTCATTGTACACATATTGTTCACTTTGGACACTAAGTCTTCATGATTTTGTTCTTCTTAGGGTAGCCTATACTACCCCAAGAAAATGTGTGTGTACAATTAGAGGTCTCATTGCCTTATAAGGTAGCCTAGAATTCCCTCCTTAGGTGATGTGGGACAAGAGACATACCCCCTCCTTGCGCATGTCCAAGAATTGAGGTGCGGACGCACCGGCATCCCTCATCCCATGCACCACCACTTGGCCTGTCACAATTTGGGTGCTCGCTTTTACTACATTTAGAAACTAAACAGGAAATAAAGAAGGGACGATCTTTTCTAATTGCTTTTATGGGACAAGAGGGGCCCTATAAAAGCACGAGAGGACAAGGGACAAGGGGGGCCACCCAATTAAGATACACAGCCAAAAAAAGAGGTAACTCATGGCCTCCACTGTGAGGATAGGCAAATTCTTAGAGCACATGGTAGATGTTGAGAAAACTCCTTCTAAGTTTTAAAGTTGACAAAGCTTTCTTGTTTTTATTCTGAAAAATATTAGACTTTTGAAGTCATATGGTAGAATCTTTCCCACTCTGACGCAATTTAGACTAAAACTAAGTCAAGAACGGAAATATAATCAGAGTTAGACTTATTGATCTTACGACAAGTATTCAATATAAACATAATAGAGATTTATCCTTTAATATTTGGCTTTCTGGCAAAAAATCTCACTTACCTTTTATAAATACATTGATGAAATCAATCAAGAATTGATGAAATCAATTTTGAAGATAAGTTTTTTTTTTTTGGAAAGCAACTACTTATGGAAACCTAGATTTTGATTGTATGGATGACTAGAATCAACAGATTTTCATCTCAATCTTCAAATGGCTACAAGATTTTCTTAATCGATTTTGTCTAAAGGATTGATTGGAAGAAATTCTTTTAGAGAATACTAACGGCTAGTAAGACATGAATGGGTATGTAAGGAGGTCATTCAATCCATTTGAAGTTAGCGCATGAAAATTGAAATTCCAAAGTCTGAAGCCTTTCCAATCACTTGTTCTTCAACTATAGCTCTATTCAAGAAAGAAAATCAGAAGAAGAAATGACTTAGTGTTGGAAAAAAGAAAATCTTCCACTGAGTGTTTGTACTCGAAATACTATACTTCTTTGTTGATACTTTAGTGAATTTTAGCTAGAAGGCTACTAAGGTGGAAGAGTGGAGGTAGGCTTAATTTAAGCCGAACCACTATATATCTAGTGTGCAATTTTCTCTTCCCTAAACTCTTTTCAGCTTTATTCCTTGTCGACAGCGATGCTATGAAGCCCTACACAAGTTGTGCCCTTGATATTGCGATCCTCTTGGGCTATCAAGGTGTTAGGGCTAGATGGATCACCTAGAGGGGGTGAATAGGTGATAATGTCATGCCCCGTTCCTTGAGTGCATGCCCATCCCTCTCTGGTTGATAAAAACTATGCGACTTCTCAGGACGAGTCGCCGACCCTTTTATTTTATTGCACATGCGGAAGCAAATAACAAATCCCCTGACAGTAACTATCTCGGGATAGAAAAGCAGGACATCACATTCACAAACAAACCACACTTTTATAAACATACAGAGTCTTTTACACAAGTCTATAACCAAAAGACTAGTTCTCAAAAAGAGGCTGTCCTATATGACCTACTCTTCATGTCACCTCAGCTTAGCTCTAGGTCCTCCCTCTACGGCCCTAAAAATTTTAAGCCTATGACGGGGTGAGATATAAATCTCAGTGAGTTCACGGTCTAAGCCCCGATTAGGAGGGAAATACACCCAGAAGTGTCCTAACCACACAACCACTCAATTGGTACAGAGGACTTACCTCGCCTCAGTTTCATTTCCTACATGTTAGTATAGTTCATATCGCAATGCATATAATCAATGCACATAACAACTAGAACACCTCATTAATTCAATTAATCACCAGGGTCCTGATTATAAGGCCAAACCGTTATGACACGTCCCATTCCACGTCACACAATTTTGGTCTTGTAATCGGGTGCATCAAACTCAATAATCATGCGTTCCAATTGTTAATTACACCTCTCAAGGGTACGGCCAACTCCAATATTGGTGGTCTTCTGGCATTGCCAGGCATTGTCTCACCTCCTTTGAGCACGGCTACGTCTCTCAATTAGACGGCTTCCCCGAAGGGGCGTAGGTCGAAAATCTACTGCGACCCGAGTTCTAATGAATGGGTAACATCCGGTTTAACAGCCTAGGATGGTTTCTCTTAATCAGCACACGGCCAATCAATCTTGGCCTAGGACACTATGTATTGCACTCAAATGTCTCAATTAAAATAGTGAACCTGGCCTATTTTCTTCATATTAGAAATACACGATAAAATAGTCGTTTGTAGGTACACGGTCAATTCACATTAGAAAAACTGATATCATCCAATTTAAAATCCCACTGGTTTATATAGTATATAAAACCATTTTTGGTGTTAAAACCCGACACCGAGATTTTCTCAATAAATAATGAATTTTACAAATTTTGGAATTAAATACTCAAAATTCCAATCAAGACTCAATTTGCACAAATTAACATCCAATTGCATAAATTGAACACACCATCGCAATCGAACGAAATTCCAGTCACCGCTATCCCGACCTAATTTCCGAAAATAATTAATAATTAAATAAACTATCGAAAATTAAATAAATTTAAAGCATTTAATTGAATTAACCTAAATTAACTAAACTAAATAATCTAACTAACAATTAAATCTAACCATCCTATTTAATTTAATCTAAGTACACTAACTAAATAAACTAACTAATTTCTAACTAATCCACCTAATTAAACTAATTACACTAACTAAATACTAACTATATACTTAATCTAACTAAGCCATCCTAAGCCTAATCAACATAATTAATCCACAAATTAGCTAACTAACACACCTCTAAGTGTCATTAGTCCACTAATAAAGGATTAGAATGCAACTCACCGGTTAAGCCCGAAAATCGGCTCACGGTGATGGCAGCGCAACGGCGGCCGAGATTTGAACTCACGACGAGACCAATGGAGCTTGGACCGGCTAAAAAACCACAAAAGAAACTCATGAACTCGGGTGAGTTAGTTGGAATCCGCGGCTGGCTTCGATCTTCGGTGGACTGAGCGAAGTTGGCGTTGGCAAATCGGTTGAGGAGAATTCGATGGAAAGAGGGACGGCTTGGACGTGAAGAGCGTGGGCTTCGGAGTCCACGAAGATGGCCCTCTGCTGGGCTTGCAAGCGTGGATTAAATGGGTCAACACTTGGGCTTGCTAGTTGACTGAAAGTGGACGAGCGTGAGTGGAGCAGGGAAAATAAAAGCTTCGGTGGAGGTGTAAGGCAAAGGCTGAGCAGAAACGGTTTCGGTGGAGGGGATGAGCAACTTCGGTGGCGTCGAATCCAAGGGGACGCAGCGGTCTTCGACATAAACAGAATAGAAGAAAAAGGGCAAAGACTGAGAGAGAGAAATGAAAGCGAGGCAGCACTGTGAAGAAGGAGGAAAGAGGAACGACGTGGACGAAGCTCCACCGAATGAAATGAAAAGGAAGAGGCGCCCGTGGAGAGCAGCTGGATGGATCGGCTAAGGAGATTAGAACAAAAGGAATTGGTCAAAGATAAATATCTAGGCATTAAAGCCTTGTCTCCCTATTTCTTTCTAAAGCATTTAATACCACAAAATCCAATTTAAATGTCCAAAATGCAGCCCTTCTCTTGTGATCCGAATTTCACTGATTTTATAATTCAATTTCAACCTCAAATTCTCAATTTCAAAGTCCAATTTCGTCAAGAAAAATCTCACACTTCCACAAATTCCCATCACCCCGTAGCTTTGCTTAGAAGTCGAAATTCCCTTCAAACGAGCCCGTCCGAATTTCCATTCAATTTCCGAATTGATTTTCCGTAAAAATCTCGGGATCTTCGAAAAATTTTCGGAAAGTGAGTCGACGTTCCTAAAATGAATCGTGACACGGCAGAACTTTCAATTTCTGAAATCAAGCTCAATTTTGCGGTTAATTTCAATTCGACGTGATTTTAGCGCGTCCCAATCTACTAGGTAGCTTTTAGGAATTTTTAATGCAATTGACTTGTGGTCGATTATTTTCGAGTCACAATGTACATCTTCGACATAATGGCGACTCTCGATTGTCGTGAAAATCTCAAGGTTTCAAATATGGACACAAGGTACAAAAACGATAGAAAAATCTTTCTAGTGCCGTTCGACAAAAATTGTGCAATTAGGTGGAATCACCCATGCACTAATCACATATCTCTATTGAATCGACCTATCTCCGGTCTTTGATCCATTTTGACAGTGCCGTAATGACCCTTGTAGATTAGCACAGTCGAGCAGTCGATTCCTGATCAAATTCTCATGTCTATTGCGTTTAGATTCCTTAACGGCTTCACCTGATAGACTATTTAACTCGTGAGTGGCCAACTCAGAGAAAAAGGCTATAGACACATCGATGAAAAGCTCAACTCGTTTCATCGAAATCAGACTTGAAAATCAAGATGTCACAGATAGTGCGGAATAAAATAAATTTAAAATGATTTTGCAACAAAACAACGTCTGACCACAACCTGAATAATTGTCAAATCTTACCGATGTGCAAATCACCCTTATTATAGATAAAATAAAGGGAGTAAGGTATAGAATTGCACACAAATGATTATAGTGGTTCAACTTTGACAAGTCTACGTCCACTCTTTCACGCTAACAACCTATTGGCTGGATTCTACTAGATGAACCAATAAGAGATTATAAGATCTAAGTAATGATTACTCAAGCTCATGTGAACAACTCCTCACACTCTCAATCTCTAAGAGATTACATAGCATAGCTCACACAATGAATGTGTATGATCGAAGATTACTTAGGACTTAGGAATTATAAATTTTAGAATTTCAGCTTCTTATTCCCTTTCAGCAACTCGACCTTCTTTTATAATAATCATTATCTGTCACGCCCCGAGCCTCAAGCGCGTGCCCATCCCTCTCTGGTCGATAATAATTTGCGACTTCCCAGGACGAGTCGCCGACCCTTTCCATTTTATTGCACATGCAGAAGCGAAAAGAAATCCCCTGACAGTAATCATCTCAGGATAGAAAGGCAAGACAATAGATTCACAAACAAACATGCTTTTATATATACACTGAGTCATGTACACATGTCTATGGCCAAAAGACTACAAAAGACTGGCCTTCCAAAAAGAAGCGGTCCTAACTGACCTACGCTTCCGATCACCTTCTCTCAGCTCCAGGTCCTCCACTCGACGACCCTGAAAATGTTGTCCCACAACGGGGTGAGATATCATCTCAGCAAGTCTAAGCTTTAAACCCCAATTAGGAGGGAAATACGCCAAGAAGTGTCCTAATCACACAATCACACAATCAATGAGACTTACCTCGCCTCAGATTCACCCTGCAAGTCAGTACAATTTATCTCACAAACAACATGAGAGTATGAACAACAAATAAGCTCCAATAACTGAAACGCCACACTCAATTAATCATACGTTCCTAGTTTTGATCTCGGCATATAGCACGGCCTACTCTCAGTTCGGCGGTCTTCTGGCATTGCCAGGCTTTATCTCACCCCATTGAGCACGGCAACGTCTCTTTATTAGACGGCTTTCCCGAAGGAGTATAGGGTCCAGAATCAACTGCGACCGGCTTCCCATTGTCCAGGGGGTATCCCAAATAAGGATAACGTCCAGCTCAACAGCCCGGGACGATTTCTCTTGACCATCACACGATCACTCAAATATGGCCCAGGGCACCGTGCATTACACTCAAATGCTTTAATTAAAATGGTCTGGCCTTTTTCTTCATATTAGAAATTCACATGAAATTACTCGTGTGGGGACACTAATCAACTTGATCCAAAAAATTGATATTCATCCTTTTTGAAATCTCACTATTTCCTATAGTACTAAAACCATTTTCGGTGTCAAAACCCGACACCTGAGATTTTCTGAATAAATATTGAAAATTCACAATCTTTGGAATTAAATACCAAAAATCAAATCAACACTCAATTTGAATAATTTAATACTCAATTGCAGAAATTAACCACACCATTGCAATCAAGACGAAATTCCTGGCCACAAAGCTATCCCGACCTAATTTCCGGAAAAATAATTAATAATTAAATAGTTACTTAAATTAATTAAATAAATCAATTTAAATTCTAAAAATACTAACGTAGGCCAGAATCATTAAATTAATAACCAATATGGACTCGGAAAAATTCCCGAACCCTTCTAGGTAAATAGTACAATTTATTTAGGCATTAACTAAACCATGCTAATCACCTAACATGCTCAATTAAATAATTCAATTTCTAGTTTAATCTAACTAACCAACTAATTCTTAATAAAATAAATCTAACACCCTTAAACGTTATTAGCCTATTAAGCAGAGTTTAGAGTATGAACTCACCGGTTAATTGCGGAAACAGGTTCACCGCGACAACGACGCGACGGCGGTCGAAATCGAAATTTTCGGTGGCGTCGACAAACTTAGACCAGGCCTAAAACGGGCCCAACACAACTCAGCAAGGCTGAGTTTCAGTCTTGGGCTTCTGCAGGGCTGCTGGTCGCGGGCTTGGGCCTTATTCGCGGGCCTAAAATGGGCTGAGCTTCAAATGGGCTAAAACCAACTGAACTTGGGCCTGAGCTTGGGCTTCAAATCTGCTGGAGATTGGGCTTAAAAATCACTGGACTGAAGAATTCGCTGGATCCATGGGCTTCAAAGGCTGGACTGAAATTTCTCTGCAGATGGGCCGAACTGAGCGGGCTTCTAAAAACTTGCGTGGGTTGAATCCAATGAGCAACAAAGACAGAGAAGCAGCAGCTTCTACAGGCTGGGCTTCTTTGGTTGAGTGGCCGAGTGGATTGCGGGGCCGAGACGCACGCGCAAGAGGAGAAACGGACGAATCAGCTGCTGGCGTTGGCTGCTGAACTCGAGCTGGGGGAGACGCGGCCACGGATTTGCTGGTCTTCGTGCAAGCCGAAATCCACGAGCTTTGAAGGCAATCGGATGATCGAGCGGTAGAAGGAGCTGGCGGTGGGGACGTGGACTGAGAAAAACGGCTGCAGGCGTGATGACCGAAGGGGATGGCCTGCTTCGGTGGCTTCGTGGGCTTTGCTTCTTCGTGGGGGGTGTCCTCGAACGATTGGAGAAGACCACGCTTGGAGATGGACACACGAACGGCCGCTGCACAATTGGCTTCACGCGAGGGGCTTCGGTCAACAAAAGAGTTGAGAAAGACTTGATTGTTGACCGGCGTGAGTGGGGGAAAGATGGAAGGAATTTTGGTGGATGTTGGGTAGTGAATGAAGACAGACGCTGGCTTGGGCTTTGCTGGGTTCCAAAAATGAGTAGCAAAGCAGAGGCGGCAACCAAGAAGTAAAAGAGAAAAAGAAGAAGTTCGAAGAAGGAGGGGACGTCTAGGCGTGCAGAGGAAGTTTGGCAAAAAGGGCCCCAAAGTCCATCATCCTATCCCTTTAATTAAATGCTTGGTCTCCCACTTTTGGTCTCATGTAAATCAACTTGTCCGCTAATTCTTTCTTGCCTAAATTTCACTAATTAAACCAAATGATGCCAAAAAAATACCATCCAAGCATAATTTTGAATTCCACATTTTAGTCCTCAATTTCTTCAACAAATTCTCAAATTCGACATCCAATTTTGATGAAAAAAAAATCCCGAATTTCTTTTAATTTGGCCCGCATTTAATTTCCACTAATTTTCCTTAACGTCCGAACCGATTTTCCGCAAAATCCCGAATCTCTGAAAATTTCTGAGAGTTAGCCGACGCTCCTAAAATAAATTTGAGACCTTAACTTTCAATTTCTGAAATCGGATTCAAATTTGCGGTTATTTTCAATCCGCGCTTTTAGCGTGACCTAGTCTACCGGTAACTTTTAGGAATTTCTGCAATAATTGACCTCGGATCGATTTATCTCGAGTCACAAAGTACATCTTCGACACATTAACGACTCTCAATTGTCGTGGAAAATCTCGAGGCTTCAATTACGAGAACGGCACAAAACAACAAAATCAATTTAGTGCCGATCGATGAGAATTTTTCAATTAAGTGGAATCACCCACAATTTGATCACATACCTCAGTCGAATTGACCTATCTTTGATTTCTGATCGATCTCTCGACGGTGCCGTAATGACCCTTGCAGATCAACACTCTGGCCGAGCAATGATTCTTGGTCGAATTCTCAAGTGCAATTGCATTTAGATTCCCTACTTGCTTCCCAGATAGTCTAGTTATCTCGTGAGTGATCAACTCGTAGAATAGCACTATTAGCGTTTCGATGAAAGGCCCGATTTATTTAATCGAAAACAAATTATGAAAATTCAGCCGTCACAACTCTTCCTTCTTATAAAAATTTCGTCCTCTAAATTTAAACTTATTACAATACTTGATCAAAAAGGTGGGGGTACAATTCTCTCTCATTGACCTCGCCTCCCATGTCGCCTCTTCTATACCGTGGTGTTGCCAAACCACTTTGACCAACGGGATGGTCTTTGTGCGCAAGACTTGCTCCTTACGATCGACAATCTGAACCGGGCTTTCAACGTATGACACACGGTCATCCACGTCCAATTCCTCGAAATTGAGCACGTGGGTCGGGTCAGGCTCGTACTTCCTTAACATCGACACGTGAAAGACGTCATGCACTTGCGCCACTCTTGGCGGCAATGCAAGACGATACGCTAGGTTCCCGATTCTTTCAAGAATCTCAAATGGACCTACGTACCTCGGACTCAGTTTGCCTTTCTTACCAAAGCGCGAAGTTCCTCTCATTGGTGACACTTTCAGAAAAACGTGTTCACCAACTTAGAACTCTAAAGACCTTCGACGCTTATCTGCATAACTTTTCTGGCTGCTCTGCGCTGTCTTTAATCTACCTCTGATCACTGCTACGGCATCTACTGACTGCTGAATCAACTTTGAGCCTGTTATCTTCCTTTCCCCAACTTCATCCCAACACACTGGTGTTCTGCACGCTCGACCATACAACGCTTCGAAATGAGCCATTTGAATACTCTGCTGATAACTGTTATTGTAGGCAAATTCCACCAGGTGAAGCTGATCTTCCCAACTTCCTTTGAAGTCTATTATGCACGCTCTCAGCATGTCCTCGAGAGTCTGAATTGTCCTCTCAGATTGGCCATCCGTTTGTGGATGATAGGCCGTACTATACTGTAGCTTCGTACCTAAAGCACTCTGCAAGCTCTTCCAAAAAGCAACAGTAAACCTTGGGTCTCTATCTGAAGTTATCGTAACCGGCACTCCATGCATACGAACCACCTGTCGCACATACAAATCTACGTGTCTATCCAGACTCAAGTCCTTTCGTATTGCAATGAAGTGAGCCGACTTTGTCAGCCTGTCGACCACTACCCAAATTGAATCATTTCCTCTTTGACTCCTTGGTAGTCCAGTCACGAAGTCCATCGTGATGTGCTCCCATTTCCATTCTGGGATCGCGAGAGGTTGTAGAAATCCTCCCGGCTTGCAATGCTGGGCTTTTACTTGCTGACATGTCAAACACTTGGCCACATGTTTAGCGATGTCCACCTTCATATCTGACCACCAATAGTGTTGACACAGATTCTGATACATTTTAGTGCTTCCAGGATGAATGCTATAATTGCTACGATGTACTTCAGATAAAACTTCTTCTCTAAGCTCTACATCGTTAGGCACAACCAATCGTCCTTGGAACCTCAATGTCCCATCCTCAGAAATCTGAAAGTCAACTTTTCTTTTACTAGTATCCTCTTGCAGGATCTTCTGAATATATGGATCTGTCGGCTGAAGCATCTTGATTTTGACTTGCACTTCCGGCTCAATTCTGAGGGTGGCCATAAGATTTGAAAGGTGGCCTACCTCAAATTTGAATACCGAATCTCTAGCCTTCTCGATTAAAGTCCATTCTTTAAGTACCATCTGTGCAACTGAGGACTTTCGACTCAGTGCATCAGCGACCTTGTTCGCTTTTCTAGGTTGATACAAAATATCACAATCATAGTCCTTCAGGAGTTCCATCCAGCGACGCTGTCTCATGTTCAACTCTTTTTGAGAGAATAAATGCTTGAGACTTTGATGGTCAGTGAAGATCTGGAACCTTTCTCCACACAAATAATGTCTCCAAATCTTCAAAGCGAAAATAATTGCAACGAGTTCTAAGTCATGCGTTGGGTAATTCAGCTCATGAGGTCTCAACTGATGGGACGCGTATGCAACAACTCTGCCATGTTGCATCAACACGCAACCCAATCTCTGAAAGACGCATCACTATAGATCTCGAATCCTCCAGGACCAGATGGAATCGTCAGTACCGGTGCGGTAGTCAGCTTTTCCTTCAGCTCTTGAAAACTACGCTCGCACTTGTCTGTCCATGTGACATCCTGAAATTCGACCCCGTTTCGATAAAGTGAAATGGGCATTTCGTCGGCGTGCCTATGGCCTTTTTCTCTGAAATGATCACTCACGAGCTTAACTAACTTATTGGGTGAAGCCGTTAAGGGATGTATCGGCCGTAAAAATCCCTAAAAAGCTACCAAATTGGTTGGATTGAGCTAAAATCACGTCCGATCGATTTTTAACCACGAAATCGAACTCGATTTCTAATCGAATTTTAAGCGTCATAATTTTATTTTATTTTTGTGATCTCCGTTTCATCGCTGTCAATTTATTGACGAAATCAAATTTCAATAAAGAAATTATCTAAAGAAAATTGAAGTCGAAAAGAAATTTGAAAGGGAAAGAGAAAAGAAAAAAAAAATCAAATAAGAAAAGTAGGGTTATTTATTTTTCTTTCTCTCTCTCTCCCTTCTCTTTTCTTTTCTCTTTTTCCTCTCTCCCTCTCTTTTCTTTTCTTTCTTTTCTCTCTTTTCTTTCTCTCTCTCTCTCCTCTCCCCTCCCCTCGTGCGATTCCATCCCCACCGCCCATTCCCTCTCTCTTCCTTTGACTAGTCAATCCTCATCCTCTCTCCCTCTCCTTTCTCTCTCTCTCTCTCTCTTCTCTCCTCTCTCTTCTTCCTTCTCGTGCACGACAGAACCGGTTTCTTCTTCTCCTTCTTTTCTTCACGCCGAGCGAACCAGAAGCTGCAGCTCACCCCTCAGCCGCTCGCCGCTCGTCCCGCTCGCCGCACCGCCGCACCGCCGCGCCGCGCCCGTGCGCCTGCCGCCGTCCCACCGTCCGTCGCTCGCGGCCGCTCCTCCCTCCGCGCGATCCAGCCGACCCAGCCCCTGTTCTGCACCGACCAGCCACCGTCCGGCCACCTCCGGCCACCGCCCAACCCCGCCGGACCACCCCCGCAACCCCCTCGCCCTCCGCCGGCCTTACCCCGCCGCCCTAGCCGCCGGAGCTGCTCCGTTCAGCCGCGACCAGCAAGACCCACGAAGTGGGTTTCAGCACCTTCGGGCCTGCTTTTGGGCCGTTTCCCGGCCCCGAACCCGAGCCGTGCTTTGGGAACAATCGTTCCTCGCGTCGCCGCCGTCGGATTGATCCGATTTGCGCGCGATTTGGTGAGTAATCTCACTAATCCAGGATTAGTGGCTAATTATGCTTAAGGTTGGTTTAGATTTAATTCATTATTTTTAGGTTGTTAAATTAGATTAAAAAAAAAAATAGCAATTATTAGCCAATTGTGATGCAAATTAAATAAATTGAATGTGTAATTAGCAAGTAGACGTGGTCTACTATTTATTGGAAGTGCCTCGGGATTTTTCCCGACCCTTAGTGGGCTCCAATTAGGGCTTTTCAGGCCTAAGTGGAATTTTTAGTATTTAAATATTAATTTTCGGAATTAAATTAAATAATTATTTATTTTTCGAAAATTCAACTGAGATGGCCTGGAACCGGAAAATTATGCTGATGACCGTGGTGAAGTCCGTTTATTTAATCGGGCTTTAATTTGAGCTAAATTGAATTTTTAGTAATTAATAATTAATTTTCGAAATTAATTAATTAATTAATTATTTTTCGGAAATTAAGATTTTGATGGCCGACCACCGAAATCTCGTGCTGATTGTCGATGCATCCGTTTATTTATTTGAGCCCACGTTGTATGGAATTGAATAAATTGTGATATTTTAGGATTTACCCTAAATTGATTGGAATTGATTGAGATTGAATTGTTGATCGGTAAATGGCCAGGTATGTTATTCAATGTTTATAATGCGTTGTTGAGTTGATTTAATTATTTGATTGAGAATCGTTGGCATTGGTTGTCGGTATTAGAGGCCAAGGTAAGTCCTCTCCGTATGCGTGTTTAGGCAAAATGCCTTTAGTATAATGGTTTACTAATCGGGCTTAGGGGTAGAACTCACGGAGACGTAGTCCTCATCCCGCTTTGAGGAAAACCATTTCGTGACCCCGCTGAAGAGCTGAGGAGGAGGAATCCGAGGAGGAGAACTCGGAGGTGAGATCTGAAGAAAATGATTTTTGGTAGAAGAAGACAAATCTGAGAGGGGCCTTGAGTACGGCCTAGTTCGTCTAAGTTTCTATCTTCTTTTGAGATCTCCGTTTTGATGTGAATAGTTATGAAAGGGTTTGTTGTTTGTATAAAAGTTTGGTTATAAATTTCAATATGAAAAATATGGCCCGCTTATCCCATCGTTTTATTGTTCGGGATTTTAATCGCTTCCGTACGTGCTTAAAAATGAAAGCGGCCTGCGATACATTGTCCGGATATCGCATTATAAAATCGACCAAGTCGATTTGTGCGGCGTGTTCGAGGATCGGGCGTGACATCCGGTTTAAGTGGATCGAGCGAAGTTGAAGATTGGAGTGATAAGGAGCGTTGACCATGGGATAGTTAGTAGGATGGCCTTTAAATTCATGCCAGTGCATGTCCGTGTTAGCCGTGTACTAAAATTATTTGTTGTTTGGATCGCTCCATTTCTAATTCGGAGTTGAATTGGAAACAGGTGTTAGTTGAGTGAAACTACACCATGAGCGATCAGGAGCCGAGAACTCATGGAAAGAGGACCAGTAGGGCCGTTATTCGGGGTAAAGCTCCGACTCGTGTCGGAACCCGAGGCGGACGTGGTCGAGCGCCAGCACAGGCTAGCGCAAGTGGAGTGAATCCACCTGTCGTAGATGTCGAGGTAGCAGCCCCTAATGATCCCAGAGTGGATGGGATCTTGTGTGTTTTGGAAGCGATGGGTAATAGAATGGATCAGCAAGCCGCTACTGTTGAGGCCGTTGCCGTCGCCGCTGCACCGCCGCGCGTCGCCGCCACGGAGTTGCCCCGCAATCGCACCGCCGCGCGCCGTAGCCGCACTTCGCCGTTGCTCCAACCGCCGTGAATGTTGAAAATCCGCCGAGATAGTAGTCGCTGCAAGACCAATCCATAAGTTGGTGGAGCATTTCCTAAGGTTAAATCCGCCAGTTTTTACCGGGTCTGGAGACCCCGAAGCTACTTCTTCATGGATTCAGAAGCTCGAGAAAGCGTTTGCATTGCTGATGTGCAACGAGGCTGAGAAAGTAATGTTAGCAACTTACCAGCTGGAGGGAGTTGCAGACACTTGGTGGATGACTACTCGAGAAATGATCTTTCCGGAAGGTGCTGTTCAGGACTGGAACACTTTCCGCGAAGCCTTCAATGATAAGTTCTTCTCTGAGACTGCCAGAGAGGTGAAGATGGCTGAATTTCAACGTCTTCGCCAGGGTTCTCTATCTGTTGATGAGTATGAGGCGAAGTTCGCCGAACTTTCGCGATATGCCCCTGAGTTAATCGAGAACCCTGTGAATCGAGCAAGGAGGTTCAGAGATGGATTCAGGCAGGATTTGAGAAGTGCCTTAGTCCTTCTGGATCTAAAGACTTATAATGACATATATCGGAGAGCTCAGAAGATTGAGAAAGATCAAAATGATAAAGCTGCCTCATCTGGATCGAGGTTTAGCTCTCATAGAGACAACATCCGCCAATGGAAGAGGCCGATGTTTGGAAATAGATTCCAAAGTCCGCCCAGCAAGAAGAGTGGATTTAATAGGTCAGGACCTATTAGGACTAATGAGTGTCGCTTCTCTGGGAGAAGACATGGGGCAGGACCGTGCCCAGCTAGGACGGGTGCATGCTTTGAATGTGGCCAACAGGGCCACATGGCCAGATTTTGTCCTAAGAAGCAAAGAGGACAACCTCTATTGCCGCCGCCGCCACCGATGAGACAGATAGGAGGGTATGCCCCTCAGAATGCATCGCAAGGAGGACAAAGCAGAGACCTCCACTCGTGGCACTGTGTATGCGATTACCCAAGGTCGCGTGCTGCGCCGGCGTGATTACAGGTACGGTCTCGCTCAACGACCAACCTGCTTATGCTTTGTTTGATTCGGGAGCAACCCATTCCTTCATTGCCGAGCAATATGTTAGGATGCTAGGATTGAATCCTATATTGTTGGAATCGGCAATTTGCATATCTACACCCTTGAAAGATAAAGTTATTGCTGCTTTGGGATGTTCGGGTGCAAGTTAGAGATTGGTGAGCGAGTGGGGAAAATTGACTTGTTAGTCCTAGCCATGTATGATTTTGATTTGATAATTGGCATGGACCGGCTCACCAATCAACGAGCTAAAATGGACTCGCTATCGCAAGGCGATTCGCTTTGACCCATTAGGGGTAAGAGCTTGAGTTTGTCGGGAATCGAGGAGGACCTTCGATTTCCTTAATCTCGTCGTCGGCGCTCGTTTGTTAGACGAGGGTTGCCGAGGGTACTTAGCGACTGCCGTGGATACGACAGTTGAAGAGTTGAAAATGGAAGATATTGCAGTGGTACAGGAGTTTCCTGATGTCTTTCCAAAAGAATTGTCAGGGTTACCGCCAGAAAGGGAGATCGAATTTGTGATTGAGCTAGCACCAGGGACAGAACCAATCTCAAAGGCACCTTACCGAATAGCGTTATCTGAGTTGAAGGAATTGAAGGTGCAGATGCAAGAGTTACTGGATAAAGGATTTATTTGTCCTAGTGCATCGCCTTGGGGAGCACCAGTTCTGTTTGTTAAGAAGAAAGATGGTTCGTTGCGTTTGTGCATCGACTATCGGCAGCTCAATCAAGTAACGATCAAGAACAAGTATCCATTGCCAATGATAGATGACTTGTTTGATCAACTGCAAGGAGCGTCAATATTCTCGAAGATCGATTTGAGGACAGGATATCATCAGTTGAGGATTCGGAAAGAGGATATTCCTAAGTCAGCATTTCGTACTCGGTATGGTCATTACGAGTTTACAAAGTGATGCCGTTTGGATTGACGAATGCTTCAAATTTATGGATTTGATGAACAGAGTGTTCAAGGAATATCTAGATCAATTTGTGATCGTGTTTATAGATGATATCCTGGTCTATTCGAGAAGTAATGAAGAGCACGGTAATCATCTAAGATTAGTGCTTCAGACCTTAAGAACACATCAGTTATATGCTAAGTTTAGCAAATGCGAGTTTTGGCTGACTCGTGTTGCGTTCTTAGGTCATGTGATTTCCGGAGAAGGAATCTCGGTCGACCCGAGCAAGATAGAAGCCGTGATCAAGTGGTCGAGACCGACATCAGTGATAGAGATCAGAAGTTTTCTGGGATTAGCAGGTTATTATAGACGGTTTGTGGAAGGATTTTCATCGATAGCGTCACCTCTGACAAAGCTCACAAAGAAAAATGAGAAGTTCATATGGACAGACAAGTGCGAGCATAGCTTCCAAGAGCTGAAGGAAAAGCTGACTACCGCACCTGTGCTGACGATTCCATCTGGTCCTGGAGGATTCGAGATCTATAGTGATGCGTCATTTAGGGGATTGGGTTGCGTGCTGATGCAACATGGCAGAGTTGTTGCATACGCTTCCCGGTAGTTGAGACCTCATGAATTGAATTACCCGACGCATGACTTAGAACTCGCAGCCATCATATTCGCGTTGAAGATTTGGAGGCACTACTTGTGTGGGGAAAAGTTTCAGATCTTCACGGACAATCAGAGTCTCAAGTATTTGTTCTCTCAGAAGGAGTTGAACATGAGACAGCGGCGATGGATGGAATTGCTGAAAGATTACGACTGTGACATTCTATATCACCCGGGAAAGGCGAACAAGGTCGCCGATGCATTGAGTCGGAAGTCTTCAGTGGTACGAATCTTGGTTAAGGAGTGGAACTTAATCGAGAGAGCTCGAGATTCGAATTCAAATTTGAGGTAGGCCACCTCTCAAGTTTTATGGCCACCCTCGAAATTGAGCCGATGTCCAGTCGAATCAAGCAACTTCAACCGACAGATCCGGACGTACAGAAAATTCTTCAAGAGGATACTAACAAAAGAAAATCTGATTTTCAAGTTTCTAATGATGGAGTACTGAGGTTTCGTGGACGTTTGGTTGTACCTAACGATGTAGAGCTTAGAGAAGAAATTTTATCTGAAGCACATCGTAGCAATTATAGCGTTCATCCTGGAAGCACTAAGATGTATCAGAATTTGCGTCAACACTACTGGTGGTCGTGTATGAAGGCGGACATCGCCAAGCATGTGGCCAAGTGTTTGACTTGTCGAAGTAAAAGCTCAAAGATTGCAAGCCAGGAGGATTTCGCAACCTCTCGCGATCCCAGAGTGGAAATGGGAGCATATCACGATGGACTTCGTGACTGGACTACCAAGGAGTCAGAGGGGAAATGATTCGATTTGGGTAGTAGTCGACAGGGTGACAAAGTCGGCTCACTTCATTGCAGTTCGAAAGGACGTGAGTCTGGATAGACACGCAGACCACTGTAAAGCGTGTGGTTCGTATGCATGGAGTGCCGCTTACGATAACATCCGATAGAGACCCGAGATTGGCAGCTGCTTTTTGGAAAAACTTGCAAGTGCTTTAGGTACAAAGCTTCAAGATAAAGATGGATATCATCCTCGACGGATGGCCACGGAAAGGACGATTCAGACTCTTGAAGACATGCTGAGAGCGTGTGTAATAGACTTCAAAGGAAGTTGGGAGGATCAGCTTCATCTGGTGGAATTTGCCTACAACAACAGTTATCAACAGAGCATCAAGATGGCTCCATTTGAATCGTTGTATGGCAGAGCATGTAGAACTCCAAAGTGTTGGGATGAAGTCGAGAAAGGAAGATAACAGCCCGTAGTTGGTTCAAAGAATCGAGATGTCGTGGCAAAGATCGGGAGAGATTGAAGACAGTGGCAGAAAGCGTGCAGAAAGTTATGCAAATAAGCGTCGAAGGTCTTTGGAATTCCAAGTTGGTGATCACGTTTTTCTGAAAGTGTCACCAATGAGGGGAACTTCGCGCATTGGTAAGCAAGGCAAACTGAGTCCGAGGTACGTGGGTCCGTTTGAGATTCTTGAAAGAATCGGAAACCTAGCGTATCGTCTTGCGTTGCCGCCAAGATTGGCGCAAGTGCATGACGTCTTCCACGTGTCGATGTTAAGGAAGTACGAGCTTGACCCGACCCACGTGCTCAATTTCGAGGAATTGGACGTGGATGACCGTGTGTCATACGTTGAAAGCCCGGTTCAGATTGTCGATCATAAAGAGCAAGTTTTGCGTACAAAGACCATCCCGTTGGTCAAAGTGGTCCGGGCAACACCACGGCATTGAAGGAGCGACTTGGGAGACCAAGAATCGATGAGACAGCTTGTACCCCGCCTTTTTGAACAAAGTGTAATGGTTTAAATTTCGAGGACGAAATTTTTATAAGAGGGGAAGAGTTGTGACATCCCGAAATTCGACCCCGTTTCGATAAAGTGAAATGGGCATTTTGGTCGGCGTGCCTATGGCCTTTTTCTCTGAGCTGATCACTCACGAGTTAACCAACCTATTGGGTGAAGCCGTTAAGGGATGTATCGGCCGTAAAATCCCTAAAAGTTACCTAATTGGTTGGATTGAGCTAAAATCACGTCTGATCGATTTTTAACCACGAAATTGAACTCGATTTTGGGAATCGAATATTAAGCGCGTCATCATTCTTATTTTAGGATCCTGTCTCATCGCTCGTCAATTTATTGACGAGTCCGAAATTTCAATAAAGAAATTATCGGAAGAAAATTGAAGTCCGAAAAGAAATTTGAAAGGGAAAGAGAAAAGAAAAAAAAAATCAAATAAGAAAAGTAGGGTTATTTATTTTTCTTTTTCTCTCTCTCTCCCTTCTCTTTTCTTATCTCTTTTTCCTCTCTCCCTTTCTTTTCTTTTCTTTTCTTTCTTTTCTCTCTTTTCTTTCTCTCTTCTCTCTCCTCTCCCTTCCCCCTCGTGCGATTCCATCCCCACCGCCCATTCCCTCTCTCTCTCTTCCTTTGACTAGTCAATCCTCATCCTCTCTCCCTCTCTTTCTCTCTCTCTCTCTCTCTCTTCTCTCTCCTCTCTCTTCTTCCTTCTCGTGCACGACGTAACCGGTTTCTTCTTCTCCTTCTTTTCTTCACGCCGAGCGAACCCGAGGCCGCAGCGCGCCCTCGCCCGCTCGCCGCTCGTCCCGCCGCCGCACCGCCGCCCCGCCGCGCGCGCCCGTGCGCTCGCCGCGCCGCGCCCGTGCGCCCGCGCGCCGTCCCGCCCGTCCGTCTCTCGCGGCCGCTCCTCCCTCCGCGCGATCCAGCCGACCCGCCCCGTTCGCACCGACCAGCCCACCGTCCGGCCACCTCCGGCCACCGCCCAACCCCGCCGGACCACCCCCGCAACCCCCGCGCCCTCCGCCGGCTTACCCCGCCGCCCTAGCCGCCGGAGCTGCTCCGTTCAGCCGCGACCAGCAAGACCCACGAAGTGGGTTTCAGCACCTTCGGGCCTGCTTTTGGGCCGTTTCCGGCCCCGAACCCGAGCCGTGCTTTGGGAACAATCGTTCCTCGCGTCGCCGCCGTCGGATTGATCCGATTTGCGCGCGATTTGGTGAGTAATCTCACTAATCCAGGATTAGTGGCTAATTATGCTTAATGTTGGTTTAGATTTAATTCATTATTTTTAGGTTGTTAAATTAGATTAAAAAAAAATAGCAATTATTAGCCAATTGTGATGCAAATTAAATAAATTGAATGTGTAATTAGCAAGTAGACGTGGTCTACTATTTATTGGAAGTGCCTCGGGATTTTTCCCGACCCTTAGTGGGCTCCAATTAGGCTTTTCAGGCCTAAGTGGAATTTTTAGTATTTAAATATTAATTTTCGGAATTAAATTAAATAATTATTTATTTTCCGAAAATTCAACTGAGATGGCCTGGAACCGGAAAAATTATGCTGATGACCGTGGTGAAGTCCGTTTATTTAATTGGGCTTTAATTTGAGCTAAATTGAATTTTTAGTAATTAATAATTAATTTTCGAAATTAATTAATTAATTATTTATTTTTCGGAAATTAAGATTTTGATGGCCGACCACCGAAATCTCGTGCTGATCGTCGTGGCGCAGTCCGTTTATTTATTTGAGCTCCACGTTGTATGGAATTGAATAAATTGTGATATTTTAGGGATTTACCCTAAATTGATTGGAATTGATTGAGATTGAATTGTTGATCGGTAAATGGCCAGGTATGTTATTCAATATTTATAATGCATTGTTGAGTTGATTTAATTATTTGATTGAGAATCGTTGGCATTGGTTGTCGGTACTGAAAGTAAATTGGTAACCACTTGAAAGCGGACACGTGGGCTCGGTGAATTGGAATATCACCTGGAGAATGCACGTGAGATCGGTGGTTGAATATGTCACCTTGGCGAAAAGGTCGCGCCGAGAGAATGCACGTGGCTCGGAGACTCGGTATGTACTCCTGGAGAATGCACGTGGGCTCGGTGACAGAGTCAGGCATCTAAAAGGGCACGTGGGCTCGGCGACTTGATGCATCGCTTTGGTGAAATGCACCTGAGAGAATGCACGTGGGCCCGGGCATCTAAAAGACACGTGGGCTCGGCGAATCGATGCATCGCTTTGGTGAGATGCACCTAAGAGAATGCACGTGGACCCGGCATCTAAAAGGGCACGTGGCTCGGCGACTGATGCATCGCTTTGGTGAGATGCACCTAAGAGAATGCACGTGGGCCGGGCATCTAAAAGGGCACGTGGGTCGGCGAATTGATGCATCGCTTTGGTGAGATGCACCTAAGAGAATGCACGTGGGCCCAGGCATCTAAAAGGGCACGTGGGCTCGGTGACTTGATGTATCACTTTGGCGAAGAGGTCGCCTTAGAGAATGCACGTGGGCCAAGGTTCGAGGCACGTGAACTCGGAGACTTGGAAGGTCATCCTGGAGAATGCACGTGGCCTAGCTTTTAAATATGCCACAGTGGGGATTGAATTGTATGACTTGTAATCGACTGGTTCGATTTGTTGAAGTGAATGGGTGTCTATTGTGAATTGTACTGACTTGCAGGTGGGATTAGAGGCCAAGGTAAGTCCTCTGTCCTGTGCGTGTTTAGGCAGCCTTTAGTATAATGGTTTACTAATCGGGCTTAGTGGGGTAGAACTCGCTGAGACGTAGTCTCATCCCAATTTAGGGAAAACCATTTCAGGACCCCTCTGAAGAGCTGAGGAGGAGGAATCCGAGGAGGAGAACTCGGAGGTGAGATCTGAAGAAAATGATTTTTGGTAGAAGAAGACAAATCTGAGAGGGGCCTTGAGTACGGCCTAGTTCGTCTAAGTTTCTGTCTTCTTTTGAGATCTCCGTTTTGATGTGAATAGTTATGAAAGGGTTTGTGGTTTGTATAAAAGTTTGATTATAAATTTCAATATGAAAAATATGGCCCTCCATTTCTATCCCATCGTTTTATTGTCTGGGGATTTTAACTGCTTCCGCATGTGCTTAAAAATGAAAGGGTCGGCGATACATTGTCCTGGGATATCGCATTATAAAATCGACCAAGTCAGACGGATGTGTGCATGCCTGAGGATCGGGGCGTGACAGTCCATATGAACTTCTCATTTTTCTTTGTGAGCTTTGTCAGAGGCGAGGCTAACAATGAGAAACCTTCCACAAACCGTCTGTAATACCCTGCTAAACCCAGAAAACTTCTGATCTCTGTCACTGTAGTAGGTCTTGGCCAATTGATCACTGCTTCTATCTTGGTTGGATCCACGGAGATTCCTTCTCCTGAAATCACGTGACCTAGGAAAGTAACACGAGTCAACCAAAACTCGCACTTGCTAAACTTAGCATACAGTTCATGAGTTCTTAGAGTCTGCAGTACTAATCTCAAATGTCCTTCATGCTCCTCTGGACTTCTAGAGTACACCAGAATGTCATCAATGAACATGATCACGAACTGATCCAAATATTCCTTGAACACTCGGTTCATTAGATCCATGAAAGCAGCTGGAGCATTCATCAATCCAAATGTCATGACAATGAATTCATAATGGCCATATTGAGTATGGAATGCTGACTTTGGAGTGTCTTCTTTTCTGATCCTCAACTGATGATATCCCGTCCTTAGGTCAATCTTCGAAAATATCGATGCTCCTTGCAATTGATCAAACAAGTCATCAATTCTCGGGAGTGGATACTTGTTCTTGATTGTCACTTGATTGAGTTGTCGATAGTCAATGCACAGGCGCAACGAACCATCTTTCTTTTTCACGAACAGAACTGGTTCTCCCCAAGGTGATGCACTGGGACGTATGAATCCCTTATCCAATAATTCTTGCATTTGCACCTTCAGTTCTTTCAATTCCGATAAAGCCATCCGGTAAAGAGACTTAGAGATTGGCTCTGTTCCGGGGGCTAACTCAATCACAAACTCTATTTCTCTTTCTGGCGGTAAACCTGGCAATTCTTTCGGAAACACATTTGGAAACTCTTGAACTACTGCAATGTCTTCGATTTTTAGCTCTTCAACTGTCGTGTCCACGACAGTTGCCAGATAACCTTGACAACCCTCATCTAACAACCGGGTTGCCTCTAGTGATGAGATTAAGGAAATTGAGGGTCCTCCTCGACTCCATAAACTTGAAACTTTCACCCTCTAACGGGTTAAACTGGATCGTCTTGCGATAACAATCTAGCTTAGCTCGTTGCTTGGTGAGCCAGTCCATGCCAATTATCAGGTCAAAGTCATACATGGCTAAGACTATCAAGTCAATCTTCCCCTCTTGCTCACCAATCGCTAACATGCTACCGAGACAACCCACTGTAGCTAACACCTTATCCTTCAATGATGTCGATATACTAATCACTGATTCCAACAACTCAGGAATTAATCCTACCAACTTAACATACTGCTCAGCTATAAATGAATGAGTTGCACCAGGGTCAAATAAAGCATAAGCAGCATGGTTGTTTAGTGAAACAGTACCTGTAATCACATTAGGCGCATCCTCCGCCTGTCCTCTTGTGATCGCATAAGTTCTTCCCTGAGCTGGAGGCCTGAGTAGTCCACCCTGCTGTACAATCGGTGGCGGGAGTCCTCAGTTCTGATTCATTTGTGGCAGTGGCGGCAACTGCGGCGGTCCCATCGGTCTTCTGGGACAATTTCTGGCCATGTGACCCTGTTGGCCACACTCAAAACAAGCACCCGACCTAAAGTGGCACGGGGCTGACCCATGTCGCTTTCTGCAGAAGCGACAGGCACCATTCTGTCTCCATGTTGATTTTCCTACTCCACCCTTCCTGTTGAGTGGGACAGAGTATCTTCCTCCAGTCATCGGTCTTTTCCCAAACCGATTTCTATCTTGGTTCAAATTAAACCGCGATCCAGATGCGGCAGCTCGTTCATTCAGATTTTTCTCGATCAGCTGAGCTCGTCAATACAGCTCATTGTAGTTCTTTATATCTAATGGCACCAGCGAATCTTTCAGTTCTGGTCGAAGGCCATCTATAAACCTCATTGCCTTCTCCTCAGGATCCTGGATCAACCTAAGAGCATACTGTGAAAGCTCGGCAAACTTTGCCTCGTACTGGTCCACAGTCATTGGACCTTGGTGAAGGCGTAGAAATTCCGCCATCTTTAACTGCTTGGCACAACTAGAGAAGTACTTGTTATTGAATGCTCTAATGAAGACATTCCACACTGGGACTACGCCTTCTGGGAATACTTCTCTCCTGGTGGCTTTCCACCAAGTACTTGCAACTCCCTGCATTTGATACACTGCTTCTCTTCTTCAGAGCACTTCAGTAGCTCAAATGCTTTTTCCAGTTCTTCGATCCAACGGGTCGCAGCCTCGGGATCTCCTGTCCCAGTGAACTTTGATGGTTGCAACTTCAGGAAATGCTCAACAAGCTTATGAATCGGTCTATCTGCAACTACATTCCCTTCTGAAACTTCAGCTTGTGCGGTAGCGGCTGTGGCAGCTTGGTTCTAGGCTTGGTGCCCCATCAGATTACCAACAGTCTGGAGCACCTGCATGATTCCTTCGAATCTGGGATCACCAGGGGCTGCTACCCTGGCATTAACCGGCGGGACTGGCGGTGGTGCTATGCCACTCGCGCTAGCCTCAGCTTGCGCTCTACCTCGGCCACCTCGGGTACTGCCTCTTGTAGGCGTTCTAGCCCGAGTCACTGAGGATAAGGTCCTCTGCCTAGGAGTTCTCGGCTCCTGATCACTCATACTGTAGACGCTCTACAACACCTGTTTCCAATTCCATACCGAATTAGAAACTGAGTGATTTCACAATCAATTTACCAAACAGCTATCAATCACATGCATCAGCATAATATAAAAGCCATTCCTACTAACTATCCCAAGAACCCATCGCACCTTATCACTCTAAATACAAACTTCGCTCTGATACCATAAAAAGGGGATGTCACGCCCCGAGCCTTGAGCGCGTGCCCATCCGTCTTTGGTCGATAATAATTTCCGACTTCCCAGGACGAGTCGCCGACCCTTTCCATTTTATTGCACATGCGGAAGCGAAAAGAAATCCCCTGACAGTAATCATCTCGGGATAGAAAGGCAGGACAATAATTCACAAACAAACATGCTTTTATATATACACTGAGTCATGTCACATGTCTATGGCCAAAAGACTACAAAAGACTGGCCTTCCAAAAGAAGCGGTCCTAACCGACCTACGCTTCCGATCACCTTCTCAGCTCCCGGTCCTCCACTCGACGACCCCGAAAATGTTGTCCCACAACGGGGTGAGATATCATCTCAGTAAGTTTAAGCTCTAAACTCTAATTAGGAGGGAAATACGCCAAGAAGTGTCCTAATCACACAATCACACAATCAATGAGACTTACCTCGTCTCAGATTCACCCTGCAAGTCAGTACAATTTATCTCACAAACAACATGAGAGTATGAACAACAAATAAGCTCCAATAATCGAAACGCCACACTCAATTAATCATTCGTTCCTAGTTTTGATCTCGGCATATAGACGACCTACTCTCGCCGGTGGTCTTCGGCATTGCTAGCCGTCTCACCCCATTGAGCACGGCAACGCTCTCTTTATCGACGGCTTTCCCGAAGGAGCACAGGGTCCAGAATCAACTGCGATTGGCTTCCCGTTGTCCAGGGGGTATCCCAAATAGGGATAACGTCCAGCTCAACAGCCTGGGACGATTTCTCTTGACCATCACACGATCACTCAAATATGGCCCAGGACACCGTGCATTACACTCAAGTGCTTTAATTAAAATGGTGAGCCTTACCTTTTTCTTCGTATTAGAAATTCACATGAAATTACTCGTGTGTGGGTACACGGTCAACTTGATCCGAAAAATTGATATTCATCCTTTTTGAAATCCCACTATTTCCTATAATACTAAAACCATTTTCGGTGTCAAAACTCGACACCTGGGATTTTCTGAATAAATATTGAAAATTCACAATTTTTGGAATTAAATACCAAAAATCAAATCAGCACTCAATTTGCATAATTTAACACTCAATTGCAGAAATTAACCACACCATTACAATCAGCACGAAATTCGGTCACACGCTATCTTAGCCTAATTTCCGGAAAAATAATTAATAATTAAATAATTACTGAAATTAATTAAATAAATCAATTTAAATTCTAAACATGCTAACGTAGGCCAGAATCATTAAATTAATAACCAATATGGACTCGAAAAAATTCCCGAACCCTTCTAGATAAATAGTACAATTTATTTAGGCCTTAACTAAACCATGCTAATCACCTAACATGCTCAATTAAATAATTCAATTTCTAATTTAATCTAACTAACCACCTAATTCTTAATAAAATAAATCTAACACCCCTTAAACGTTATTAGCCTACTAAGCGAGTTTAGAGTATAAACTCACCGTTAATTACGAAACCGGTTCATCATGATAACGACGCGACGGCGGCCGAAATCGAAATTTTCGGCGGCGTCGACAAACTTAGACCGGGCCTAAAACGGGCCCAACACAACTCAGCAAGGCTGAGTTTCAGTCTTGGGCTTCTGCAGGGCTGCGGGCTTGGGCCTTATTCGCGGGCCCAAAATGGGCTGAGCTTCAAATGGGCTAAAACCAACTGAACTTGGGCCTGAGCTTGGGCTTCAAATCTGCTGGAGATTGGGCTTAAAAATCACTGGACTGAAGAATTCGCTGGATCCATGGGCTTCAAAGGTTGGAAAGAAATTTCTCTGCAGATGGGCTGAACTGAGCGGGCTTCTAAAAACTTGCGTGGGTTGAATCCAAGGAGCAACAAAGACAGAGAAGCAGCAGCTTCTACAGGCTGGGCTTCTTCGGCTGAGTGGCCGAGTGGATTGCGGGGCCGAGACGCACGCGCAAGAGGAGAAACGGACGAATCAGCTGCTGGCGTTGGCTGCTGAACTCGAGCTGGGGGAGACGCGGCCACGGATTTGCTGGTCTTCGTGCAAGCCGAAATCCACGAGCTTTGAAGGCAATCGGATGATCGAGCGGTAGAAGGAGCTGGCGGTGGGGACGTGGACTGAGAACAACGGCTGCAGGCGTGATGACCGAAGGGGATGGCCTGCTTTGGTGGCTTCGTGGGCTTTGCTTCTTCGTGGGGGGTGTCCTCGAACGATTGGAGAAGACCACGCTTGGAGATGGACACACGAACGGCCGCTGCACAATTGGCTTCACGCGAGGGGCTTCGGTCAACAAAAGAGTTGAGAAAGACTTGATTGTTGACCGGCGTGAGTGGGGAAAGATGGAAGGAATTTTGGTGAATGTTGGGCAGTGAATGAAGACAGACGCTGGCTTGGGCTTTGCTGGGTTCCAAAAAAAATGAGAAGCAAAGCAGAGGCGGCAACCAAGAAGTAAAAGAGAAAAAGAAGAAGTTCGAAGAAGGAGGGGACGTCTAGGCGTGCAGAGGAAGTTTGGCAAAAAGGGCCCCAAAGTCCATCATCCTATCCTTTTAATTAAATGCTTGGTCTCCCACTTTTGGTCTCATGTAAATCAACTTGTCCCCTAATTCTTTCTTGCCTAAATTTCACTAATTAAACCAAATGATGCCAAAAAAATACCATCCAAGCATAATTTCGAATTCCACATTTTAATCCTCAATTTCTTCAACAAATTCTCAAATTCGACATCCAATTTTGATGAAGAAAAATCCTGAATAATTTTCTATAAATCCCCGACACTCGAAGCGCTTCTGGCTTGAAAATCTAAATTTCTTTTAATTTGGCCCGTACGAATTTCCACTAATTTTCCACAACGTCCGAACCGATTTTCCGCAAAAATCCGAATCTCTGAAAATTTCTGAGAATGAGTCGACGTTCCTAAAATAGCTTGACACCTCGAACTTTCAATTTCTGAAATCGGGTTCAAATTTGTGGTTATTTTCAATCCGGCGCGCTTTTAGCGTGACCTAGTCTACCGGGTAACTTTTAGGAATTTTTGATGCAATTGACCTGTGATCGATTTATCTCGAGTCACAAAGTACATCTTCGACACATTAACGACTCTCAATTGTCGTGAAAATCTCGAGGTTTCAATTACGAGCACCGGGTACCAAAACGATAGAAAATCAATTTAGTGCCGATCGATGAGAATTTTTCAATAAAGTGGAATCATCCATAATTTGATCACATACCTCAGTCGAATCTACCTATCTTTGATTTCTGATCGATCTCTGACGGTGCCGTAATGACCCTTGCAGATCAACACGGTCGAGCAGTCGATTCTTGGTCGAATTCTCAAGTGCAATTGCATTTAGATTCCCTACTTGCTTCCCCAGATAGTCCAGTTATCTCGTGAGTGATCAACTCAGAGAATAGCACTATTAGCGTTTTGATGAAAGGCCAGATTTATTTAATCGAAAACAAATTATGAAAATTCAGGTTGTCACATTACAACTATCAGTTACTATGAAATCTAGCGACTCTGCAGATGCTATTACATATTCTATACTCTGAATATCTTTAGGCTCTACTTGAAGCTCCTTATGCTTCTGAATACCGTCCCAATCTTTCTCCCCAATTGATCTCACTCCTCTTCTAAAACATAACAGATTCGTCAAAGGTAACATCTTTGGCGAACATAAAATCGATGAATCTTTCTTAGTGCACCATAGCTTGTATCCCTTCACCCTATGTGCATAACTTAGGAATATGCACTTCCTTACTCTTGGCTCCAATGTGCCATCACTCATGAGCATAAATAGGGCAACCAAACACTCTCGGTTCAATATAATTAGCAAACTTACTCAATCACGTTTTATCGGGAGTTTTCTAATCAATTTTTGATGATGGCGATCTATTCACTAGCCAACAAGTGGTATTTATTACTTTGACCTAGAAATCTTCATCGAATCTAGCATTGACGAGTAAAAAGTGAGCTCTCTCAAAAAAAAAAATATATATATATATATATCCATGTTCATCAGTTTTGCAACTTTATTCAATTGTGTTGAATTGGCAAAATTGCGATGTTTCACTGTGCCTTCCTTTACGCAAAACTGACTAAACTCTTTAGAACATAATTCTAACCCCTTGTTAGTTCTTAGGCACAATGATCCCTTTAACTCATGCCCAAGTCTCATGTGCCACAACTGTGTCATGCCCTAATTTGAAGCCTTAAAGAATAAGGTAGACAAGCCAACCACTGTCTTTTTGTTGGAGGAGATAAAATGTGCAATCTATCTTCCCTCGCATCATGGTAAGCACACCTCAGTAGACCTTCAAAACTCCACCTTTAGCGAAAGTCTAGTATCCGAACCTATCAAGAGCACTTAATGAGATAAGGTTATTTTTAGCTTCGGTACTTGCTTTAACTCAATCAACGTTCTCACTACTCCATTGTGCATCTTAATCTAAACTATTTCAATCCCTCTCACTTCACAAGCAGCACTGTTTCCCATAAGCATCTTACCTCCCTCTGTGGACTGACAGGTAGTAAATTAATTTCTATGAGAAGTCACATAAGAACATCTAGAGTCAAGCACCCAATCATCACCTAATGAACTCATGATTACTGTTAACATATCATCACCATCACTGAAACTATTATTTATCGGGGTAACAATGTTACCATTGCCTCCAGACTCCACCTTGACTCCTTTACACATGTACTTCGGATGATCCATCTTGTAGTGGCCTGCCTTATTATAGTGATAACATTGTCAGTTCCAAAAGTTGGACCTCAATTGCTTCCTCTAGAATCTCTACGTTCGTCTCAACCTTGAGTAACCAAACTTTGAGCCCTATTTTGTGCTAAGTTATCTTCTTGTAATTTCTTTTGCCACTCCTTTGAAAATAAGGTAGAGTTGCCTGTTCCAAGGTAACTGTAGTGTGCCCCTATTGGAGCAAATCGGTAAAGTGCTCAAAAGAATTTGGTAAAGATGCCAACAATATCATACCTTGTTTTTCATCAGGCAAAACCTCATTGACATTTTTTAAGTCCATCATGAGTTTATTGAACTCATTTAAGTCAACCTTGATGGATGTCATCTACAACTGAAATATCATTTTTAGCATATACAAGTGATTGTTCAAACCCTTCATCAGATAAAGTGACTTAAGTTTTACCCACAAAACTGTGGCATCCTTTTTTTTTTTTTTTTTTTTCTGCTATGTCAATCAATACCTCTTCTTATAGATTCAATAGGATTATTGTTTTTGCCTTCTCCATTTACTCTACCTAATCGGTTTTTGACAATTTATTCTTGTCATCCAACACTTTCGCCAAACATTGAGTTGTTAATAGGGCATGCATCATAGTGCTCCACAACCCAAAGTTGTTCCTTCCATTGAACTTCTCAATCTCAAATTTTGCTCTAGACATTATTGTAACAACAGAATTTCCAAGCAATGACAAAAAAACCAAAAGCCTCAAATCAACCCTAGAAACTCTGGCCGTGACTTTGATGCCAATTGTTGTAAAATTAATGTTGAAACTAACCCAAATATTGCAATTTAATTTAGTGCAAAATCACTAGAGAAATACACAAAGGACACCAAGGATTTATGAGTTTCGGTTCAAGTGTCAATACTTACATGCACAAGGAGAGCCAATGGAAGAATCAGAGTTACAATCACTCAACGTTCAAGTGTTTCCCACACTTAGATTTAAGTTCAAACCCAAAGTTTATAAATAAAAAAAACTCAATTAGATGCAAAATCATAGTTCAAAATCACACCGTGTGTTCATGCACAAAGCAAAATTCTCGTGTATGGCCGAAGACAAGAACGTCCTGGCATTCTTTTTCTTTCCCTTCGAGTGGCTGCAGCTTCTTCATTGTGTGACCACCTCTTTCTACTCCACGAAAACCCACTAGTGGCTAAGGTTACATTTGGTAACATATTCCCTAGATGAGTTTTTGAGTAGAAAAACATGTTTGATAACTACATAAAATTTATATTTTCGGAATAGAAAAAGAATAAAAATGTGTTCCTACAATCCTAAATTTCTATTTCAATTTTTTTATTTAATTATAAAAATATCAGTAGAGACTTAACAATTCATGCTTGAATAAAACTCGATTTTTTAAGGACTTAACTGATTAAGATATTCTAAGATGGCCTCATCAAATTCAACGTAATAGTTAGTCAAAGATAAATGACTAGAAATGACTGTAGAGAATTCCACTAGTTTATAACTCATAATATGATAATGTTGACAGTAAATCTTCGAGTATTACAATAAACAATTGTGTATACCCGTTGAGCTTTTTTAGAGTCAAGAAGAAGAGCAAATGTTGCTTGGTGGAATGGGCATGGATGAAACAACGAAGGATGGAAGTGATCTTAAACTTGGTGCGCTTATTTGCACAAACTAATCAAAACTTCAAGCAAGTAACGTCAGAAATCCTTGGAGCACTGGCTTATTCGACTACTAGGAATACAAGACAAATGGTTATGCAAAAGACTTGTTCAGAACCATCTAATTTTTTATTAAATCAGAATTGGAGATGATGGTAGTGAAGAGGAGTGTCGATCTTAGTCACGCCCACACTTTGCTTGTGAACATCTTCTACTCTCAACAAAGTTGCCAAGTTGTCAAGACCAAGTATTGTCTTTAGCTTATTTAGTTTTGAATCCAATTTTCATAAAAAAAATATATATATATTTCACATTTTTTATGCTAAGTTAATTATAAACTAGATGCAACACTAAAATATAGTAAAACTACTGAAATTCTAATTTCTAAATTTTTTCAAGAATTTTTTTTTCTAAAAAATTGGATTTGGATTGGCTCAAGAGATCGGATCAATGTGGGTCTTATCCAAACTTTGTGTCAATTGTGTAAGGACGAGCATCACATTACGCTTTTCTCAACTTGATTTATTGGTTTTTGTTTCTCTGATTTTTGAAGATTGACCAATTCTGGATCGTCTTCGGTTTCAAGAGCCTCATCGATTATGGCCTTTGTATTTGAGCTTATTTGTCTAAAATGACATTATTTTTCTTTTTGTTCTTAAGAATAAAAAAGTGGTTTTTTTTTCTATTTCTTATTTCTGTTTCAAATCTATTCCCTAACCATTGATTTATTTCAGGGAATAGAAAAATTAACCAACTTACTCAAATCAATTTCTATTCTTTTTTTTTTTTATTTCAAGAACAAAAGAAATAGACCAGTTAGCAAATAGGCCTCCTTCTTTTATAATCCACCAAAATTTGTCCTACTTAAAGAAGGTTGGGTCCTTCGGAAAAAAATAAAGATGGTTGAGTGCTACCGAATATTTTAATTAGAAAACATGTGTGCCCCATCCTTTTATTTGGCCAGTCTGCAAAATTGAAGTCCAATTCTTCTTTATCTTGAACTAACTTGGACTTGGATATTATTTTCACTGGAAAAAGAAATCCGTATATGGGTCCAAACTCGATACATAACTTAGCAGAGGTGAAGGTGGAATCAAGTATGGCTGAAGCCGCAAGGCTGTATCACGACACTATAAACTTAGAAATTGAATAAATATGGCTGAACATGCTGGCGATAATCGGAAAGAAGGCGAAGATGAACCAATGAGGCTGGATCAAAGTAAAGCGAAAAGTAGTGAAGATGAACCAGCAAAGCCAAATCGAGAAATGATAGAGGCTGGATCAAGTATGGCCATATACGCCGGAACAAAACGGTGAAAAGTTGAATTGAACATGTAATAAATGGGTTTTAAAAAGTCAAAGGCAAAAAAGAAAACAAGGAAAGAGTTGAAAAGTCATCAAGAGTGTGACATCCTGAAATTCGCCCTGTTTCAATAAAGTGAAATGGGTATTTCGTCGACGTGCTTATGGTTCTTTTTCTCTGAGTTAATCACTCACGAGTTAACTAACCTATTGGGTGAAGCTGTTAAGGGATGTATCCGCAGTAAAATTCCTAAAAGCTACTTAATTGGTTGGATTGAACTAAAATCGTGTTTGATGGATTCTAATCATGGAATTGAATTCGATTTCGGGAATCGAATATTCGAGCGCGTCATAATTCATTTTTTAGGATCTTGTCTAATCGTCCATCAAGTTATTGATTTAGTTAAATTTCGGAAAAAATTATCGGAGGAAAAATCGAAGACTATAAGAAAATAAAAAGGGAAAGAGAAATGGAAAATAATAATAGTAATAAGAATAATGTGATTATCTTATTATCTTATTATTTTCTATTTCTTTTCTCTCTCTCTCCCTTTTCTCTCTCCTCTCTCCCCCATGTGATCTTTCCCCCTTTTCGGACCGTTCACCCCCTTTTCTTTTCTTTTTTTTCCTTCTTTCTCTCTCTCTCTCTCTCTCTCTCTCTCTCTCTCTCGCTCTCTTTTCCCCCTTGTGCGAATTCCTCCACCAACTCCCTCCTTGCTGGTTCCCACTTTACCTCTCTCTCTCTTTCCTTTTTTTTTTTTTTTTTTGACTAGTCAAACACTCTTATCTTCTTCTCTCTCTCATCTCTCCTTCTCTCTTCCTCGACACACTCTCTCTCCTTGACTGTTCGAACGGAAAACAGAAGACAGAAGCAGAAGCCGCACAAAGACAAGAGCAGCTCACCGTCGCCACCCATCGCTCGCCTTCGCCTCTCCCTCACCCCCTCAGCCGTCGCTGCCGTGCACCTCACGCTCGCCTGCCCGTACGCTGTCTGCTCCCATCCAATCGAGTTGCCGCCTCTTTCTAGCCACATTCAGCCACCACAGACCGCCATCCAGCTTCGTCCGGCCACCATTTGGACCCATCGGAGCTTCCCTCGCCCTCCACCGGCCTCACCTTGCCCTCTCAACCACTGGACCAGCCCCGGGCAACCAAGATCAGCCGTTGGTCAGTGGGTTTCCAGCCCCCTTCGGCCTGCTTTTAGAGCATTTCCTGGGATTTGCTTTGGGAAGAATCGTTTCTTGTGTCGTCCCCGTCGGAGTAATCTCACTAATCCTTGCTTAGTGGACTAATTATACCTAAGTGGTGTTTAGTGCTAATTAACTAAGATCAGTTGGTTAGGTTAGAATGGATTAGTACTTATTAGTTAATTGCATTGCATATTAGTTAGGTGGTTAGTGTACTTAGCTAGAGAATTGCTTATAGTATTTAATGGATGTGTCTCAGGATTTTTCCCGACCCTTATCGGGCTTCAATTAGGCAATTTGGGCCTAAATTGGATTTTTAATATTTATATATTAATTTTCGAAATTAATTTAATTAAATAATTATTTTCTGGAAATTCAACCTGGGATGACTGGTGATCGGAATTTTATCTTAATGATTGTGGTGCAGTCCGTTTATTTAATTAAGCTTTATGTTGTGCTAAATTGAAATTATTGTATTTATTTATTTAATTTTCGAAATCAATTGTTTAATTATTTATTTTTCCGAAAATTCAACCACGATGGCTAGAGACCGGAATTTTGTGCCAATTATTGTGGTGCAATCCGTTTATTTATTTGAGCTCCACATTGTGCTGAATTAAATAAATTGTGGATTTTTAGGAGATTATTCCCAAATTGAACTGTTTGAGTAATTGACTGTTGGACAATTGAGGGTTGATTGTCAGTGGCAGAGGCATGGTGCTAGACTACCATTTTCAGTAAAAATGTGGAAATGAAAGGGAATATGTGAGAGATATGCTGGCTTGATGACCAAGTACATCATCTGGGAGAATGGGTGTTTTGTATAGTTGATCAATGTAGGTTCTACATTACCTCGGAGAATGCACGTGGCTTGGTGATCGGTTCCATCACCTTGGAGAATGCATGTGGCTCGGTGATAAGAAATTTTGTCTCAGAGAATGCTCGTGGCTTAGTGATTGGTTTTATCAATTGAGACTGTATAGCAATGACTAGAATGACCCAGGAAATGGTCAGAGTGTCATGTAATCAACTAGGTCGGTTGATCAATGATTTGATCCAATTTTTGTGATTTGATTGACCGTTCGATGTGATATTTGAAGCATCTATATATAACCTTGAATTGCAAGTTGGAACTGATGCTAAGGTAAGTCTTCTAACTCATGCTATGCTTAAGCAACCATGTGGTGTATTGATTCCCTAATTGAGTCGTAGTGGGGTAGAACTTGCTGAGACGTAGTCTCATCCCGGTTGTGGGATAATATTTCAGGCCATAGGTGAGCCCGAGGAGGAGGAATCGAAGAAGGAGAACACAAAAGTGAAACCTGAGGAGGAGAAAGATTTTTGAAAAAGAAGACGATCCAGAAAGGGATCCTTAGTATGACCGGATGAGGACTGAGGTCCCATCCTCTTTTGGGAATCCTATTTTGATGTGAATAGAGTGAAATTAGAAAATCGTAAATAGTTTTGTGAAGCTCTTCGAATTATGCTCTTTCTGAAAGTGTGTTTGTGAATTTCAATATGAAAAATATGGCCTGCTTTTTTATCACATTGTTTTATTATCTAGGGATTTTATAACTGCTTCCGCATGCGTATAAGAATGAAAGGGTCGTCGATACATAGTCTTGGGATATTGCATTCTAAAATTGACCAAGTGAGAAGGATGGGTGCAATACTGAGGATCAGGGCATGACAAAGAGGGAATAATGGACTTTGCTTTTTCTTTTTTTTTTGATAGCTAAGAGCGGCATTCATAGAGGGACAATAAAATGGGAAAAAAGAAGGAAGAAGAAGAAGAAAGAAGAGAGTAGGAACAAGAAGAGGGGTTTTGTGTGTACACATCATGAAAGCCTTGTTAAGCCATGAATTACTTCAATTTGCAATGTCCAATAAGTGCTTTTTGCCCCTTGTTCTTCCAATCGGATTAGTTTTTGGGGTTAGGACTCAAATTCGAAGTTTAGTGAAAATTGAGCTACAAAGTGAGATTTTTAAGTTGTAAAACTTCAAGATTTCATGGAAATGGTGGATTATGGTGTTATGGAGTTGTAGGGTTTGTTGAGAGTTGTTTCGAAGCAACAGTTATATCGAAGTGAAATTTTAGGGTTTTATGTTTGAGTTCCCGATTGCATTTAGGTTTGAGTAATCGCTTTAGAGTAATTTGTTAGCGCATAGAAGTCGCTTTGTTAGTTTTTAGGTGTGATTAAGCCTTTTCATAGTAGAGGTAGTGTTTTCCTTGATTATAACATCAATGCTCGTTCAATTGATAGAATTACGAGATCGTCGGCTCGTTTAGTTATATTTGGGCATTCTCAGGTATCTCTTCTATGAATTTCTAAATAAGATCTTAAAAGCAATACATATTCAATATATTATGAGTTATAAAGGAACATGTTTATTACATAAAAATCCGGATCGTGTAATTTGGTACCTTTTGGTATTTGAAAATGGTTTGAGAAATGTTTTAGGAAAGGTATTGCAGTGAACTTGGTTTGTGAAATGGGTTGTGAAATGTATTCTGGTTTACGAAATGGAGTTTGAAATAGTTTGGGAAACGCATTGTGGAGGATGTGCTGTGATTAGCATTGATGCTCAATATTGTTGTGAGCCCAATGAAGGACTTGTGAGTATACATACTAATTTAGGATATTCTTATGGGTCAGCCATAGCAATATACAAGGAGAACTTACCAAGAGGGGGAACTTGATCGCCTTGTCATGGGGCGTTATGCATGGCCATGATTAATATTTGAGTATGAGTTTGATCTATGGTGGACTATTGACATGTGACTTGAGATTAGTCAATAAAATAGATCATTGGCATGTGATTTTGACAAGATTGATCAATGGGCTAAACTATTAATGTTTGTTTGAATATGATTATGAAATGGATATTTCTGCTATTAATGTAGCTTTGTTGAAATATATATAACTTATTCTCTTATTTTAAGTTTGTTATACTCTGGATTTGGGTTAAATGAGTTATGGTTTGGTTATGTAAATATGCATAATAAGTGCACGATCTACTTAGAAGATTTATACTATTAACTGGGCTATGATTGCTCATCCCATTCATCTTTCATGATTTTCAGATCTCTCGATTAGTGACCATTAAAGCGAGAGCATTATCACGAGGAATTGGATTTTGGTGATTTGACGCTTCATCCTTCGAGTGGAACGACGACTGTATCATTACCCCTATTCCTATAGGATTTGAGGTATGACTAGACAAGCGAGGCCAAATCAAGATATGATAAATTTGGAGGTTGGATCAACGTACGATGTGTTTTTGGGTTTTAGAGAATATGATAGTTTTGGAATCGCCGCTATCCTCTATTACAGCTTGAAAGACATAATTCGCGTGTTTAGAGACAATGGAAACCCATATTCTTCCCGAGAGATTCCGCTACAGTTCTACAGCGCCAAGATCTACCTACCTATATTTTCGAAAGCCTACGCTTGTAGCCCTCGGTGCCTTGAGACGCTCGCACTTATGGTAGAACACAAGTCCAGATCAGGCGGGAAGAAAGAGATTCTGCCCGTTTTCTATGATGTGGAACGGTCTGATCTGCAGCTGGAGAAAGAATCACTCTACACAGACGCCCTGGACAAGCAGAGGGGGATTTGGGGCGCTGAGAAAGTGGAGCGGTGGAAGAAGGCTCTTGTGGAGGTTGGTAAAGCCAAGGGATGGAAACTAAGCTCATATAAAGAGTATGTTAAGTCTGTCTTCTTCTCTTGTAGTTTCTTTCTGATTTGATTGCTCAATCGACCGAGGTAGTGTCGAGAATGTCAGAAGAGAAGCAAATATTGGTCGACTTGCTGTACTCTAAATTGTTTTTTGTTGTTGTTCACTTGCTTGGACTTAAGATGGCTATTTAGCCTGTTTCAAAGCGTCAAGAGAAGAAAAGGGGTAAGGATATTACAAGTATCATAATTTTCATATAAAACTCATTTTACTTCCCCAATTTTTTTTTTTTTTTACGACAACTTGAGTACTATAACTTCTAAAAATTGTTTATTTGAGTGTCATAACTTTTAATATTGAGTGTCAAAATTGTTTTAAAACTTTCATCCAAATATCAAAAATCCAATTTGGCATAGCACTGGTGGTGAATGTTATTATTATTTTTTTTCAGTAATTGGAATAAAATTATGGTACTCAAGTTAGCATTGTATATAAGTTATGGTACTTCGATGATCACAAAAAAAAAAAAAAAAAAAAAAAAAAAAAAAAAAAAAGCTTATGACGGTTAGGTGAGTGTCATATGAAAGTTATGGCAAAAATGGGAAATTATTGATGGGAATTAACTGGGTTCATATTTTCAATTCCCTCTTCTTTGTTTTTCAGGCCAAATCCTTCTCTCGAATTAACCATGTTTACACGACATATCTCAGTTTGGCTCAGGGAACTATCTTTAAAAGTTTAATTATTCATCCGCATGATTGCATCATTCTGTAATTCAACCCATGACAATATAATCTATGGATTGGATTGAATACTTCCTGCTGTGGCATTATCCCACGTCCATACATTTCCTAAACGTCAGTGCGTATGTTTAATATATCTTTGCATCAGGTAAATCATGTTCTCCAGTAAAGGATCAGTGATCCTTTACTACATTCAAATTGTCATTTCATTATGTAGTGCGTTGGGTGGCTATGTCCTCAGATCACACCTGTTAATTGTTCAGAACTGAGATTTTTCTGCCGTGGCAGTTACGAAGGATTTATCACGGACATCGCTAGAGACATTTTGCTTAAGCTGAAGAAAGAGCATAATCTTGCGCCTCGTGATCTAGTCAAGGGTGCAGATCCCATGTTATCTTACAAGAAGTCGGTATGTTTCTTTGCTCCTATGCTCCTCTCTTCTCGAGTACTCTCTCCTAAATATTGTAACTGTTGATGGAGCTAATTTCTGCTTAAAGTGGGATTTACATCAAACAGATAAAAAGGTCTAATCACCAGGAAATATTTTTACACGATTATGCAGTTTTTATAAAGTTTAGAGTATGTGATTCCATAATTCTTGTACCTTATTTAAGGTCATAAAATCAATACCCCTTTTGTATATGAAAAAATTGCTTTCATAATATCAGCCCACAAAAGACCAGATAAATTAGTCTTACTAATCATACTCATCACCATGTTCAATATGGTGCATTTATGCCTTTCGCCCAAATCTTTTTGTCAGAATTTTCAGGTATAGTAATTAAACTACCACCCCATAATCTACCAAATATTTGACAAATGACCCTTTAAGCTATTTCGCATTGTCATACTTGTCAAAATACTCATTGCCATTGTTAAACCTGACAACATTTTTAATCATATATGAGATGTATATGTCATTAGGATTTAAACACAATTTTTGCAGATGTGTCCTAATTTCAATATCATACAAGACATAATTTCAAGCAACTAAGGCTTCCTTCATCTTATAAGCGGTCTAGCGAAATCCATGAGCAAACCTCTTTTCAAGTGTTCCAGAATGGAACGCTTCATGACAATAAGCAAATTCAATTGCTCTTTTCTCAAGCAACAAATCATATGTCCATAACTTAAAATTTGAAGCGGTAAAAAACCTCAATGATGACGGAATTACCATTTACAGAAAAAGTGACTGAAAAACAAACAGTATATAATTAGCATCATGTGAGCATTGTGTAACTTGACGTACAAGTACACATCCAGAGAGTTACATGCAAAATCACATAATCACCTTTGGGTAGAATACATGACATGCAATTGTACACTCCCCACATGATAAGGGTTATGAGAATATGTTCCAATTTTTCGTGAATTCATCACCTTTGGGCATATGAATCACTAGAATCAGTCACTCCTCCACCACACTATCATGTATCCCTCCGTGAACTAATACACAATCACCTCCTTTGGGAGTATGATTACGTATTAGACCAGGAGACATCCCAATCTTCATACGAGAAAGAAATTTCTCAAACCCAATCAAGCGTGCCACTTTGGCGGTCACTACTCAATTGAATCATTGAAATTCTCTCATATCAGAGATATAAGCTTTACTCCTCACATTCACCATATATGTGATTTTAACTTTAGTGATAGGGGCATCATATCACCAAAATCACATATCATGCTAATTACACTGCTTTATTCATTAACAAAAAATTAATCATATATATATATAGCAAACCTAAAAGACAGATTCCAATGAGATCATTGATCACATAACACAAGAAAATTCTCATAACAGAGAATAAAACATCTCTTATGCACCCCAATTACATATTACCAGAACAACATAAAAAGAATGTTGATATATAATATCTCTCACAAATTAACATCAATAGTAATACAGGGTGCACCAAATCGACAAGCTTGATAGCTGATCCATTATCACTCATGAATCCATAAGGCAAATTTGACTCCAAGGCCAACAATTAATTTATTAATCAATTTTAGGTAACAAATATCATTACTTCAACCAGTGGCCTATAAATTGAGTCAAATCACAGAACTTAATATCTAAACTATAACAGTAGATACTATTGTTCTGCATAAATATTGCCATACTCCTTAACCATAAAAATATTCAACTTGATAGACATTAACAAGTGACCAGATGAGTTCATGTACAATATGCAGTAACTTAATTGACATGCATTACCCATATTCAACAGATGTGTTAATCGATACATCGGTTTGGTCACGAGTCCTTAAGTCGTCTATCATTCAAAAATTACCAGTGTGTAAAGGAGTATACTTGAATAACAAAAGTTTCATAATCTTTATTGTTTCTCATCAGCTCAATACAAAGCTCAAATACAATCTCATATGAATTGTATCTCATTAAGCCAGTTTCAGTTCACAATAAAGTTTGATTTTTATTTATGAATCACACCTTTATAATATTTATGTGATAACATACCTCTAACCCAACACTTATATTTCCAAAATCACGGAAAATATAAGAAAAATACGCAAAAGTACACTAAAAATACACGTATTTAGGGTTCCGTATGTATTTTCACATCCATAAAACTATCAAAGATATAAAATAAATATACCACAAGATAGGAAATCACCATACGAATCCATCGACGCCAGCCACGCGCCGATCCGACACTCCACGCGCCCTCACGCGCCGCCTGAGTGCGCGGCGCGTGGATCTCACGCGCGGCGCGCGTTCGACGCCCAGGAGGCGCGTGGCCGCGCGTGGGAGCGCGTGCGGCCTCCTCCGGCTACGCGCCGCCTACCCCCTTGCTCGTCTTGTCAAGCCCAGTTCGAATTTGTGATTTAATTTAATTTTTATTGAACAAAAAGTCTCGAAAATCACAAATTATGGCAAGATCGTACCAATTAGGGCTAATCCATAAAAATTAGGGTAGATTCGTACAAATTAGGGTAAATTCGTACAAATTAGGGCAAAACCAATTGTGTTCGAGTTCTAAGATTATGGTTGCTCTGATACCACATGAAAGGCGCAAATTGCGCAACCCCAAGATCTCCATAACCAGAACAAGAACATGCATAATTGAGTAGAAAGATTAACGCACCGGATCCATCGAACATAAAGCGGAAGCGAAAGGATTACCCACATGTTATCGAGGATCCACGCAACAAGTCATTATCCTCTATGCCCTCCGTATCACCTCAATGAGGCGGCCCCCTCACGTTTAGCGTTAGGTAAACGCCCCTTAGGTGAGGATACATGTGAGAATTAGGGTTAGAAGAGAGACTTGAGCCTTTATTTATAGAGTTTCAGTGAGTCCCTCATTACGGGCCAAGCTCAACTCGGCCCACACTAGCCAGCCCATATTAGACTAATTAAGAAACCTTCTATCTCTCATTAGACCAACCCTGTTTTACGATAACCGTAAAAACAGTAAATTACAATATCAATTAATTTAGTCCACGTTAGGAAAACTCTTACAAGAATATGATAGAAAAATAAAGGCAAACACATGAACTGAAAAAAGAAGAAAAAGTAGGTGTTAGATTCACAATATTAGTGATCCGAGAGTACCTCCTACCTTTTATTCGTTAAGGGGTGTTTTTGCATCAAAACTGACTTTACTAAAACTTTACTATTAGAAAATATTTATATGTCATCGTTGTTGCTTTTGTATATCCTGCCAAAAGATAACCGCATTTCTTACTCATAAAGCATTGTTTGAAATGCAACTACAATGTAGTGGCCAAAATCCCACAATTGCTTTCTGAAACAAGAAGTCCACTTTTTCCCTATCACCACAACTTTGGTTGACTCAATTGCACGACGCGAGCATGTTAGCTAGACAAGTGCGTTTGGGTTAAACTTAGTGCCAATTTGGATCATAGATTGGGCAAGCAATCTATACGCAAGTTATAAGCGTGTGGTCAATAGGTTGATGTCTTTTGACTTGTTTATAACACACTTACACTGGACACCTTTAATTATGATAGAATATTTAAAAATTGTGAAAATTTATGAAACCACACCCAATCATTTTAAAAGCTTAAAATTTTCGATAAAGGTATGGTTTATTATTTAAATATTCTAACACTCTCTGTTACGCTTAGTCTGGTCTTTTGCCTAGTACTAAGCATGGAAATTTAATTGGGAAGGCAAAAGGGCCCTAGTAAAATTTGAACTTAGGATCTCTTTATAAGAATTTGTGAGACCACTGTCGATTATTCTAAAGCTTAAGCTTTTAGATAAAAGGCGTGATTTATTTTTTAACTATTCTAACAAAAGTTAAATGCAATAATGGCAAGTGATTGTTAATCTAATGTTATCAGTGGTCGGTAGTAGTTTTATGTTAAGTGGAGCAGCAATTCATCGATCTTGACCTTTTAATACAGCAACGCCTCTTGTATATTTGTCTATTATCATTGTCTCTTCTGTATTTTACCCGCCAAATGACCATCTTGGTGGATTGCAAAAGCATCTCTTGAAACGTAGCTATACTCGAATAGCCTGAATCCAATTATTTACTTCCGAAACAACTAAATCATCTATTTGCATCCCCTATCACCACGGGGTTATGCAGCTGCCACCTCCAGCCTTTTTCCTATAAAATCCCTTGCCACTCCTGATAGTTCAGCATATTAGAGGACTAGGAAACTTCTTATTGTTCTCCACTTTCTTTTTTCATTAGGTGGACTCTGGTGTTAAGCTGATTATACACAACTGTCGATAAAGTGGTGAATTCTTGTAGGAATTTAATTTTTTGCTTCCGAGACACTTAATATTTGCGGTGCCATGAAACATATTATCTAGTAAAAAATACAATGGGTAAGATGATCTAGCTTTTAACGCTGTGCACTTTGTTACAAAAAGGATTGTTAGTATTACGGGAAAAACTAAACAGAAAGTAAAAATCTCCAACGAATTACCACAAATGAAACTATAAATAGCAGGGTCAGGGAATCAATAAAGAAAATTCGTCAAAGCAATAAAACCAAAACAATATGACGTGCCAGATTAGGAACTCTCTCTGCAGGACAGGAAACTTGCCAACGAGCATTTATAAGTTGTAACTCAGTAAAGAATATTGTGGCTGTCATCGTTCCTCGAAAGTGAAAACTTATGATCAACTGTGGTGATTGATAGTTTGCACTTTGAAAAGGAGTTTGCATAACCACTTCTATGTTCACAGAAAACGTAAACAATCCCTCTGACTCTTGGATTGCTAGGACGTTAAATGATATTGCTAAGAGGCGGTCAGTAAAATCTTTCTAAGGGAATGGAGAAGGGATTTATCTTGGTCACAGGAAACAATTTGAAGAGTCATTGGTTAATATTCTAGAAGGAATGGTGGGTGATAAAACTTAGATCAGAGGACAAGATAAAAAGTTTTACCATACCCTAGCTTAGAAGGGGTAAAATATTTTCATGAAATTTCAGAGATTATGGTACAAATTAAATTGGTTTTTGTTATATGAAGCTTACATTAGGCAGCTTATATGATAGCTGTGAAGTAATTACAAATTATTTATTCATTTCATACTGCGGAGTATAATAATGCATGTACCACTAAGTAGATTAGGTTTCTTATGATTATGTTTTCAACAATTACTAATGTCGATAGCTCTTTAGATTTTCAAACTAGAAGGACCATGCGAAAATGAAGTGTCACTAGATTTATAAATTAACAAAGAAAAAATAAAAACTTAATTGGGATTTGCATTACTTCGGTGATTGTTGTCAACATGGCTAAGCACCATATAAGATAATCTTTTCTATAATGTAAAGAATATATAATTGCTTTCTAGTAAAATTCTATATGTGCGAACACTTGATAATTCTAATGTGTTAGATACAACTACACGACTTGTGTAATGAACAGTTTGCAACTATATATGAGTAATAAATGGAAAAAGAAAATAAAATTTAGATGGGCAGATTTAGCTTATCGTCTATTATTTATTATATCGAAATTAACCCCTAGATAGATTAGTATAGGAATATTGTCCAAAGTACATTAATGGTGGCGCAAGTGGGACATTGATCTGTTCCTTTTTCTACAAGTGTAGCTGGAGGGATAGGAGCTTTTGATGATATGGACCAACGATAAAGCTCCATTCTATTTACTTTCTACGTGTCTAATATATTCGATTTTTTTTTTTTTTTTTATTTCATCAAAGATCACATCCAGCATAGCTCATTGGAGTATAAATACCTTGCTGTTTGGTGATTGTGGATTTAAACCACCACAATGCTGATAGTGATCTGATCTTTTGATTATGCAAGCTAATTTGAGGTAATTATAAATCTCATTATGTCAGTGATCGGGAGCGTCTGTAGCTTTATGTTAAGTGAAGCAGCAATGCATCAAACTTGTCTTTTTGATCCAGCACTAACTCTAGATATATCTGTTTATTATCATTGCCTTCTCTCTATCGACCTTCCAAATGACCATCTTGGTCGACGCAAAAGCATCTCTTGAAATGCAACTATACTCAAATTGCCTGAAGCCGATCATTTTGTCCGGAAACAACTAAGTCACCGTTTTGCATCCCCATCACCAGAGTCTTATGCAGCTGTCCCCTTCAACTTGTGTCTTATCAGCTTCTTTGCCACTTCTGATTGTCCAGCAGATTAGAGGACTGAAAACTTCTTATGGTTCTTCACTTTCTTTTTTTGTTTGGTGGACTCAAATGTTGAGCTGATTATACAGAATTGTTGATCTAGTGGTGAATTCTTATAGTGGTCTCAATTCATTGCTTGCAAGACACTTCAATAGTTGTGGTGCATGAATCATATTATCAAGTAAAGAATGCAATGGGTAAGACGATTTCGCTCTTAATCCTGTGCACTTCGTTTGAGGAAAGATTGTTGGTATTACAACTAATCAGAGAAAAAACCTCCAATAAATTACTATACATGAAGATAGAAAATTGAAATAGCGGGATTGAAGAATCAATAGAGAAATGTTGTTTAAAGCAATAAAACTACAAAGAGATGACATGCCAGATTAGAAACTCTCTCTGCAGGACAGGAAACTTGCAAAAGAGCATTTATAAGTTGTACCTCATAAAGAGTACTCTAGCTCTCATGGTCCCTGAAAAGTGAAAATTTCCGATCAACTGTTGTGATCGATAGTTTGCACTTTGAGAAGTTTGACAATTTTTACTTCTATTTCCATACAAAACCTAAAGCATCCCTCTTAACTTCTGGATACTATATTTAAGTGGTTTTTGCATTTTACTGCTTTTACGATTTATTAACAGTTGATGATTACTGTGCTGGTGGAAACAGTACGACATGGGATTATTCAAATTATGTTTGTGTTTTCCTCCTCTTTCTGTAGAATTAAATCTTATTTATTATAGATCTTGCACATTTAAATGAGATCTCAAAGAAAGCTCTTAACTAGATTTATCCCTGCAGGCGACTCGGAGGTGGTCCCGGATAAGGCTGGTAGTTACCTTTCTGTGCTTCCTTTTCAGACTCCGAAGTATAAGAAACAGGGTATGTTAGTCATTTGACCCTTTTTAATGCTTAGTAAGCCAGATTTACTTGATAGATTTTTCAATAATAGGAGCAGCAGGTTTACTGTTGTATCCTTAGCTTAGATGAGATGCATGGGATGAATGATTGTGTTGGAGGAACTTCAGAAGAGGTTGTCTTCAACTAATTATCTATTCAGTCAGCTAAACATTAGTTACAACATCTCAACTAAAAAGGCATATGATTGATTGGCAGGCACATTCAAAGCACATGTTTCAGAGAATGGCGTTATCTTCCGAAACATACAGTACCTCCGTATATTTCTTCACCTCTCTCCTCCTCTCTACTAAAGTTACTTTCTCCTAAACTTAAAGTACCTTTATAGGATCTTGAAGACAGTCAAGTGTTGAAAATAATTAGCTTGTTGGAGATGGATGTAAATGGTGTACGAGTTATTGGAATCCATGGAAGAGTTGGCATTGGAAAGACTGCTCTTGCCAAGGTTGTATATAAAAAAATCTCTGTTCACTTTGACGCTTGCAGTTTTCTTGCGGAGATTGAAGAAACGATGCGGCATCCTGGTGGTGTTCAGTGTCTTCAAACCAAGCTGATCTTTGATATTTTGAAAAGGGAGTATAAGGTTGCTTCTTCTTTCAGAGGAGTAAGATCTTTGAAAGAAATATTTAGGAATATGAAAGTTCTCCTTGTTCTCGATGATTTGGAAATTGGTTCCCTCCTCAAGGATTTTGTAGGAGCTAAGCTTGATTGGTTTGGTTCTGGTAGTAGAATAATTGTAACTTCAAAACAAAGAAGCGTTCTTCAAGGGTTTCTTGATCGAGGGTTGGCTCATACTTATGATGTTAGTCCAATGGATGATAATCGAGCTTTTGACCTTTTCTGGGAGTATGCAATGGGAAAGAGATATAAAATTCATCCTTACGTTGAATTTGCAAACACAATAGTCAAGGCTGCAGAGGGACTTCCACTACTTGTCAAAGTTTTTGGTTCTTTTTTACATGGTAAAGGACTAGAAGAGTGGATTAAATTCAGAGATCTCATCCAACAATTTCAGGAAGATTACCAGAAGATTCTGAGAATAATTTATGAAGCATTAGATCGAAAGCAAAAGCACATGTATCTTGATGTTGCATGTTTTCTCCCAGATGTGGATTGTAGGATTGCCTCATATATGTGGCATGATTATGATCATCCTCATGATGAAATAGAGGTCCTTCGTCGTATGTCCCTAATAAAAATGGAAGAAAATAAAATAGGCATGCACAGCATGCTAAGGTGCCTTGCCAGGAAGATTATTTACGAAGATTTCCATGATCCGGGGACAGGAGTTAGATTCTTCATTCCTGCCATTGCCCACGACACGAAGAAAAGGAAAAGGGTATGTCGGCCAAAAAAAGTAGAATGCGGGCCCTAATTTGATTTTTGATTTTCTTCGAAATGTTCCTCATGTACGAAGCATTTTCTTTACCTCATGGGAGTTTAGGCATCCATAGTAGTTATTTCATCGTCTGAAGACGTCCACAAGTTTCTCTACTTGACTTTTGTGGTCCATCGCACAGGGAACAGACCATCTTAACACTATTGTGGCAGGCTTTGAGATCCTACCGAGCACGAAATTTCTCAGCTTGGGTCGCGCCAATATTGGTGGAAGATTTGCAGATGCCCTATTAAACGTTCAGTGGCTTCACTGGCAAGGGTGCCCTCGAAAATTTGAAGCAATTAACATTCATTTAGAGAACCTAGTTATTCTTGATCTTTCATGGAGTAAGGTTACGGAATCCTGGGGAGGTTGGAAAGGAATTAAGGTGGCTTTATAGCTCAATTGTTGTTGTGGTTGTATTGGCCCTTAAGTAAATCGAGTTTTTTACGCCATCTGAACATTTTCCCATGTTTTGCAGATGGAGCGTTTGAAAGTCTTGAATCTTACAGGCTGTGCAGACTTACTAGTTACCCCTAGCTTCTCTTGTTACCCAAATTTGGAGATACTGATTCTTGAACAATGTTCTCGATTGGTTCATTTAGATCCTTCAATTAATGATTTGAAGCTCTTGGTTTCCCTCAATTTGACATTCTGCTCTGAACTTAGCATGCTGCCAGTGAAAATGGATGGAATGATTGCTTTGAGAGAGCTCCTGATTGATAGTACTTCCATTCGAGAACTTCCTGAGTCGATAGGTAGATTGGTTCAACTGCAAATTCTTAGTGCCGCTAATTGCTTCTCATTGGCTGGTGTTCCTGGTTCAGTTTGTCAACTTAAAGCTCTGTCAGTGCTGGCTCTGGATGACGCAAAAATTCTTGAACTCCCAGAGTCAATTGGAGACTTGGGGAACTTAGACGCTTGTCTTTGAGGAATTGTCGTGAGCTAGAAAAGCTTCCAGAGACGATTGGCAAATTAAAAGACTCATTAGTAGAGTTGGATATTTCAAGTTCGGGTATTTCAAAACTGCCCCATTCGACTAAAAATCTGCGGAGTCTGAAAGTGCTAAAAATGGATTCTTGTTTCATAAGAGAATTTCCTCAGGACGTTGGAGAGTTGATTAACCTGGAAGAAGTACACGCCTCCTGGTGCAGGAATTTGGAGGGAGCCATTGCGAGTGGTATTTCGAAACTACATCATCTCAGAGAACTGAGGCTTCGTGGTACCCGTATATCCAGCCTTCCATCAGAAATTCAGTTCGTTTCAAGTCTTCAGACTCTGGATTTGCTGCATTGCACCCTTCTTAAAGAGTTGCCTTTGCTTCCCTCTAACTTAATCGATCTCTATGTCAATCCTGGCTTGACGCAAGATATGTAGGGCATTCAAATTTTGGGTCTTTTTAGTTCGGGTCTCCTTCATGTTTCGCGTTGTAGGAAAAAATCGGGGCATTTTTGGCGGTTGACCCGAACTGAACTGAAACACGTCAACTCTACACTGTGGCTCCCAAATTCGTCGTTTCCCAGATCTGCGAAGCTTTTGCTTCCAAGTCCATCAATCTTGCTCCTCTCTCTCTCTCTCTCCCAAATCCATCGTCTACACTCTCTGCCTCCCAAATCGACCTTTTTGTCTCCCTCATCCCCAGATCTATCTCTTCATCGAATCCAAATCTCTCCTTTTATCAAAAGTTCAAAGTGTATTCAAGGTTCGTCTCTGATTCACTCTTCCTCTGTTTTTGCGATTTCATCTGTTGAGCAATCAAATGTCTGGATATGTTGATTAACATTCCCGTATTAGTATGAATCTGCTGTTGATTCCCAAGCTCAATATTGATAATCATGCGTTTATTGTTCTCTTTCTAAGACATGCATAGGGTGGAATCACGTCGTGTAGATGCTTGAATGAGTCGATGTGTTTATTTCGAGGTTGGATTCTTCATGCGAGAATGTTTATGTGTTTGTGTGCTTGTGCATGTAGAGCATTTTGGAGTCTCTGTGCCCTCTACGTAGCTGAATACCACTATATCATGTAGGGCAGCAAAACGGAGAACAGAACCCTTTCTAATGTCAATTAGGTTTGCTGTTTTTTCACATGCAAATTGGAAATCTTTGTAATGTGAATTAAGTGCAGTAAAACCTTTGTAATGTGGATGCTACTATATCACGTAGGGCAGCAAATTGGAAATCTGTGAAGTGTAATCTCAAATGCAGGTTGCACTTAACATGTACTTGTGAATCATTATTGCTGCACTTAATATGTATGTGTGAATTAACTGCAGTGGTGTTGTAATGTACAATCACATTCATGACGGAGGAAGCATTTCTGGAGTTTGTCAGGCTTTGGATACTTGGAACTCTCTATCTTGAGTTTGTAAGACAGGTTGACAACCCCACTTATGAAGTCAATGCAATGTACTGAGAATTGTGGAGACAGCAGAAAATGATGAGGCTCTGCTCTTCAAAAGCCTTGAACGTCAATCACAAACTCTAGAAAGTCCACTTCAAGTATGAATAGCTGCATACATTTTGAATTTAATGTGGCATAAATAGCTCTCACTTTCATTGAAAATTTAATTTAGGATTGTTAACTTCGACCATCGAGCAGCACTCGATATTGGTTTCTCTTGATGATGAGATGGGTATTTGTTAAACCTGCAAATTTAGTTCATGGTTCGGATTAGACTGGTGGATTATGCCATTTGCAATTCTTGAAAGATCTTTGGTTCTAATTTACATATTGGTGTCTGAGGTTATCGTGAGTCCTGATGGCATTGGTCTCATGCCCGATCAGATTATCTAATAGCTACTGAAGCTTCTCTTGGTGGTACTATAATACCAGATTCTTCAGTGGATTATATGGTTAAATGCTCTGCTACTTGTGCTGGTACATTGATCTACTGCTTGGGGTGTTATGAGGAAGAGGAGTTTCAAGGTGGATTGGCATAATTTAGTTCGTTTGTCTCCATATGTTTTCAGATTTGACTTAATCTCTTTACATTGGCCATCTTGAATAGGCTAAAAGATCTCGACGGAATTATGAGATAGAGCTCTTCCTCTACATATTTGTTATGCTTCCAAGAAAATTTCGAGCGTATCTCTTCTTTGAGTGTGCTTTCCGGTCAATTCGGATGTTCAGATGAAAATGAATGCTACTGCTAGAGGTGGTAGTATTCATCCTTACTTCCTCAAATTAGAGCATCGAACAGTTGCATCTTTCATGTGTGGAGAGCATAAAATGGTCAGCAGCACCCTCAATCTGCTCGTACTGCTGATCAGGTGTTAAAGATGGTGAAGCTTGCGGTTTGAGTGTAGTGTCCGAGTTTAAAAGCCCTTGGACATAAGTTGATTTCGGCACACGCAATCTAGTCATAGTCAAAGTGACGTGCAGTTTAATAAATACCCAATCAACCAAAAATGTTCTTGCTGGACTTGCTTCTAAGCGTACCCCGTGAGAACCCACACACCCCAAAGGGAAAAAACATGAAAGCCTGTCCTGCCCGACCCAACCCGAGATTTTAGTTTGGGTTCTAGTCGGGCTGGTTCGGGTTGGGTCATTATGGACACACAGACTTCATACTTCAGTTTGGGTTTCCTAGAAATCTGACTCGAATTGAACTGTTGACAGAACATTAGCGGGTAAGATTGGGTTAGATGGTTGGGTGTTGTTATTTATCGCAACATGTAGGGTTAATTACATTACAACCACTGCAAATTGACAATCCTGTCTACCTCTTTTCAATGATTGTCAGTAATATTATCATAGCAACTAGGATAATCCAACAATGTACATAAACTATATTAGAGAAAATGCTCATGTCATTTAAAATGAACCGTAGAATGCTTTATGTCGTTGAAAATTAGCCGTACGGTACATATTAGTTGCTGGAGAAAAGAGATTAACTCCATGATGACCATTATTTTCTAAAGGAAACAATATTTATGAAAAATTTTGTTTATTAGGTACACGTCATGTATATGACTCGGATTATAATGAGTTGAAATCCCAGGATTACGTTATGGTATAAGCCACCGCTTGATAGTTTAGCGTAGCAATTAGGATACGAATTTTTTCAATTTGGGGGGCCAAAAGAATTTAAGACAAATTAGTAACAATTTCCATAAAAGCAAATGCCAGAGGATTTACCTTGATTGAGGAGATGAAGTTTTTTTTGTCACTCTTTGAACCCCGAGCGTGTGAACATCTTTTAATGGTCTATTAAATTGCGACATCCTAAGACACATTGCTGATTCATTTTTTTTCTCTTTCGATTAAACGCATGTGGAAGCAATTCATATGACCACCTAGTCAATTAGCAAAGATTAGGGATAGCAAAGCACAAAAGACAAATTTTAAAAGTAGCACATTTATTTATCCACTTATTAGCCTTAGGAAATTTAATAATTATAAGCCTTTCTATGGCCACTTTTTATCAACCATCTCAAAACATAGTTAGGGTTAACTTAAACTTCACTAACGACAAGGCCAATCAAAAGTGACACTAGGTACGCCCGCGTCTTAGTCCATCGAGATCCCAACCGTACACGACAGTTCTTTATACTACAGGCCTAAAATTATTTAATAACAACGAAGTGAGTAACTCGCTTAAACCTCAATTAAGACGCGAATTTGTTCCGAAGACAACCTAAACGCGCACATTATACAAACCAGGTAATAATCACTTTCAAGTTTATTCGAAAAAACAAACTGCCACTTTTTAGTATTTTAAGTGTGACAACATTCATCGATGTAGTTCTTACCAAAAAAAAAAAAAAAAAACATTCATCGATGTAGTATACTTTGAAGATTTTTTGTTGAATGGTCGAATTCAAAACTTTTGTTTATAGTATTTATTTTGACTAAAAAAATAACAACACAAAGACTATTTTCTACGGTTGGTCAAGGATTATTTTACGACAAAACTAGTCTTAAAATCATCCACTAACTCTAATACCAAAAAGAAAACAAAACATTAAAAAAAAAATTAAGAAAAAGGACTTACCCGTCAACTCTCCCCCAAAATGAAAATATAAAAGACTTAAGAAAATGAAAATATTGTGGGTTAAGTCACATCATCCTTCTACTACTCCGATTCTTAACGTGGACAATTCCTACCCGGCGAGCAAACTTCTTGTGGTCAAATTTCTAATAGCCGACTTCGGCAAATTGGAAAATAGAATCCAATGGCACTGCTTCCGCAATGAAACGACGGTGGAGGATTGACAAAGGTGTCGCACCCGAGTATAGGGGAAATGATAAGGCCGCCCTCTTACCCAAATGACGCAGCTTCATACACTATCATTAATCTCTTATCAAAATATATATCCGATAAAAAAGCAAGCTAGGTATAATATTGGAATTTTAAAGTTCACCTAAAAGGATATATGCATCTCAAGTGATTGACAAACTAAACCCAACAATACAAGTATCTCTATTTATACCAAAATCCAACTCCTAAAAATCCTTGATACCGCTCTCTCCTATTCTTCAGTAACTGTAGAATGTAAAAAAAAAAAAAAAAAAAAAAAAAAATTGAAATTAATGGTATGAGCAAACTGCCCCTAGTGAGCATCCACTATACATACTTATAAATGGTACCACAAGCACATTTATCCAAATCAGTGAATGTACAAGATACAAAATCGGTTTTATCACTTCAACAAAAGTTTTATACATCTCATAGATACACATTCAATCAACAATATCATAACAAACATTAATAGTCTAGTCCGTTAATTAATCTATTGCTCAATATCAAATTATGGTTATGCTTACTGTCTCATGTTAAGGCCTACTCCTTCCTTGGTATAGGTCAGTATGCATAGAACCAATCCATAAACATTTGATAAATCAAGTTCACAAACCAAAATATATAACCTTCCAAAATTCAATTATAAAGCGGAATGTATTTTATATAGCATTTCTCAAGCCTTTTCACCAATAATCAACCAACAAACTTCTAAGAAATGCTTTACTAAGTCAATTCAAATAACCAAAAGCATAGTAAAAGTCCGTTTCCAACTTTATGAAACAAATATGCTCTAAACTCTTTTTTCTTAATAAATATCATGCCGTGCTATGCTTTTTTTATTATTTATTACATATCTAATTCCTATCATTTGCAAGACATAAATTTATAAATCATAAACGATATAAGCATCACTAACCTGAAAATGCAAAACTAAACAATGAAAGTTACTTTGAGTGGGAAAACCCAAAATCCATATCAATTAAGTCAGAAAGGCATATCGAAATCAAGATAACTACCTTGACTAAGACTTGACTAAACTAAGCTTATTCCATAACAAAACGAAGGACCAAAGAAAAATTCTCCCAAAGCAGAACAGTCACTGTTGTTCACCATGCTACGGCAGCTTGTTTGCCAAATTGAAGACGATTCGTTTAAAATTTATCAACACTTATTTCAAGTGGTCCTGAGTCATTTAAAAGCTAACTCAGCATACTTAAGAAGAAAACTCACCTCTGACCAGAAGATGGCCAGAGACGGGCGAAAACCAATTCTATACACAATAATACGAATCTAGTTTAAAAAATGAGCAACAAATTTCAAAATTTCATCTCGACCAAACCATTACTGTAAATTGATTTCATGACACCCTAAAGTTTCATGACACCTATAGTTTCTTTAGAACATGATTTCACAGCTCAACAACTTCTAAAACCAATGCAGCAACTCATAATTCAACACAATCAGTACGGCTTTACTAATGAATTCTCTCTGATTAAAGGATTCGATGCTTGGAATTTTTAAAAGAGTAGTTCAAAAAAACATTAATTTGCCATGTCGAGGAAAAGGTCGTTTTTCTCTCGCAATTACCCCTTTTGTATTTTAATTTTGCCCACTCTCTCCCTCCCTCCCTCCCTCCCTCCCTCTACAGGTGAGTCAAGGTAATTGCCTTAAATTTTCCTTTGATTCAATTAAATCCTAAATCTTTACCAAGAAATGTAATGAAGTTCTAAACCCTTTGATTGGTTCAAATGTAATTGAGTACTTAAACTGTGTTGGAAAGTGCAATTTAAAGATGTCACCTAAACACTTTTTGAGTGATACGGAGGCCATTTTAGGTATTGTTCATAGAAAAGACTTGATTGCATTTTATTTTTTTTGAAAGAAGATTTCGGACTTAGAATGTATCAATAGGAGTCATTTGCATTTTGTACATAAAGTTTAGAACTCACATAACTGAGAGATGGGCTCAAGTCTCTTGGGCCTAACTCTACTTTTTTGTAAAAAAAAATTGGCCCATTTGTTAAGAAGGAACTAAAACTCATTCTAACAACCTTGGAGTTGTCTTTGAGACCAATCAAACAAACTAGAAAATCTTTTACCAAGTCAAACAGAAACTAACCCGTTCGTGCAAAATTGCAGTAAATTGACGTACACACGAGACAATAAAAAATGTGAGTGTGATGCCCAAAACAAAGGAAAAAAAATGTAAATTGAAAACTCAGAATAGAAGTGAAAATTTGAAATCCGGTCATTCTCTAATAGCCTTTTTTCAGGAAGATGTTGACATGCATGATCAGTTACATATATGAGTTAAAGGGATAAGAGCTCTAACTTACTTTGCAGCCAAACCTCATCCACCAATAACTCCCTTGCTTCTGTTTGACCGCCACCTTGCTTCAGTGTCTGACTCATCGTCAGCATGCTGATGTGATCTGTCCGCTTGGAACTGTGTTGCAGTCTCACATCCGTTGAACCAACGTCGTGCCCCTTTAGTAGTTTCAATTTTCAAGATCAGAACACCGTCATCCAATCTGAGGTTTTGGAGATTAGAGTATCCACGAGTAGTCACAATCAGCTGAGAAATATTAGCATATACCAGAAGTAAGACCCTCAGAGAGGCTAATCCCGTAATGTCGTATTCCCCCGTCAAACTTTTGCAGCCTCAGAAATCTCTCTTTTAACCTCTCTAGATTCATAATGCCTTCAGGAAATTCTTTTATAAAAGTGCGAGGCATCTTTAGTACGTTCAAGTTTCTCAAACACTTGACAGATGAAGCTAGTTCGTCGACTACCGCATCCGAAAGATCTATGACTTGCAGCTCCTCAAGGTTTCCAATGGAACCTGGGAATTTCCAGAAGCTCCTGCAGCTTCAGTCATAGCTTCTGTAAATTCTTCAGCAATCAAACAGAACAAGGGAGCTCATTCAGTTCAGTGTCGTCCAATGCTAGGTACGAAAGATATTTCAAGTTACCAATTTAATTAGATAGAGACAAGGATTTGCAGTTGCAAGCACTTAGAATTTCAAGCTTCCCATATGAACCCTCAGGGAAATCAATGGCTTTAATGGAAGTTCCATCGATGTAAAATTCTTTCAAACTTCCAAGGAACCCAATATCTTCTGGCAACTCCTGCACAAAGCTGCAGAACTTGATATTCAAAGAAACTAAGTTCCTTAGCTTGCTAATGGATCGGCCAATACCTAGCAATGTAGAACAATGTTCCATATTTAGTCTCTCTGAGTTTATGGGTGCATGGGAGACTGGAGATTCAGCTAGCTAACAACAATCTTTTAGAATCAAAACTTTTTGGCCTTCTGCATGGCAAGAGAATATAAAAGCCTTGGTTACTATAAGGTATCGTCAAACATGAAGCAGAAAAAAATGCACGTGTAATGCCATCATACCTCCACAATTTGTCTCCAGCTCCACCAAATTCGGGAGGTACTCCAAGACAGATGAAGAATGCCCAAGTCTGACAGATCTAAAGCAAGTAAACTGGAGATACCCCCTTGGCCGCATGGTTGTAGAAGGACTGCTGGTAACTTTCCTGCTGTTTGCCGAAACTTTAGGGCTGGCGTCGTAGAAAATGGCATGATTGTCCTGTCACACTCCAATTTCTCCGCCTCCTTCAGACAACTCTTACTGGAAGCGAAATCTTTGGAAAAGATGGGAATGCATATCTCTGAGTGTTTGATAACTTCAAAAATCTTGGGCATGATCTCTTCTCTGATCTCAATCCCATCATGATCGATATACGCATAGATCCCTGAATTAGCAAGGGTTTCGTAGAGACATTGAATGAAGTTCCTCCGAACATCTTCTCCTTTGAAATTGAGAAAGACTTCGTAGCCGCTAACGTTGGGCCATCTAGTAGATGGAAAGCACGAGAGATTAGTGCAGATATCCATGAGGGAGAAGCTCGAGAAAAAGCCGATCGTTTGAGGAAGAGAATAAGGGTGTGTTTGGTAACGTTTACATTAAAAATTATTACAGAAAACGAGAAATAGAAAAAATCATTTTGTTAGGAAACAATTTTTGAAACAAAAGAACGTGTTTTGTAAATTTTGTTCTTGGAATAAAAAAAAACACGAAAACACGTTTAGTAAACTTGTATAATTTTTTGTTTCTTTTAATTTTTTAATATTTTTATTTTATTTTTCATTTTTAAGTTTTCATCTTTTTTTTTCTTTCTTTTTCCTTTTGGCGGTCGCCGGCCATGGTCGATGATTGGCCAACGAGGGCCGGTGGCCTCGCCCAGCCACGGCAAGGCTCATCGGCCCTCGACGGATAGTCGCCCCATGGCCGAGGCCGGCGACTAGCCAAAGAAAAAATAAGAAGAAAAGAAAGAGAAGAAAAAAAGGAGAGAGAAAAATTGTTTCTCGGAAGTGTTCTAAGAACAAGAAACAGGTTTTTAACTTTTTTTTGTTTTTTGTTCCAAATTTGTTCCAGGGAACAAAAAAATAAATTTAGACAAAAACGCAAACAAACACGTTTACATTATTTTTTTTGTTAAAACAAAAAAAAAGCAATTGTGTTCATGAACAAAAAAAAATGAACACAAACAAAAGCAGCCTAAGCTTATAGATCCACTCCGATCTAGGAAGCTAGTTCAATTGATGACAATGAATAATGTTTTTTAGAAATAATATTTTTCTTATTTCTATTCTCTCGAAATAATTTTCGAGTAAAAAAATGTGTTTGATAAGCATAAAATTTTTACTTTTGAAATAAAAAAAATAGAAATGCGTTTTGTATAACCCATAAATTTTTTTGTAATGTAGAATTTCTTTTATTTTTTTATATATATTTTTTATATTTTTCTCTTTTCCCTCTTTTCTTCTTCTTGCTTGTCCTCTAGTCGGCGTTTGACGACCAGCAGCAAACATTCAACGGCGGGCGATGACTAGCGGTGGATGGTGGGGAGTAGTGAGCAGCGAGGAAGAAGAAAATAAAATAAATAAAATAACTTATTTTTAGAAATTATTCACGGAATAATAAAAATTTTTTTTTTATTTTTTTATTTTTATTTAAATCTATTCCCTAATTATTTTATATTTTAAAAAAAAAAAACTAATTGCGTTCTTAAATGAATTTACTTTTTTTTTTTTTTAATTCTGGATAATAAAAGAACAAAAGAATATAGAAATGGGAGTGCCCTTATGGACCAAAAGCTATGAAATCTTGACATGGAGCACCACAAAGTCTTGTAGTCACTTTTGACCATTCAATTCTGATCCGGTTGATTAGGTAGTCACTTTTACAAAGTCTTGTAATCACTCTTGACCATTCAATTCCGATCTGGTTGACCAGGTCGTCAACCGAGGTACTAGAGCGACGAGTCAATTGAAAGATACCACGTGAAGCATAAGTCAACCTAATAAGAGAACTTTCACCTGGCGACTACTATATTAGCCTACTAGTTTCTTAAATAACTTCCAAAGAAGTTGCAATGGAGTCTATCCTCCGCACTTTGAGAGAGTCCTTTAATTCTTCCGTATTTTTTTTATCTTCTCTGTCCAAAAGGAAATACCCGAGTTTTACGTCTTAGAGTTCAAACAAAGTACACACTCAGGTCCAATCCACTATTCTTTATAAAAATTCTTGTATTTAATAAACTAATACTAAATCAAGTAATATCTCATTTGTTACAAATAATTAGATTTTTTTATTATGGGCATTTGTATTGTTTTCTTTTAAATTGACGGCTGAGACTGAACGACTGGCAAGGCACCCCCGGCCCTACTGGTTGACTTGAAAGTTTTGTACCAAAGCAGGTGAGAGTGGAAACTGGAGGCAGAGAGATTAAGAGGTGAAGGCGGAATCAAGTATGGCTGAATCCGCAAGCAGAAAACGGAGAAGAGGCGGAAGATGAACCGGCAAGGCTGAACCAAGATTCGCTAAGGTTAGAGTTTGATTAAGTATGGAATACGCTGTCTATAATTGGGAAAGAGGCGAGGATGAACCAGAGAGGCTGGATCAAAGTAAAAAGAGTAGTAGCGAAGATGAACCTCTGAATGAAGAAATGATAGAGTCATTGGTTGGGTCAAGTGTGGCTGAATATGCTGGCACAGAACGGAGGAGAGCCGGAGCTGAACAAGCGAGGCGGAATCAAGATATGATAAAGTCAGAGGCGGCTGAATCAAATTATGATGTGTTCCTGAGTTTCAGTGGATCCGAAAATCCCTTTCAATTCGCCGATTCCCTCTATTGCCGCTTGAAAGCTGGCGGGTGTCTCGTTTACAGAGATGACGTACCCATACGGACCCCCACAGAGCTCCCGACATGGGTCCACAGCTCCAAGGTCTACATACCCATCTTTACTGGAACCTACGGCTATAGCCCTTGGTGCCTTGAGTCGCTCGCACTCATGGTGGAACGCGCTTCTAGATCAGGTGGGAAAGAAGAGGTCCTGCCCGTTTTCTACAATAGGGAACCGTCTGATGTGAAACTGGAAACATCACTCTACAAAGGCACCCTGGACATGCTCAGGCGGACGTGGAGCGCTGAGAGAGTCGAGCGGTGGAAGAAGGCTCTTGTGGAGGCTGGTAACGTCAAGGGATGGGAACTAAGGTCGTATAAAAGGTACATTTAATCCGTCTTCTTCTCTTGTAGGTTTCCTTGTGATTTGGTTGCTCAATCGACCGGTAAAAGGAAACTCAACGACATCGACATTTTCTTCCAGCAGAAAATGCAAACATTGGTCGACTCTGCTGTACTCTAAATTGTTTTGTTCACTTGCTTAGGTTTGTGATCGTTACTGAGCCTGTTTCAAAGCTTTATGGGGACAAAACTAGAGAAAAAAAAGAAGAAATTATTGATGGGAATTGACGGTATTAAAATTTTCAATTCCCTCTTCTTTTATCTTTGGTCTAATCCTTCTCAAATTGACGACACATGTTGGTTTGACTCCGTGGTGAACTATCTTTAAAAGTTCATTCTATTCATCCGCATGATTGCGTCATTCTGTAATTCAACGTGTGTTTCCCAATGGCAAACTGTGACAATATAATCCATCCGTCGGACTAAATTGCCGCATGGCGTTATCACACGATCATACAATTACCAAACATCAGTGTAGTATGTTTAATATATCTTTGCATCAGGAAAATCATGGTCTGCAGTCAAGGATCAGTGATCTTTTAGCACATCCACATTGTCATTTAATTATGGAGTGCGTTGGGCGGTAGGTCCTTAGATCACATTTATTAATGGTTTGAAACTGTTATTTTTTCTGGCGTGGCAGTGAAGGAGAACTTATCACTACAATTGTTGAGGAAATTTCACCTAAGCTGAGGATAGAGCACAATTATGCGCCTGGAGATCTATCCACTGGCGCTGAGCTACTCAAAACCAATGTAGCTCTTCAAGATCGATTCACTGGTGCTGGTTCACTCGAAGCCAAAGGGAAGACCGTCAAGGTTCATACAAGTCATTGGAAAATGGTTATATTCGAGTACCTATCTACTTTAACCCTAATAATAAGTTTATACTGACAAGGGATTTGATTGGCTTTAGCAGGCTCATGTAGAGGCCAGCTTTCAGGGACGTGTGTTCTCTCACGGGGCCTCGGTATATTTCTTTGCTCCGATTTTCCTCTGTTCTCGAGTACTCTCTCCTAAAGATTGTACCTGTCGATGAAGTTAGTTTCACCTAAAGTGTGTTTGCATCATATACATAAAAAGTCAAATCACTACAAAACATTTTTGCATGATTATAAAGCTGTTGTGAAGTTGGAATATAACAGAAAAAAGAAAGCAAACACATGAACTAAAACTACAAGAGAATGCAAGTCACTGTCTGAACTCTGAAGTAGCTTGCATATGCTTCAATTCTTCAGTAGCTAATTATCCTTGCAGGAATAGAATCCACCAAGAATCGAGGGACAATTCTGCATTTTACAATTTATTTCATCCAAGATCATATCTTGGATTATCGGTTTGATGTTACATTTGAGTAGAATAGCTGGATGTATAGTTATTGTCATTTTAGTCCACCACATAAAAATGTTACTGCAGATTTCTTTTTATTACGCAAAACCGAGGGCAAAGTAGGTGTTAAGTTCACGGTATTAGGGATTCAAGAATACTTCCTACTTTTATTTGTGGAAAAAGTACCAAAAAAGTCTTAAACCTATTTCTTTGTAAACTGACTTATAAGGAAAACATCTCTGCCATGTTGCAGAGATATTCTTTATGGACTCTCCTACACAAAGCTTTAGTGGACTCCAGACACTTCCACTGCCGCCCAAGGATTACAATTTTTTTCTTTATGTAGGATTTTTTTGGACCTTTAGCACGTCTATCCTAGAAGACAATAGAAATTGGATCATCATTTTAACAGCAGAAGCAACGTGAGATGAGAATGTTCAAATTATGTTTATGCACTAAATTTTAGTCATTATTGATCTTAAACATCTAAATGAGATCTCAAGGTAAACTCCCACTGAATTTATCACTGCGACGACTCGGAGATGGTCCCTGATAAGGCTGGTAGTCACCTTTCTGTGCTTCCTTTTCAGACCACAAAGGACAGAAACAGTGTATGTTAGTCAGATTAGGCTTTTTGATGCTTAGTAAGGCAGTTTTCCTTATTAGATTTTTCCATAATACTGATGGCAGGTTTACCATCCAATCTTTAGCTTAAATTGGATGCATGGAGATTGTGTTGGAGAAACTTCAGTGGATGTTATCTTCAACAACCTGTCTTCTCTGTTAGCTAAGCATTAGTTACAACATCTTAACTGGCAAGCCATGTGATTCATTGGCAGGCATATTCAAACACATGTTTCAGAGGATGGCGTTATCATCTGGAACTTTACCGTACCTCTGTATATTTCTTCACTTTCTCTTGTAACTAACATTCTCCTAAACTTAATTACCTTCGTAGGAGCTTGAAGACAGTCAAGAAACAAAAATAATGAAATTATTGGAACTGGAAGTAAATGACGTACGAATTGTTGGAATCCATGGGAGAGATGGCATTGGGAAGACTGCACTTGTCAAGATCATATATGATCAAATATCCCTTCTGTTAAGTATAAAGGAACAAAATATGCTGTAGAAGAACGGAAACAGCACGTGTTGGAAAAACGGAAACAGAGGACTTGGCAATAATACAGCAAAAGCAGAGGACTTGGCGATACAGCAAATGACTTGGATCGCCAAGTCATAAGATTTAATCAACGGCAAAGATCTTATAAGGAAGACCAGCCTGGATCGACATCAATGAATGAGATGCTCAAATAATAAATGACTTGGATCACTAAGTCATAAGCGTAGTCAATTAGGTTTTTCTGTTAAGTAGTTGCTGTATTTGGTTTTCCCTTGTAACCGAGTTCTGTTAAATTCTTAGATATAAATACTCTTCTTGCTTTACATAAGAAGATATAGAGAAACAGATAGAGAGAAAAGAGAAGAGGAAAGTATAGAGAAAGGAGAATTAGGATCATCAACGAATGCTGAGCAATCCCTGTATTGAAGAGGAAGATTCGAAGAATAGTTGACAGCTGAAGATCAAAGTGCTGAAGCAAATCAAGTAAGATTGATCTTAGAAGATAGAACAGAGGAATTGTATTCTTTTCTGTTTCAAATGTACTGAGTTACAATGATACAATCACCATACTGGAATACAAATGTTCTTCAGAGTCGACCGCTTGATCTTGTTTGAGTTCTTCATCTTTCTCATGGTATCAGAGCTGTAGGTTGATTGTCTGATAGCTTGTTTTGAACTGGAAGTTTGCGGCAATGGCAATAAAAACACCAAAATATCCTTTTCCAATCCACGTAAACATTTCGAATTTTGTCACAATCAAGCTCGCCGAAGATAATTTTCTGTTGTGGCAAGCTCAAATCCAAAGGTTTCTGAAGAGTCAAGACCTCTTTGGTTTTGTTAATGGTGATGTTATTTCTCCTCCACGAATGTTGCAAAATGATGATGAAGGATGTGACTCAGAACTTGTTAATCCTGATTACGCTGATTGGACAAGAACAGATCAGTTGATATCATCATGGATTAGTGGGGCTGTCACGAGAACATTTTGAGTCTAATCATTGGTTTAGAGACATCCTTTGAGGTATGGCGGTCTCTTCTAAAGCGATTTACACAAAAATCAATAGCAAAGGAGTTCGAACTTAGAGGAAAATTACAGTCTGCCGCTAAACTTGATCAAACCCTCTCTACTTATCTCAGAGAATACAAATCTATATGTGATTAGTTGAATGCTATTGGTAAACCAGGATGAAATAACCAAAATCTTTGGTATACTGGAAGGATTGGGTCCAGAATATGAGAATCTTCGAACCACCATATATTGTTTGAAGCCTCAACCCGATTATGATGAAGTTATAGCTCAACTGGAGAGATTTGAATCAAGGATGAAGACTTATTCCAGAAGTCAGTTCAATCCCAGTTTGGCCTATCTCGGGCAGAGAAAGTCTCAAATGTACCCTAAAGAGAATGCTGATGGAGAATACCTTTCACAAACTTCTGGTTTTCTAGCTCAGAAAGGAAGTTATAGGGGTGGCCGTAGCTTTGGTCGAGGCAGAGCTATTAGTAATAGAGGACGAGGTTTTGGTTATGTTGAAAGAAATCAAAATTACAGAGAAGATGCAGCAATTCAAGGGCAAGGAGATCAATATCTAAGACAAAGGAATGTCTTCTCTACAGCTACTCAGGGATTTCGACCTTATGCCACATACTCTCAAAGGTATCAAAACAACAAATCTTATCCTCCTCTTCTGTTAAACTCAAGGAAAAGTTTGCAGGATGAGAAAGACACAGGGGTTGCTAGATTGGAATGTCAAATATGTAAACGACCTGGGCATGATGCTCTCCGCTGTTGGTACCGCTTTGACAATTCCTATCAAGTAGAGGATATTCCAGCAAAGCTCCGACAATTCATATCGAAGATCCAAAAGGAAGTGAATGGTACCGATACGAGCTCTTGCTCACATCGGTGCGAATCCTGGTATTCTTCATACTCTTTCTAAATATCAAGGTCTCGATACAGTGATGGTTGGAAATGGATCTTGTTTACCTGTTACACATATTGGTAACACTTACCTAAAAAACAGAAGTAAATACATTACCTCTTAATGATGTTCTCATAGTACCAGAAATAAAGAAGAATCTTCTTTATGTGTCTAAACTCACCGATGACTATCCTTGCACATTTATCTTTGATAAACTTGGTGTTTATGTAAAGGACAACAATACCAGGGTGACAGTGCAGCTCGGAAGAAAGAATAGGGGCTTTTATCAAGTCGATACACAGACTGCAGCAGCTTTCTTTACTCAAAGACAGAGAACAGTAAATGCAGAAATATGGCACCAAAGACTGGCTCATGCAAATACTCAAATAGTGGATCATCTGCATCATCAGAAATTGATTCATGTTAATTCAGCTTCTTCGAAAATTTGCAGCAGCTGTCAAATAGCAAAAAGTACAGCTCTATCATTTCCTTTGTCAAACTCTATATCAACTTCGTCATTAGAAAAGATCCACTGTGATATTTGGGGGCCTTCACCAGTTGATTCATTTCAAAAGTTTAGATACTATGTGATTTTTGTTGACAATTTCTCACGATATAGTTGGTTATATCCAATGAAGTTGAAATATGAGTTCTTTGATATCTTTGTTCGATTCCAGACATTAGTTGAAAGACAATACAGTCACAAGATCAAAATTTTCCAAAGTGATGGAGGAGGAGAGTTTGTAAGTAGGAGATTTCAAAAACATCTGCAAAGCTGTGGAATAAAACAACATCTATCTTGTCCTCACACTCCCGAATAGAATGGAGTCTCAGAAAGGAAACATAGACATATTGTCGAATTGGGATTGTCTATGTTATATCACTCCAAGGTCCCATTGAAGTTTTGGGTGGATGCTTTTGTTACAGCAAATTACATTGTAAACAGACTTCCAACACCAAAACTAAAAATGGATACACCCTATAGTAAGATTCATAACATTCAGCCACAATATGATCATTTGAGGGTGTTTGGCTGTGCCTATTATCCATGCTTAAGATCATATTCAAAACATAAGTTCGATCCTAGATCCCTTACCTGTGTTTTTCTGGGATATAGTGATTTGCATAAAGGCTATAGATGTCTTGTGCCTACTGATAATCGTATATATATCAGTAGACATGTGATCTTTGATGAAACATCTTTTCCCTTCACAAAAAGGGTGATCAATGAGTATGGACAATATACTCCTTTATATAGACAGTGGATTGAAGAAGTAAAATTGCTCGAATCTTCAAGTACTAACACAACAAACAAGAGTTTTTCTCATCAGTCAGTAAGAAGAAGTCAATATCATCCTGATATGGATAGTTATGACAATGAACAGATGCAACAACATACTTCATCAGCATTAATGCAACATCAAGATACTACATCAACACCAAGGCAGAATGATGCTATCACGAAACTCGATCCGGTCGAGTTCTTCATCTTTCTCAAGTACTCGCCTATCAATAACAGTCCTGACATAGAACAACATACTCTTGATCTATCTTCTTCTCAGAGAAATTTTGGTAATCATCCTATGCAGACCCGACTCAAATCAGGTATTATTAAGCCAAATCCAAAATATGCTTGCTTGGCTGAGTATCGAGTTCCTATGGAACCAAGATCCATCAAGTCGGCATTAGCTGATAAGGGTTGGCATAATGCAATGCAAGAAGAGATGAATGCTCTGTATGATAATCATACCTGGACGTTGGTTCCAAGAACAGACCAGATGAATGTTGTAGGCTGTAAGTGGGTCTTTAAGACCAAGCTCGCACCAGATGGTAGTCTAGAAAGACTCAAGGCTCGTCTGGTAGCCAAAGGATTCCATCAAGAAGCAAGACTTGACTTTACTGAGACATTTAGTCCTATTGTGAAACATGCTACAGTTCACATAGTACTCTCTGTAGCTCTCACAAGACAATGGACAATACACCAACTTGATGTGAAAAATGCATTTCTTCATGGAGACTTAAATGAAACCATCTATATGGAACAGCCCCCTGGCTTCATTCATCCTCAAAAATCAAGCCATGTCTGTCTTCTTCACAAGTCCTTATATGGACTTCGACAAGCACTAAGAGCCTGGTTTGATAAATTCAGCAACTTTCTCCTTGAAATTGGTTTTTTTTGTAGTACAGTCGATCCCTCTTTATTTGTTCTTCATACTAAGTCGCATACAGTGTTATTACTTCTTTATGTTGATGATATCATTCTGACAGGAAGCTCTCCTCAGCTCTTAACTACATTGATTCAGAATCTTAGTCTTCAATTTCATATGAAAGACCTTGGATATATTCACTACTTATTAGGCATTGAAGTCAAACGCACTTTACAGACTTTGTTCTTATGTCAAACAAAATATGCAGTCGACCTACTCAAACGGGCACATATGACAGATTGCAAACCAATTTCCACACCTTTGCCACTACGGTCAATTGCTATGGCCAATGCTGAAGTTCCTCTGCTAGATCCTATTGAATACAGAAGCTTGGTAGGTGGTCTTCAATACTTGACTATCACTCGACCAGATCTAGCATTTGCAACAAATCTCCTCTGTCAGAAGATGCAACATCCCACAATGGCAGATTTTCATCAATTAAAAAGAGTTTTACGATATGTCAAAGGAACTGTTCATCTTGGATATTATCTTCATTCCAACAGTTTGACAAATCTCTATGGTTTTTCAGATGCTGATTGGGCAGGTTATCCTACTACTCGACGATCTACTACAGGATTCTGCACTTTCTTAGGTTCTAATTAGATTTCCTGGTCAGCCAAGAAACAATCTATTGTTTCAAGGTCTTCTACAGAAGTAGAGTATCGGGCCCTAGCTTCTACAACGGCTGAATTAACTTTGATCGGCTTTGTTCTACGTGATATTGGTATTCCTCTTGCACAAGCTACATCATTGTTTTGTGACAATAAATCAGCTATTTCCCTCACAGCCAATCCTGTCTTGTATGCGCGAACAAAGCACATAGAAGTTGACTTCCATTTTGTTCGTGAAAAGGTGTCTTCTGGTTCCATTTCTATCCAACATGTTCCAAGTCATCTTCAAGTAGCTGACATATTCACTAAGTCACTCTCCCACTCAGCTCATCTGTCTCTTCGCACCAAATTGGGAATGGGATTCATCCCCCTTCCCAATTTGCGGGGGGATGTTAAGTATAAAGGAACAAAATATGCTGTAGAAGAACGGAAACAGCACGTGTTGGAAAAACGGAAACAGAGGACTTGGCAATACAGCAAAAGCAGAGGACTTGGCGATACAGCAAATGACTTGGATCGCCAAGTCATAAGATTTAATCAACGGCAAAGATCTTATAAGGAAGACCAGCCTGGATCGACATCAATGAATGAGATGCTCAAATAATAAATGACTTGGATCACTAAGTCATAAGCATAGTCAATTAGGTTTTTCTGTTAAGTAGTTGCTGTATTCGGTTTTCCCTTGTAACCAAGTTTTGTTAAATTCTTAGATATAAATACTCTTCTTGCTTTACATAAGAAGATATAGAGAAACAGATAGAGAGAAAAGAGAAGAGGAAAGTATAGAGAAAGGAGAATTAGGATCATCAACGAATGCTTAGCAATCCCTGTATTGAAGAGGAAGATTCGAAGAATAGTTGACAGCTGAAGATCAAAGTGCTGAAGCAAATCAAGTAAGATTGATCTTAGAAGATAGAACAGAGGAATTGTATTCTTTTCTGTTTCAAATGTACTGAGTTACAATGATACAATCACCATACTGGAATACAAATGTTCTTCAGAGTCAACCGCTTGATCTTGTTTGAGTTCTTCATCTTTCTCACCTTCGCTTTGATGCTTGCAGTTTTCTTGCGGAGATTGAAGAAACAGTGCAGCAACCTGGTGGTGTTCAGTATCTTCAAACCAAGTTGATCTTTGATATGTTGAAAAGAGAGTATGAGGTTGCTTCTACTTTCAAAGGAGTACGATGTTTGAAAGAAATATTGAGGAATATGAAAGTTCTCCTTGTTCTCGATGATGTGGAAAATGTGTCCCTCCTCAAGGAGTTTGTAGGAGCAAAGCTTGATTGGTTTGGTTCTGGCAGCAGAATAATTGTAACCTCAAAACAGAGACGTGTTCTTCAAGGGTTTATTGATCGAGGGGTGGCTCATACTTACGATGTTAGTTCGAAGGATGATAATCGAGCTTCTGACCTTTTCTGGGAGTATGCAATGGGAAAGAGCTATAAACATCAACCTTATGTTGAAATTACAAACAAAATAGTCAGGGCTGCGGAGGGACTTCCATTACTTGTCAAAAATTTTGGTTCTTTTTTGCATGGTAAAGGACAAGAAGAATGGATTAAATTCGGAGATCTCATGCGACAATTTCAGGAAGATTACCAGAAGATTCTGAGCATAATTTATGAAGCATTAGATCCAAAGCAAAAGCAGATGTATCTTGATATCGCACGTTTTCTCCCAGATGTGGATTGTAAAATTGCCTCATATATGTGGCATGATTATGATCGTCCTGATGATGGAATCGAGGTCCTTCGTCGTATGTCCCTAATAAAAACGGAAGAAAATAAAATAGGCATGCACAGCATGCTAAGGTGCCTTGCCAGGAAGGTTATTTACGAAGGTTTCCATGATCCAGGAACACGTGTTAGATTCTACATTCCTGCCATAGCTCACGACACGAAGAAGAGGAAAAGGGTACGTCGGGGAAAAAAGTAGCATGCAGGCCCTAATTTGTTCTTCAGTTTTCCTCGAAAGGTTTCATGCATGAAGCATATTCTTTACCTCATGATCCTTACTAAAAATTTCATCGCGTGAAGACTTCCGCATGTTTTTCGACTTGACATTTGTGGTCCATCGTGCAGGGAGCAGACCACCTTAACACTATTATGGCAGTCTTTGAGATCCTACCGAGCACGACATTTCTCAGCTTGGGTCACACCAATATTGGTGGAAGATTTGCGGATGCCTTATTGAACGTTCGGTGGCTTCACTGGCAAGGTTGCCCTCCAGATTTTGAAGCAAACGGCATTTATTTAGAGAACCTAGTTATTCTTGATCTTTCATGGAGTAAGGTTACAGGATCCTCGGGAGGTTGGAAAGGAATTAAGGTGGATTTATAGCTCATTTGTTGTTGTGTTTGTGTTGACCCTCAAGTAAATTGAGAGTCCTATGCCATCTGAATTTTTTCCCTTGTTTCGCAGATGGAGCGTTTGAAAGTCTTGAATCTCACAGGTTGTGCAGACTTACTTATTACCCCCAACTTCTCTTGTTACCCAAAATTGGAGATACTGATCCTTGAGCGATGCTCTCGATTGGTTCATTTGGATCCTTCAATTAATGATCTGAAACTCTTGGTTACCTTGAATTTGAAATTTTGCTCCGAACTTAACATGTTGCCGGTGAAAATGGGTGGGATGAATGCTTTGAGAGAGCTCCTGATTGATGGGACGTCCATACGAGAACTTCCTGAATCAATAGGCAAATTGGCTCTACTGCAAATTCTTAGCGCCAATAATTGCTTCTCATTGGTTCGTGTTCCTGGTTCGGTTTGTGAACTTGAATTACTTTCAGTGTTAGCCTTGAATGAGGCGAAAATTCTTGAACTCCCGGCATCAATTGGAAACTTGTGGGGACTTACACGCTTGTCTTTGAGTGGTTGCCGCGGGCTTGGAAAGCTTCCGGAATCCATTGGAGAACTGGAAGACTTATTAGTAGAGTTGGATATTTCAGGTAGTATTTCAAAGTTGCCCGATTCAACTAAAAATATGCAAGGTTTGAAAGTACTGAAGATGGATTCTTGTTTCCTAAGAGAATTTCCTCGCAGCATTGGAGCGTTAACAAACCTGGAAGAAGTACATGCCTCCTGGTGTAGGAGCTTGGAGGGAGACATTCCGAGTGACATTTCAAAATTACATCGTCTCAGAGAACTGAGGCTTCGAGGTACTCGTATATCTAGCCTTCCATTAGAAATCCAGTCCATGTCAAGTCTTCAGACTCTTGATTTACTATACTGCGAGTTTCTCGAAAAGTTGCCTCCCCTTCCCTCTGGCCTAACTGACCTCCATGTGAATCCAAACTTGAAGAAATAAATGTGAGAATCTTCAAGAAAAGTTGCCTCCCCTTCCCTAATTGACCTCCATGTCAATCCAAACTTGAAGCAACAAATGTGAGAATCTTCAAAAATTTTCTGTTGGAGGCATTTATCGTGATAAATAATACAGTGTTAGTTTGGATCAGATGGTTGGGATCAGATGATTGGGTGTTGTCATTTTTCATGGTCAACAGGGTTGATTACATTATGCCCCCAGCAATTTTAGAGTTGTGTCGACCTACTTTTCTTAATCGAATATGTTTCCTCTTTCTTATATTTTTAGTTTTCTTCTCAATGTGGCGTATATGTATTGATTTAGCATAGTCATGAATTTCAATGACCATCGATAATGTTTTCATTGCAACTTCGATAATCTAACAGTACACATGCACTGAATAAGGGAAAATGCTCGTGTCATTGAAAATTAACCGTAGAGGAATGCTTTGTGTCGTTGGAAATTAGCCCTATTGTACATGTTAGTCGTAAATTACTTTCTCAAACTTTGACAACGTCGCACGATAGCACCACATTTTGAGAAAGTGCACATTTATCTTCTTGAGCTTTAAGTTTTTGTTTTTGTCACAATTTTTTTACCCCTGCACAGCAAATTAAAGGTTCCCTACATAGAAACTTGTTCAGTTTTCTTGACTAGAATTGTCACGCCCTGGGCCCTAACCTTGGCTCAGGAACGCGATGTCCTCAGCTCGGGATTAATTCATGACGTCTAAGGAGGTGTTATCGTCCCATTCATTATTATATTTCATTAAGCATATGTGGAAGCGTGCAATCTCTAATCACCCAATCCACCAAAAATAAACAATGGATAGTTAAAGAGAAACGCATTCATGTCCATACCACATAACTTCCCAACTTTATGTATCTATGCAGAACGATTACCTACTTACAAGCCCAACCTTAGGGCTGTTTCAAAAACTAGTCATCCCCTCTTCACAAAGAGATGTCAAAAGAAGAGTTGGGGGGGGGGGGGGGGGGGGGGGCAGGTTGTCCTAGGTCTTTCTACCAAGGAAACTATAAAAAATGGTTCCCATCTTTCGCTACTGTCCTCACAGCGACAGCTCGGGCTTTAGGTTGTAGTGACGGTCTGACTCAGGGTCATCTATAGTGCCATTAGGGGGGCAGCACTGTAACATCCCGGGTCTCCACTATACACATATTATCCGCTTTGGACACTAGATCTTCACGGTTTTGTTCCTCTCGGGGCAGCCCATACTATCCAAAAAAAAATGCGTATGTACAGTTAGAGGTCCCATTACCTTATAAGGTAGCCCAGAACTCCCTCTCTAGGTGATGTGGGACAAGAGAGAGACCTTTTCCTTGCGCACGTCCGGAGACCGAGGCGCAGATGCACCGCCATCCCTCCTCCTCGCGGACCGCCGCTAGGGCCGTCACACTCTCCTTGCCCGTGTACTGCCGAGGCGATCTTAGTCTGTCCCTCTGTACTGCCCTGGGTCTGGGTCGTCACACTCTCCACCCCTTAAAAGCACAAGGTCCTCACTGTGGCCCCACACGCGGTTAGGAGTCGGCTCTGATACCACTTGTAACATCCCAGTCTCCACTGTACACATATTGTCCGCTTTGGACACTAAGTCCTCACGGTTTTGTTCCTCTCGAGCAGCCCATACTACCCTAAGAAAACACGTATGTACAGTTAGAGGGCCCATGGCCTTATAAGGTAGCCCATGACTCCCTCTCTAGGTGATGTGGGACAAGAGAGAGACCCCTTCCTTGCGCACGTCCGGGGACCGAGGTGTGGACGTACTGCCATCCCTCCTCCTCGCGCACTGCCGCTCGAGCCATCACACTCTCCTCATCCGCGTACTACCGAGGCGATCTTAGTTCGTCCCTCCATACTGCCCCGGGTCTGGGTCGTCACAAGCACCGACCCATCAATGTCCCTAGGTGGGTCGTCAAACCCATGCAGAGGATCATAGAAGTTCTCATTGACCCATGTGAACCAAGCCACGAACATATAGGGGACCAGATATCCCACATCTTCATCCACCTACATCGTCGTGGTGTGGCGTTGGAAGAGGATGTCGATGGTAATATCCTTAATGTCTAACACTATGACCTCCATGTGAACAGGAAGTCCAAAACGCAGGGATGGAAAACTCATAGCCCGGGTCCTGAAAAAGGTTAAACAACATCAGTGAGTTGAAAACTCAATAGTTAAAGGTCCTAAACCTCGTATAGGCGAATGCCTCACATTGGAGCCTTGCAATTCCTCGACATAAATATGTCGATGGCAGATTAATAGCAAAGCCTAAACTTTGCGTTAACTATAATAGGAAACTTGAGATGAAAGCTTGTCCATCAAGCATTAAATGTCATGTGCATTATTGTCCTATTTTCATCATTGCTCCAATTTGGGCTTCACGAACAAATCTTGGCATTCCAATTGCCCATGTGCCTTATCCAAGATCAATGGCTTGGATTGCTTCTTGCAACTTCAATTATTGGCTAGATTAAGAGAGCAATTTGGTCCGTTCCTCCATTCATGCCAATAGTGGTGCCTACCTTGGTGTCCATGACCTAACAAAATTTGTTCCACCTCAATTTAAATCTTAATAGGCTAAATTGGACTCACCTCTAGGTCCATTAAAGTCTATATCCTCAAATCAGCGCATTTCCTTAATTAATGTACTAACGAGCTCACTAAAAATATTTCAATTGGGAAGAAATGTCTTGACAACATCTATAGTCGATACCCGCAATTGGATCAGGCCTTGAGGCTAAGATTCGATTGGAGACGGCTTTAACATGACCTTTGCAAACTTAGGTGGCATTGGCATAATTCACATGATTGGACTCGAATTGAGTTCAATGCCTATCTAGGGTTTTATGCACAACTTTCAATGGAGCTTAGTTGATCTATGAATGACCATCGGTTATCGTGTAATCGAGTGGGATCAATCGGCCTATCCTGACTCACGGTCGTTCATGATCGGATTAGGGTCATTCACGAATAGTACATTGACCATGCGGTGTCACTCGTGACCGGTATATATCTAAGCTGAATCGATCTATATCCGTCCATTGACTAACTCATGATGGCATGTGGTTGTCCACAACGATCCTTATGACTATGGTCGATTGCTCTAGTCTATCATGACCCTATTTCTGAATTGCCTAGCCCCTAATTAGCTAGTCGGCTCGTGAACAATTTCTAGGATTGAAACATAGCCTATCTTCATTATTGACGTACCGATCCTAAGTCCATCCCTTGCGGTCTGGATAGGGGTTCAAATCAAGGATGTCACAAGAATAATCTCTACTACATGGTGAATGAAGTCAATAAAATAGAAAGGATGCATGACGAATGAAGTTGACAATAAATCGGCTAAGTATGTCAAAAAATAATAATTTAATCCCTTCTCAAATAACACTTGAGGGTTATGTAGACTAGAAAAATTAGCCATTGTGGCAAAAATCAAAGTTCAAGAGTTAACCCTTAACTTTATAGAGCTCCGATCTATCGTGTAACGATATTAACATTCAGGATAGTGAATTGTGACATTTTCAAATGGGTTGGATCTGTAGCCTTTTCAGACAATAAAGTCAGTGCGAGTTGTCTATTAGATCGCTTAACATTAAAGTACACGTACATCCAACAATTCAATTTTTAGATGAGTTCGACAATGATCTATGAACTATAAATTTTCTAGCATAAGTAACATTCCTATAAAATAGGTGAACGATATTGAATTTGTACATATTTCGGTTTTAGCTTCATATCTTTTCTTGAGCTACTCATCTACAATTGTTCCAATCATCTATATGGAAAATGCCCACGTCATTGAAAATTAACGAGTGTTGGACACCCCAAATGCCAAAATTTGATACAGGTGGACACTTAAATACCAAAATTTCCAAAATATATACTTAAATACCAAAATCGGAGAAGAAATGGACACTTAAGTACCAAAGGCGAGAAATTCCGATTAAAATGCTAACGTGGCATTTTTCGACCACTTTTTTTAAAAAAAAAAAAAAATAGCCATGTGGCTAGCTTGCTCCAAAATGATGTTGTTTTGCTCCTAATTTTTTTAAAAATATAAATATTAATTAAATTAAATTAAATTAAAAACTAAATTTATAAATAAAAAAAAATAAAAAAAAAGAGGAGGGGTAATAAATCAGCGAGGGCCTCTAAGGCCTCACCGCTGTCGCCACCCCACCATGAATGAGCGCTTGCCACCTCCCTCCAAATCTAGCAAGGTTTGTTGTTGGCTGTGGCGAGGCTAGGTGACCCTGCCCCAACTAGAAGTGGCCCTTGGCTCAATTGGGCAAAAGGCCAATGTTGCCAGAATTGGGGAGGGCCTACATGCCCTCGCCCCAGTGGTCGGCGACCTTGGTCAACCCTCACCCCACCATCGTTTCCCTTTCGGGTGATGGTGAGGCGGCAACAGCGATGAGGGCCGTAGAGGCCCTCACTTGAATGCTGCCCCCTCTACTTTTTTTATATAAAAAAATAATTAAGTTAATATTTATATTAAAAATCAAATTTGGGGCAAAACGAAGTCGTTTCCATATTCATTGCTGAGTAGACAACTCCTGCAAGTCACGTAGGCCAATTTATTCTTAAAATAATGCCACGTCAAATTTCCAACTACTCTCGCCTTAAGTGTCTCAATTTAAAAAAAAAAACTAGCATTTAAGTGTGTCTTTTGGAACTTTTGGCACTTGTGGTGTACTTTGGCAAAAAATTAACCATAGAGATTATGCTTTATGTTGTTGATAATTAGCTGTATTGTACATATTAGTTGCTGAAGTAACACAATTAGACACATGAATGACCATCCTTTTCTTAATGAAACATTTCAATTACTAATGTTTTGCTTATTGAAAACTTGAACTAACACTAAAAGCGCGTTTGGTAACAATTCTGCTTCTAGGAACAATTTCTGATTACAAATGATTCTTTTTACTTCTGTTTGCAGGAACAATTTTTAAGCATTTTAAGCCGTTTAATAACTGTCCAAAATTTTTATTCCTGGAATAGAACTGCGTTTGGCACCATTCTAAAAATTTCTAATCCAAATCATTTTCTTTTAATTTTTTAATAATTTTATTACTTTTTTTCTTTCCTTTCTCTTCTTCTTTTTCAAGGGTTGCTAGTTGCCAACCTTGGGATGACTAGTGACTAGCCAGACGAGGGTCGGCGACCTCGCCGAAGCGTCACTTGCCGATCGCCCAAATCTGGCGAGGCCGAGCTTGCCAGCCACTGGCAGGGCTCAACCTTGGCGATGGCGGGGGAGGCCTTGGTGAGGCCCACCTTGCCACCGGCGAGGCTTGGCCTTGCTAGATTTAGCGAGGCTGAGCCTCACTGGTGGCTGGGCGCGCCACTGGCGAGTTCGTTGAACTGGTCATCGACAACTGACGGCAATGGATGGGAGCAACAACAGTGGCGACAATTGAAGAAGAAGAGAGAGGGAATAAGAATAAGAAGAAAGAAGAGAAAATAGAAAAATTGGGTTGATTTGATTCTAGAATTGTTCTCAAGAATAAAGAATAAACTTTTTTTACTTCTCGATTTTGCTTCAAATCTATTTCTGGGGACAAAAAAATGGAAATTTGTTCCAAGGAATAAAATTTTTACCAAAGTAATTTCCTTTCCAAATCTACTCTTGGGAACAAAAGAATAGAAATTGTTATTATTTGGCAAGTTGTCAAATGCAACCTAAACATCCAAGTTACACTAGTTGCATTCTTTTATCCGCAGCTCATGTGTTGGACTGCAGATCATTGGAGTGTTTGTTTTCGGTCATTTTTCAATTTGAATTAGAGGTGTCCAATACGCGAATGAGTCAATTTCTAGCCTATTGGTACAAGACTTACTAGAGTAATCTTGGCCTAAATAAAAACCTGCCCATACTTAAAAACCACATTGCATCTTGGCATGAAAGGGTTGATCTTGCTTCTTTTTGCTGAATTTACTTTGCGCACCGCTTTCACAGATACACGCAAAGATGCATAGAAAATGAAGGATTGACCGTGATCCCTAAATAAATATATTATTAATTTGTAGGTTAGGGGCATTACCATTTAGTAGTAATAAGCCTATATAAATTGCATTGTAATTGGATTGACTTAAGCGGGGAGGTTTTGAGCTTAATTAGGATTAACTAGATTAAGCCCGAGAGCATGAATTTCAGCCAAGCCCAATGAATACTCGGCATAACCGAAAATTGCATGTGCATTGTCTCACAGGACGATTCTTTCAATCACAAACCTTGCGGCACTTAGACCTTTGAATCACTCCGTCAAGTCCAAGTAAGCCTTGCTTTCACTCACACTCTCACACTCAAGGAAGAGAATTTCTAGAGAGAGAAAGTAGAGAGAGGATCCATAGAGAATACTTGTATTTCTCAAATGAAATGTATGATACAAATGGGGAGGACTCCCTATTTATACAAAAGTCCCTCTAATTACAACCATTAATCATTTACACGATCTAACAGTAGGAAATAACAATACTCGTCTAATCGATTCAATGGTAGAGATGCACTTGATCTAGCTGTAAAGGATGTTGATCCTCATCACATAAGTCCAATGGTGGAGATTGATCTCATCTAATGGTTGAGATCGTCAATCCCCCTCAAATAAATCCTAGGGCAAAGATAATTCCCCTTACGATCTAACAGTTTTGATGTCCCCTTTAGATTGATAAGCTTTGTTGACGCCCTCGTCGCTTCATCATGGAAGTTCTGGATTTGATCGAGGAATTGCCATAGAGACTTCGCCAATTCCCAACTCGCCTCACTTTCAGGTAGTCCTTTCCATTTCACCAGTATTCATAAAGGTAAGGGGCACATGGTCGAGGAAAAAACCTTTCGGCTATGATGGCTTCAACCTCTTAATCTTGTGTAGTTCTAATCCCGATTGGGGCTTAGTGTGATTTCATGCACTCGGGATTATTCGTGTCTTTGTGGTACGGCTTGAGCAAACTTACATGGAACATCGAGTGTAACTTAAGCTTTGGAGCAAGCTCAAGCTTGTAGGCAACCTTCCCGACTTGCTTGATGATTCGGAAGGGACCTTCATAACGTCAAAGGAGGCCTTTGTGGAGTTGGCCCTTCCTCTTTGTAGTAAGTGGAGCATCACGAGGACAATGTCTCTGTTACACCCCAACTCAATAAGAACAAGGGCATGACACAGTCGTCACACACACACACACATTTGACAACGAGGGCATTTGGTTACAATATCACATTTGACAATGAGGGCATTTGGTTACAATATCAAGGTTTATCTATAATCTATCAAAAATATATATATACCTCCAACAAAAACTAACTTATGAACTCATCAACTCTACACCATTCATACCAAAAGCCCCCACTATCACAAAAATCCTCCACATAACACAATGCTCACATCTTACTTGCGGCTTGTTGAGCAATACATTTCTTCTAAGCAAATCCAATAATTAGTGTGCACACTTAAAATACAACATAAAATTCATTTTCGCCAAATCCATAATTTAACAAATCTTCAAGACTAAAAATGGGATATTCATTTCTTTACCATAATATGTCTATAACTAAATACTCAAGATAATAACAAAGCATATAGCAATTGTCCAGTCTATTGGTCAATCTCATAAAAACACATGTCAATGGTCCATTCCATTGACTCATCTCATGCTCAAGTATCTAGCCATAGTCATGTGTAACTCCCGTGACAAGACAACCACGATTCTCCTTAGTTAGGTCTCCACCTATTATTAGTTGGTAGTTGGCCCACAAGAATATCCTAGACTAGTATGTACATACTCATACACCTTTCAGTGGGTCATAAAGACACTGAGCATAAACCACCAAACTTAATCTCCAGTAATCTACAACCAAATCCATAAATTATTTCATAGATCGCAATGCTTTCTCAAACTAATTCAGAATCCATTTCATATACCAATTCACAACTCAAGCAATCAATATATAGATATCAAAGCACCTTTCAAAACCACATCCATAAATCATGAACTTTTCAAGATTCTTTCATAAAAGGTTTCACAAACCATTGATAGGCAATCATCAAGTTGAAGTTAAGAGGTGACTTCCCATTTTAAACAACAAAACAGCAGTAGAGGTTCAATCTTATTTTATGCAACAAAAGATACTATTTATTAAGTCATAGCATACTTAATCCATAATGTTTTTCAAAACATGAGTTTAAAACACAAAGAAGAAATAGTATCACTCATTTGGGAAAGCCAAAAACCAACCTACTATGGTTACTCTAGCTCACGCAATCTAATTCCTAAAAAATAATCAAAAAACGGTATCAGGAAATCGAGTAAAATGATATTCTAATGAGTGACTCAACTACACTATGTCTATTCATCGATAAAATGACACCTATGTGCCCACAAAATGCTCGCCCATAGTGGAAACCTATTGTTGTCCACCACGTGCAGCTCACACGCTAAATTTGTTCAGGCCATAACTTCCTCCACATAAGTCTATTTCAAACAAGCATATAGTTCATGGAAAGCCATTTCGATATACTACAACAACCCCAACTCAGCTATCCCAAAACCTCATTGAAAACTATTGATATTCAAGCTTGAAGGTTACTGTTCGAAACTAGACCAGCATATGACAAGCTTCGGAATTTTGTTCTAGGCAATCCATAAACTCAAATCAAGATCCACAAAATCATACAGCTTCACAACACCTTAAACTATTGGTACCTAAAAGGTCTCCAATCAACCGCAGCAAGTCATAACCGACCCAAAATCGAATTTATAGCCCTAATTTTGACAATTCCTTTGAAAAGACGATTAAGGGCTTTGATCACTAACCGGCATTGCAAAATGGAGTTGAGTCGGTTTGGTGAGTCATATGGACTATGAGCACGCGGAAATTTTTCCCCTTTCTTCTTTCTCCTCTCTCTTCCTTACTTTCTCCTCTCTTTTTCCTTCTTTTCCCCAAGTGGGCTCTTGGTCTTCTCTCTCTCTACACTACCTTTCCTTGTAATTTAGCTGAAGCCCCCTTATCCCTTTTCTTTTGACTTTTCAATGCTCTTCTCTTTTCTTTTTTTTTTGGGCCCACTAAGTCAAACATTACAGTCTCCAACTTGGTATCCGACCGCTCCTCATCTGCAAATTTCTTCATTCACTTGGTCGCCTTATGAAAACGTGATTGAGCAAGATCGGCGTCTTCTTACACTCCTTGGTAAACATGAAAGCGGAAGGACTACGACCTTTGAATTCTATGGCTAGGGCGTTTAGGGTGAGCGGTTGATAACTCATTGTAATCTCAAACGGACTCTGGCCGGTCGACTCATTCTTGTGCAAGTTGAATGAGAATTGTGCCAATCCTTTTGGCTTGCGCTCATGAAATGCCGCAAAGTAAAGCTTGACAAGAGCGTTAGTCCTCTGCATTCGTTGGTTTATAGATGCATGCTAGTGGAGAAGTTCAAATCTGAACCGAGTAGCTTGAAGAACTCCATCCAAAACTTGCCAATGAATTGGCCATCTCGATCACTAATAATATTCCTCGTTAAATCCCAATACTTCACGATGTTCTTGAGGAACAATTGGGTGGCTTCTTCCACGGGGCATTCTTTAGTGGCTAGGATGAACATGGCATACTTCAAGAAGCAATCCACGATTACCACAATGGTGCCGAATATGTTGGAGTTGGGCATTCCGACGATGAAATCCAAGGAGATGCTCTCCCATGAGTGCTCTAGAATAGGGAGAGGTTCAAGAGGCTCACCGATGCCTTGTGCTCAAACTTGTCTTGTTGGCACACAAGACAAGTTTGAGCACACGCCTCTACATCATCACGCAAGTGAGGCCAATAATAGTTCTCCACATGGGCAAGCGTTGGACACATGCCTAGATGACCCACCCACTTGAAATTGTGGCATTCCTTCATGACTTCTTTCCAAAGGCTGTCATAGCGTGGAATATAAATACGATAGCCCATGGTGTACAAAAGACCATCTTCGTGTCGGAATCTCCGCGTTTTTTCTTCCTTGATATGATTTAAGATATTCATAGCGGAGGGATCGTGGAACATACCTTGCTAAATGTGATCCATATGGGTGTTTTGAGGGAGACTCATAGCCTTGAGTTCGGACCATCGGCTTAGAGCATCCACCATCGAGTTAGTCTTGTTGATGTTGTCTTGAATTCCACATAATTCAATCGGGAAATCTAAGAAGGCTTGAAGATTTTGAACTATTTGTTTCCTAATATATTTCCTAGATTTTGGTTTCAAATTTGATAATATCTTTATGGTGGAATTCCTTTCCTACTAGGTTTAGGAAAGTGGGGATCTAAAGATATATTTATTTCAGCATTGTACCTTGTACTCTTTACATACACTCAAATAAGAAATCGTCTCTCTCTCTCCCGTGGACGTAGGCGGATTTTTTCGCCGAACCACGTAAATCTCCGTGTTCTTGATTATTCTTGTTTTCTTTCTCATCTAGTTAGGGTGTTCTTCCGCACAACAATTGGTATCAGAGCAATCCAGGTTCTCTGTTCCTGTATTGCGACTTCTAACTAGATGGTTGGAAAAGGTTCAACCGTTCGATTTGATATTGAATGATTCCTCGGGAAGAATAGTTTTACACTATGGCGGAGAAAGATGAAGGATCTGTTGATTCAACAAGGTTTATCAAAGGTTATTCTGGGAAGATCAAACAAGCCAAACACCATCACTGATGATGATTGGGCCAACAAGGAGGAGAGGGCGTGCAACGCAATCCGATTGAACCTATCGGATGAGGCCCTTCAATATGTAGCAGAAATCGAATCTGCTCCGGAGGTATGGCTCAAACTCAAAAGCATTTACATGATGGAATCTCTTACGAACAAGTTGTTCTTGAAGAAGAGATTGTATTCACTTCAGATGAGTGAAGGAGGAGATCTGTTGGAACACCTCAACGTGTTCAATAAGATGATTAGTGAACTTACAAGCTTGGAGGTAAATTTTGAGGATGAAGACATAGCACTTCTACTACTGGCATTGTTGCCGGATTCGTTTGACCACTTTGTGACTACACTCCTTTATGGCAAAGAAACCCTGGAGATTGGAGAGGTGACTGCTGCCCTAATTTCAAACGACACCCGGAAAATGGCAAGTAGTTCAAAATCTTCGGGAGAAGGACTCTTTGCAAAGGAGAAAAGCAATCAAGGAAGAGGAAGATCAATGGATCAAGGATCGAGCAGTAAGGGTCGATCAAAATCCAAGGGAAAGTTCAAAGGAAGATGCTACAGGTGCAATCAGGAAGGGCATACCAAGAGATTATGTCCAAATAAGAATGAGAAAAAGAAGAAGAGCTTGGATGAGGCAAGTATAGCTGACAGCATTGAGACCAATGATGGGGACGTCTTGTCCATATCGTCAGGGAAGGACACCTTTAAAGATTCATGGATCATGGACTCCGGATGCACTTTTCACATGTGTCCTCATCGAGAAGCCTTCAATGAGTACAAGGCATATGATGGTGGTTCAGTTCTCATGGGGAATGATACTTCGTGCAAGACTGTGGGTGTTGGAACCGCGAAAATCAAGATGTTTGATGGCATGATTAGAACCTTGGCAGACGTATGTCATGTTCCGGGTCTAAGGAAGAATTTGATCTCATTGGGAGCACTTGAATCCAATGGATGCAAGTACACGGCTCAAGGTGGAGTCTTGAAGGTGATTAAAGGAGCTCTGGTTGTTCTTAAGGGACAGAGGCACGGGAACCTATATCGACTTATAGGAACCACAGTGCAAGGTGGAGCATCTGTGTCCACGGATGCTAGCATGGAGATAGATAACACCTATCTATGGCATATGCGCCTCGGGCATATGGGAGAAAGAGGATTGATGGAGCTTCACAAGAGGAATGCACTCAAAGGTATAAAAACATGCAAATTATAATTTTGTAAATTTTGTGTGTTTGGAAAACAATGCAGAGTACGATTCAATGTTGCAACTCATACAAGCAAGGGCGTGCTCGAGTATGTACACACGGATGTATGGGGTCCTTCACCGGTAAAGTCAAAAGGAGGGAAGGAATACTTCGTGACATTCATTGACGATTTCTTTCGCAAAGTTTGGGTCTACTTCATGTGACACAAAGTGAAGTCTTTGAAAAGTTCAAAGAATGGAAAGCTGAAGTTGAGACTTCAACTCGGGAAGAAGGTTAAGTGCTTGAGATCGGACAATGGAGGAGAGTACAAATCGACACCATTCATGGAGCTTTGCAAGAATGAAGGGATTAAACGTCACTTCACAGTTCCGGATACGCCCCAACAGAATGGCGTAGCGGAAAGGATGAATCGGACCTTATTAGAGAGAGCTCGAAGCATGAGGCTACATGCGGGACTGAGTAAGGAGTTTTGGGCAGAAGCTGTCTACATGGCATGTTATCTTGTGAATCGGTCTCCATCAACTGCAATTAAATGCAAAATTCCCGAAGAGGTATGGACTAGTAAAATTGTCGATTATTCTAATTTAAGAATATTCGGTTGTCCTACTTTTGTACATGTGCAGAGCTTGAAGCGCTCGAAATTGGATCCAAAATCAAAACAATGCATATTTCTCGATTACGAGAAATGAGTGAAAGGCTACAAATTATGGGATCCAAGTGAGAAGAAAGTTCTGACGAGCAGGGATGTTATATTCGATGAATCTGCAATGTTGAAGTCAAGTTGCGTGCCATACGCGGCTACTGAAGAGGAGAGTGATATATCTATCGTTAAGGTGGAGCTTGAAACCAGAGAATCTGCAAAGAATGGCGAGTCATCCGATGAGGCTCCGGAAGTCAAAGAAATGGTAGAAGTTCCTCGTACCATTGCGACGGGTCGAGGAAGGCGCACTCCCAAAGCACAGGAGAGGTACGGTTTTGAGGATATGGTTGCTTATGCTTTTACCGTAGGCTCTGGTGATCCAGGCTCCTACCATGAAGCTTTGAAAAGTGATCACAAAGAAAAGTGGATGACCGCAATGATGGAGGAGATGGAGTCGTTACAAAAGAATGAGACATGGGAACTTGTGAAGAAGCCCAATGATTGGAATGTCATTGGTTGCAAATGGGTTCTTCGAAGAAAGGAAGCAACAACAGAGAAAGAGCAAGAGAGATACAAGGCCCAACTTGTTGCTAAGGGCTATGCACAAAAGGAGGGGATTGATTACGACGAAATATTTTCCCCTGTTGTAAAACACACATCAATTCGTGTTTTACTAGCTATGGTAGCCATGTATGACTTGAAGCTTGAGCAGCTAGATGTGAAGACGGCATTCCTTCATGGTGGCTTGGAGGAGAAAATTTATATGGAGCAGCCTGAAGGCTTCAAGGTGGAAGGGAAAGAGGATCATGTTTGTTTCCTCAAGAGATCACTTTACGGTTTGAAGCAATATCCGAGACAATGAAATAAAAGGTTTGATTCTTTTATGCTTCGTATTGGCTACATGAGGAGTGTGCATGATTCTTGTGTCTCCTACAAGGTTTTGGATGATAAGTCGCTTATTTTGTTGATGCTCTATGTTGATGACATGTTGATTGCTGTAAGAAAAATGAGAGACATTATTTCTCTAAAGTCTCAGTTAAGTAGTGAGTTTGATATGAAGGATCTTGGTGCTACAAAGAGGATCCTTGGCATGGAAATCTTTCGAGATAGACATGCAAGTAAGCTTTGGGTAAATCAAAAGAAGTATGTTGAGAAGGTCTTGGAGCGGTTCAACATGGGTAAAGCTAAACCAGTTAGTACACCCTTAGCAAATCACTTCAAATTATCTGAGAAACAATGCCCTGTTTCACATGAGGAAGTTGTAAAGATGTCTCGAGTACCCTATGCCAGCGTAGTAGGGAGCCTCATGTATGCTATGGTTTGTAGCAGACCGGATTTGGCTCATGCGATGAGTCTCGTTAGTCGATACATGAGCAATCCGGGTAAGGAGCATTGGGAAGCTGTTAAGTGGATCTTTCGTTATTTGGTTAGAACTGCTGGAATGAGTTTAATGTTCAATTCCAAGGGAGGATCGATCGATTTAGCAGGTTATGTTGATTCAGACTTCGCTGGTGATTTGGACAAGCGAAGGTCCATCACGGGATATGTTTTTACTCTTGGCGGTGGACCTGTTTCGTAGAAGGCAATGCTTCAACCTACTATAGCATTGTCTACAACTGAAGCTAAGTATATGGCAGTAACTGAGGCTGCGAAGGAGGGAATATGGTTGACTGGTTTGGTCACAAAGTTGGGTATAAAGCAAGAAAGTGCTACATTATATTGCGATAGCCAGAGCGCAATATGTCTCGCAAATAATCAAGTGTTCCATTCTAGAACGAAACACATTGAAGTTCGGTACCACAAAATTCGAGAATTTGTGGAGAATGGTAGCATTGCTTTGAAGAAAATCCATACTAAAGATAATCCTGCAGATATGCTCACGAAGACGGTTACTACAGAGAAGTTCAAGTCCTGTAGGGACTTGATATCTCTCACTCATTATTGAAGTTGATGGAGGCCGCACCGATCCAGGTGTGGGCATACCTTTGCGAAGGTACGGTGGAGGGAGAGATATATTCGTTTTCTTGGTTCAAGTGGAGGCTTGTGGTTTATTCAAGCCAAAGGTGGAGATTTGCTGATGTTGTCTTGAATTCCACATAATTCAATCGGGAAATCTAAGAAGGCTTGAAGATTTTGAACTATTTGTTTCCTAATATATTTCCTAGATTTGGGTTTCAAATTTGATAATATCTTTATGGTGGAATTCCTTTCCTACTAGGTTTAGGAAAGTGGGGATCTAAAGATCTATTTATTTAAGCATTGTACCTTGTACTCTTTACATACGCTCAAATAAGAAATCATCTCTCTCTCTCCCGTGGACGTAGGCGGATTTTTTCGCCGAACCACGTAAATCTCCGCGTTCTTGATTATTCTTGTTTTCTTTCTCATCTAGTTAGGGTGTTCTTCCGCACAACAAGTCTTGCTGGTGTTATACTCGAAGGTGAAGTCGAATTCGGGTAAGGAAGTCTTCCCATCAAGCTTACTTCGAAGATAGCTTCTTTTGATATTGAAAGTACCTTGTGGCGATGTTGTCAGTCCAAGTTATGAACGTTGATCCAAGTAAGTAGTATCGCTATGTCCTCAAGCAATGGACCATAGCCATCATCTCCTTCTCTTGGACGGTGTAGCACCTCTCCATCTTGGTTGAGCTTTCGGCTCTCATAAGCGATCAAATTAGCGTTTTGCATGAGAACTCCTCCAATGGAAAATTCCGATGTGTCCATATGGACTTTAAACACCTTGGAATGGTCAGGCAACACCAAGACGAGTTTCTTGGTTATAGCCTTCTTCAAGGCCTCAAGGGCTTCGTGGCGTTGTTCACTCCAATCTTACAATTGATCTTTCCTCAACAAGTCGTTCAAGGGCATCGTAATGTGGGAGTATCCATGGATGAACCGTCGATAGTAGTTGGCCAATCCAAGGATTGATCGGAGTTTGGGAACGTTGGTTGGTGGCTGCCACTCGAGAATGGATTTCACTTTCTTTCGATCCATTCAAATGGTACCATTGCCAATGATGTGACCCAAGAAAGTCATCTCCGGTTGGGCTAACGAACATTTCTCCCTTTTCACAAATAACTCGTTCTCCTTAAGTACTTCAAAGACTTGGTGTAAATGCTCGGAGTGCTCCTCCAAAGTTCAACTATAGACTATGATATCATCAAGGCTAACAATGACGAATTGATCCAGAAAAGGTTGTAGTCCCTTACTCATGATAGTGCAAAACGTAGCCGCTATGTTGGTGAGGCCAAAGGACATGACAAGAAACTCATAAGGCCCATACCGAGTGGAATAAGTGGTTTTTGGCTCGTCCCTTTTGGCTATTCGGACTTGATACTATTCTGACCCTAAATCGAGTTTGGAAAACTACCGGGCACCTCCAAGTTGATCAAACAAGTTGGTTATGAGTGGAATGGGATACTTGTTCTTTACCGTTAGTTTATTGAGTGCACGGTAGTTGATATATACTTGAAAGGATCCATCTTGCTTCTTTTGGAAGAGCACGGGAGCACCAAATAGAGTTTTCGAGGGCTAAATGAACCTAGATTCAAATAATTCCTTGAGTTGTCATTGAAGCTCTTCCAACTTGGGTGGTGCCATTCAGTATGGAGCCATAGCCGGGGGGTGAGCGTCAGGCACTAACTCAATCTTTTGATCCACCTCTCTTCGTGGTGACAACTTCTTGGGTAACTTCCGGGGCATCACGTCTTTAAAGGACTCAAGTAAGGGTGCTACTTTGGAAGGAAGTCCGCCCTTATCTATTTCTTCCTCGAATTTGACGGCGGCAATATAGGTCTCCTCGTTCGTCCTCACCCCCTTGGCAAGTTGAATTGCCAAGAGGTATTTGATCGCTTCCCCGGATTGTCGGGACACGGGTATTAAGTATTGCAAAGTACCGTCCGCAATGCACATGTAATTTGCATTCAGAACAATCAAAGCATTGACTTGATCAAGGAAATTTATCTCTATGACAAACTCGTAGTCATCAAGGGAAACTACCTCGAGTGTTTCCTTACCTTGGCATGTCCCAATGCAGAGATCCGCGCCCTGAGCAAGTCCCATCATAAGAATCTCCTTCGAGTTGATGATTTTTAGCCATCCTCCCGCTTTCTCCACCTTTAGGCCAAGCTTCTTAGCCGCAACTTCGGAGATGAAAAAGGTGGGAGGCACCAGTGTCCACCAAAGCATTCATCTTGGTTCCAGCAACATGCACATTGGCAAACATAAGGCTTTTCATCTTGGTTCCAGCAACATGCACATTGAGGATCTTCAATGATCCGAGATGAGCTTCCTCCTTTTCTTCAACACCGTCTGCCATGAGTGGGGAAAGTTTTCCTCTTTTTAGACAATCCCTAACCCAACGAGGACCATCACAAAAGAAGCACTTGATCGACTTCTTCTCTTTCTCCTTGGATGACCACCCTTGAGGTCGAGTCCACTTCCCACTAGCCTTCAATGGGCCCTCTCTTCCGATTCCTCCCCGCTCTCCCCCACGTTTCCCTTTGTCCTTGGATTTGGAGGAGTCGGGTTTGGTGAATTCCACAAGAGATTCGGCTACTGTAAAAGCCTTTGAGATACTTTGAATACCTCGGCGCTCAAGCTCAGTCCAAGCCCATGGCTTTAGGCCATCTATGAATGTAAAGAGAGCTTCGTCATCCCCAAGGTCAGGGATCTCTACCCGTGGCTCGGTGAACTTCTTAACGTACTCTCAAATCATGCCCTTTCGTTCGAGCCAGCAAAGTTCTCTACGAACCTCATGTTGGGCAAATCCAAGAAAGAATTGGTCCCTAAATTCTTTGACGAAATCATCACAAGTTTCAATGGGGTCGGCACCTCATCACACCTTCAATGCCACCAAGGCACTACATTATCGGTGAGGAACATAGAAGCAGTTCTTGCTTGGCATTTTCATTTTACATGCTGATACCGCCCAAGTATTGCTCCATATTCCAAATGAAGTTGTCCACTTCCTTCGTGGACTAGTTTTCCACGAGCTCCTTGGGCCTCAGCACATCCACCTCGCATGCCATGTGAATAGATCCGTTCGTCATACTAGTGTTGCATAAGACTAGCTTGGTCTTGAGCTCTTGGACTTCAAGCTTCAAGGCCTTGATTTTGGCTTCGTGTGATTCCTCCTTCTTGAGCTCTTGCGCTTCCAACTTTAAAGCTTTGACCGTGGCTTCAAGGAGCTCATCTTTCTCTACCAAAGGGGCTACGGCTTGTTACATGATGTCCCTCGTCTCGACCCGGAGCATTTCCTCCATCTCATCGATCCGCTCCTTCACCTCGTCGAGTCCATCCATTACATGAATCAAGTTGTTCTTTAGGGTAGCGAGTCTCTCCTCGAGAGCGGACGTGACATCCGTTGAAACACCCCCTCTTCTTGGACCTACCGCGGGTCTCCGTGGTGTTGACAACTTTGGGGTTGGAAGCCATTGCTCAAAACAACGTAGCTTTAATACCACTTGTCATGGGACGATTCTTTCCATCACAAACCATGTGGCAATTAGACCTTTGAATCACTCGGTCAGGTCTAAGTTAGCTTTGCTCTTACTCACACTCTCACACTCAAGGAAGAGAATTTCTAGAGATAAAAGATAGAGAGAGGAGCTATAGAGAATACTTGTATTTCTCAAATGAAGTGGATGGGAGGAGTGCTTCCCTATTTATACAAAAGTCCCTCTAATTACGACCATTGATTATCTACACAATGATTCAATGGTAGAAATGCGCTTGATCTAATGGTAGAGAATGTTGATCCTTGTCACATTAGTCCAACATCTCATCTAATGGTTGAAATTGTCAACCCCCCTCAAACAAATCTGATGGCAAAGATTAATTCCTCTTACAATCTAACAGTCTTGATAAGCCCCCTTTGGATTGATGACATGGCATTCTTTGGTTTATGACAATTGCTATTTATTTTGGGAATTTTCAACTTAAATGAGTAGTGCAAAGATTTCTAGTTATGAAACCCGTATAACGGCCAAATTGAGATTGTGTCCCTCAGCAAAATTCGTTTTCATAGATGGTCCAAGGGATTGCTCTGAATCAAATGAAAGCAAGGGAGGGATTCGTATTGAGAGTATAAAGATTACTTGTGCTATCAGTTCAAAAGAATGGCTATCGACTTTGCACTAAAATTTGTTTGACACCGGTTCTAAACTTTGAACCTAGATAGTGCTCTCTAAGTTCTAAATCAAATGAAAGCTAGGACTTATGGCACTCTTCCAAGAACTATAAGTTGAGAAACAATACGAGGACGTAATATTATTTGTAGGAAGCATTTCATAGAAAAATTTAGCTATATATATTCATGGCCAAATTCATGCTAATTAACTAATTTTCTTAATCTTCCTTCCGGTAAAATATGGAAAAGTCACGCTATAATGAACTTAAATTTTAGATCTCCATGTCCATGCAACACATGTTTTTCTTTTTTCTTTTAAAAAAAAAAATTAGCTAACCAAAAAATTTGAACATTCAATTGTCTTTTAAGGACAATGTATTGAATAACATAAATCGACTGTTGTTCAAATTTTTTTTTGCATAATTTAGCTCAAATATTTCACTTTAAAACATAACGTACTTAAAAGCCATATAAGGAGTGTGGGGACATATAAATGTGCGTTTAGTAACATTTCTGTTTTAAATAATAATTTCTTTGTAGAAATAGTCTTTTTCTATTTCTATTCCCTAAAACATTTTCTAAGTAAAAGAACACATTTGATAACTACAAAAAAAAAAAAATTATTTTTGGAATAGAAAAAGAATAGGAATGTATTTGGTATGACCCACAAATTTTTTTATTTCTTTTATTTTTTAAATAATTTTTGTTAATTTTTCTTTTTTCCTCGCCACCGCCTGTCGACTAGCTACAGCGGCAACTAGTGGTCAAGGCAAGTGATGTGGCAACCGGCAAATCGGCACCAAAGTGAGGGGGCAACATATGGCGGGAGCGAGAGGCGGTGAGAAATAAAAAGAAAAGAAAAAACTTATTTATAGAAATTGTTCCTGAAAATAAAAAGGTACTTTTGTCTACTTCTTGTTACTGTTTCAAATCTATTCCTCGGCTACTTTTCTATTCCAGAAAATAGAAAAATTAATTAACGTTACCAAATAGATTTTTATTCTTTTTTTTGTTTTAGGGAACAAAAGAATAGAAAAACAAAGAAATTGGAACAAAAACAAACACACCCTAAGTACTTGGAATAACTAGATGAGATAAGTCCCTTGCCCAGCAGGGCCAGCACATTCGGGAATACTTTTCAATGACCTAACGCATATCCATCTATAATTAGATAATTACATATATAGCTTTCATATTTAGTTAAATTAAATCAATTATCGAGAGAAACCAGGTAAACACTTTCAAGTTTATTTGAAAAAGCAAATGCCACTTTTTAGGATCTTAAGTGTGACAACATTCATCGACGTATAATACCTTTGAAGATTTTTTGTTGAATGGTCAAATTCAAAACTGTTATTTATAGTATTAAATTGACTTAAAAAAAAAAAGAACAATACGAAGAAAATTCTCTACCGTTGGTCAAGGATTATTTTACGAGAAAACTAGTCTTAAATTCACTTATTAACTCTAATACCAAAAAGAAAACAAAAAATAAAAATAAAAAACAAAGTGGACTTACCGTCAACGCTGCCCCAAAATGAAAATATAAAAGACGAAAAAGGAAAATGAAAATATTGTGGGTTAAGTCCCATCATCCTTCTACCGCTCCGAATCTTAACCTGGACAATTCCTACCCGGCGAGCAAACTTTTTATGGTCAAATTTCTAATAGCCGACTTCGGCAAATTGGAAAATAGAATCCAATGACACTGCTTATGCAATGAAAAGACGGTGGAGGATTGAGAAAGGTGTCGCACCCCAAGTATAGGGGAAATGATAAAGCCGCCCTCTTTACCCGAATCACGCACTCTCATACACATAACTATCATCAATCTATGACCAAAGTAGATATATTTATTTATATACGCGATAAAATAGCAAGCTAAGTATAATATTAGAGTTTTAAAGTCCACCTAAAAGAATAGATGCATCTCCGGTGACTAACAAACTAAAACCAACGAAACAAATATCTTTACTTATACTATAATCCCACTCCCAAAAATCTCCAGTTGATAACACTCTCTCCTATTCTCCAATAACTATAGAATCTGCAAAAAAAGAAAAGAAAAAAAGAAATAAATGATAGGGCCCGTTTGGTTCGGCTTTGGGAAATGCCATTGGGAGAATGCAAGTATCTTTGAGATAAAGAGGCTTTCGGAAATATTAGACCGTTTGGTAAATTTTAGCATTGAAATGCAACTTAGCAAAAACACCGTTTGGCAAAATTTACATTTGTAATTAGCTTTTGTTATATTTTTTTTTAAGTCTGAAATCAAATTCCGGCGGTCGGCCACCGCCGGCCACCGCCGGCCACCGCCGGACAGCCAGATCTCAGACGGGCCGCCCGGACCGCCAGATTTGACCGGAGGTCGCGGAGGCCGATCTGGTCGTCCGACGGCTAGATCTGGCCTCAAGACCGCCAGATCCGGCGAATGGCGGATATGGCCTCAAGACCGCCAGATCTAGCCGCCGACCGGCTTTCGCACGTCGCCTAGCTCGCGAGACAAGGCGGACGCCGGCCGAGGTCACGCGGACCTCGGCCCGGCGTCACCGGGTCTCGCGCGAGCCAGCGACGCCACTCCGAGGTCACCCGACCTCAGGCCACCTCGCCGGTCTCGCACGACCAGGCGACGCGCCCGAGGTCGCCCGACCTCGAGGCCACCTCGCCCGAGGTTTGTGCGACCTCGGCGAGGCTTCTCGCGGCCAGATCCGCCCCCCGGCGGCCGATCCGGCCGCTCGCGGCCGAGCGCACCCACCGCAAGAAGAAGACGAAAGGCGAAGAGGAAGGCAAACGGCGGAAGAGACGATGAACAAGAACTCGGTGAACAAAGTGAACTTGCATCTCCGAAATGCCCAATGCTCAAAGCTGGTCCCCCCGCATTCGGCTTTCGGCATTTTTTTTTTTTGTCGGTCCTAGTCTATTCCTACTCTACACTCACTCTCGGACTTTTGCTCGCCTCTTGCGGGCGGGGCGTGGGAGTCGAAACCCACTCCTGAAACTTACGCGTCCCCACCCCATCCCCCCCGAGAAGGTGGGGATTTGAACCCCTCACCTCCCCCTTCCATGTTGGAAGGGTGGCCACTGGGGCGAATCCCAGTGGTTGGCTTTCGGCATTTAAAATGCCTGCATTTCGCAAATGGGCATTCAAAAGCCCTTGCCAAACACTCAAAATTTCTCCCAAGGGGCTTTGGGGGCCCAAAGCCCCTTGGGAATGCCCAACCAAACACCCCCGATATGAGCAAACCACCTCTCAGTAAACATCCACTATACATATTTATAAACGGTACTAGAAACACATTTATCCAAATCAGTGCACGAACAAGCTAAAAAATCAATTTTATCACTTCAACAAAGTTCTATACATCTCTTAAATATTCATTCAATGTGGCATCCCAAAATTCAGAGCCAAGCCATAAGGTGTGTTAAAGTCTTTAATTAGGTGATAAAAATTTCCATGGCTTATGCTTTAGCCATTAGTCTTTTATTTAAATGATTTGTGCATATGATTGTGAAAATTTAAATTCGATAGATTAATAATCTATGCTTGGCCATAAGATTTATAAATTAAATTTCAATGAATGAAATATCCCAAGACTTTGGCCAAGATGAAAATGGAAATTTAATTATATTTATAGAAGGAATTCAAAAAAAAAAAAAAAAGGGGGAAAAAGGGGTTAATTTTCGAATGGGCCTTAAGCCCATTTGGCCTAAGCCTTTAATGGGCCAAGATGAGCGGCCCAAGAGGGGAAGTCGACCGGCCCAATGGAGGCCCAAGAAGAAGTGGCCGGATGGCCCAAAAGCCCAAGCCCAAAAAGCCCAAATCAAATTCAAAATTCAAGGTGACAAGTGGCAAAAAGGGAAGGCCATGCATTGGTTGGTTTATAGGCAGGTAATCATGAGAATTTGGGGGTATAAGAGGGAAGAGAGAGAGAAGGTGGCCGGATTTCTTTCATTCGGCCAAGAGAGGTGTGCGAGAGAGAGGAGGAGCGGCCGAGAGAGAGAGGAGGCGGAGCCGAGGAGGAGCCGCCGTGTTCGCCACCGTACGTCGTCGATCGTTCATCCTAGAGGCAAGTGGAGTCCTCTAACTTCTCTTGCATGCTTGTATTGTTGATTGCATGTTAGATTTTAGGTGTTTTAAGTGCGAAAAACCGAGGTAAGGTTGGCTCGTTCTTAAGTCGTGTGACTGTTCTTGCTCGAGTTGTGTGAGTCAGTAACTTTTTTGAGCTTGCATGTGTGTTTGGAGTCCGATTTTGGATTCGATGTCTTCATGAAAGTTGAAGCTAACACATTTTACTATAACATACTGAAATTTCGTGGAAAATGATGGAGATTTGAGGGGTTAAAGTAGCATCTTACGGACACCTCAGATCTGGAGAGTTTTTACTAACCTTGTTCTGGATTCATGGTTGCATGTTGGTTTTTCTTGAGAATATTACTTCGATGTCTTCATGAAAGTTGTAGGGAACATCTTAAACTACAACATAATCAAATTTGAGGCGAAAATAACAAGTATAGCTTGGTAAATCGACTAGATCTTGAAGACGATGATTCTGGTGATGTATTCCGAGACACCCGAGACTTAAAGGACTAAAATGAGGACTATAATCTGGTTATTTGACCTAGATATCTTCATGAAACTTGTAAAGGACACCTTGATACATAACATATCCAAATTTCAGAGGAAACGAAAGAGAATAGATGGGTTAAATCTTAATATTTCGGAGATGGAAGCACTGGACGATGCGGTAATAGATCCAGAAGCTTCGTGAGGTTGAATAAAATAATATATAAGTAATCTGGCTTGGAGTTCTTCATGAAAGTTGTGAAAAAATGTCTTGGCTATAATACAGTAAAATTTTATAATTTTTGGAGGCCATATGGATATTTTAATTGAATTTATTCGGAAACCATGCATTCTGGTTTTATCCGAGAAGCATAGGATGTTTTGGGAAAAATTATGAGATTTTGTAAAAAAATTCAATTTGGCCATGAATTTTGCAAGTAATTATCATCCTATGGGTTTGTTTAATAATTTCTTGAATTTTGATAATTTTGGGAATTTATAGTTATTTTAAAAAATAATAATAAATAATAATAATAAATAAATAAAAATAAATAAAATGATAAACAAATGAATAAAAAGGTATTATTTCATTGGCCATAGATTCCAATCAATTAATTCATGTTGCATGTGTAATAAAGCTTTGATATGTCTATGATATTGAATTGAGATGCACATGTGATAAAGCCTTGATATGTCTATGATATTGAATTGAGATGCATATGTGATAAAGTCTTGGCATATGTATGGCAATTGAATCAATGCATGTGTGAATGTCATGCCTAGTATGATTTGTTTGATATCATGACATGTGCCATGTTAAAATGTGAATAAAATACTGGTGAACATGGATGATGGTAAATGAGGAGATGGTTGTGATGGCGGATGATGCTCGGTGGCCTAGTGGCGTAATTCCGGAGATTCCCCGGGAGTGTCGGGATGCCCGGTGGTATACGGTACGTAATTCCAGGGGAGGCCTGGTGGTATGTCGGTACATAATTCCGGAAGCCTTGTCGGAGGTCTTTGCCCGAAAGGAATACCTCGCGATGCCAGGATTGGGGTGCGAGATGCCTAGCTAGAAGGGTAAAGGCCGGAAGCCCTGTCGGAGGTTTCTGCCCGAAGGGAATGCCTCGTGATGCTAGTTGAGATGCGAGATGCCCGGAATGTGGGGGGCTGGATGCCCGGTGGCCTGGGAGGCTGAATGCCGGAAGCCTCGGAGGTCTTTGCCCGAGGGGATGATGAAATTGATGATTTGAGAAATGGGTGATGTGGTGATCAATTGAAAAGCAAAAAGTGGAAATTAAACCATGATATGATATGCATGATGATATGCATGATGATGATAATGATATGTGATGTGAAATAACGATGATCACCCATGATAATATGATATGCATGATGAAATGCATGATGATGATAATGATATGTGATGTGAAATAACGATGATCACCCATGATAATATGATATGCATGATGATATGCAAGATGATGATGATGACGATATGCATGATGATATGCATGATGATGATAATGATATGTGATGTGAAATAACGATGATCACCCATGATAATATGATATGCATGATGATATGCATGATGATGATATGCATGATGATATGCAAGATGATGATGATGACGATATGCATGATGATCATGATATGATATGCATGATGATATACATGATAATGATGATGATATGACATGCATGATGATATGCATGGTAATGATAATGATGATGATATATGATATGACATGTGTAATGTGATGATGTCATGATGATGACGACATGTATGATACGATGATGATACACATGTATGTGTTATAAACTGATATGATGATGCATGATAGTATGCGCATGGCTTCAAGGTGAGTAACGCCTGCAATGCATGTATGATTTGCCTGATGCATTGAGTTGTTATTGGATTTCCCTATCTGCTGAGTGGTTATTTTGGGGACCAACATTTCAGATTAGTAGATGGTTTGAACGGTTGGATATGACCGCGAGGAGAAGGATAGCAAAGGAGGGAACCTTTGGACGCCGACACTAGTTGATGGACCTTAAGCATACGATTGTGGGAAGAGATGTCGGTCATCTTTTGAAGTATAGCCGAGTATAGAAAACTACGGCATTTTGATGTACCGACTAAAGATGTCCATCTGCTCTATGTAAATAAACGTGTTCGGTTTTAACTTATATAAGACGTTTAGTAGGTGTGCATCGTTTTTTTGAATATAGGGAATGGAGTTGTTGGATGTGCTTCCGCATATAAATTGCGCAAGGGACCGATCGAAAAAAAAAAAATGTAAACCCTCAAGTTGTATGGACCCGCTGCAATTAAAATGGTATCAGAGTGATATGTTAATAAGGAAAATGAAAGGTAAGCGAACTGTGGCGACCCTAATCGGATCGGGGGCCGTCGAGGGGTGCCACATTCAATCAACAATGTCAAAACAAACATTAATAGTCTAGCCAATTGATTAATCTATTATGCAATATCAAGCTAATGTTATGCTTAACGTCCCATGTTAAGGCTTACTCCCTCCTTGGTGTAGGTTGGTATGCATAGAACCAATCCATAAAAATTCAATAAATCGAGTTCACAAACCAAAATATATAACCTTCCAAAATTCAATTCATAAAGCGGAATGCATATTATACAGCATTTCTCAAACCTTATCCCCAATAATCAGCCAACAAAGTTCTCTAAGAAATGCTTTAATAAGTCAAATCAAATGATAGTCAAAGTCCATTCCAACTTTATGTAACAAATATGCTCTAAACTCTTTTTTCTTAATAATTATCATGCCGTGCTACACCTTTTTTTATAATTTATTACATATCTAATTCCTATCATCTGCAAGACATAAGTTCATAAATCACAAACAATACAAGCATCATTCACCTGAAAATACGAAACCAAACAATGAAATTTATTTTGAGAGGAAAAATCTGAAATCCATATCAATTAAGTGAGAAACACATAACGGAATCAAGATAACTACCTTGATTAAGACTTGACTAAACTAAGCTTATTCCATAACAAAACGAACGACCAAAGAAAAATTCTCCCAAAGCAGAACAATCACTGTTGTCCGCCATGATACGGCAGCTTGTTTGCCGAATTGAAGATGATTCGTTTCAAATTTATCAACGCATACTTCAAGTGGGTCCTAAGCCATTTAAAAGCTAACTCAACATACTTCGAAGGAAAACTCACCTCTGACCAAATGATGGTCGGAGATGGGCAAAAACCAGTGCTAAACACAATAATACCAAATTTCAATATTTCAATATTTCATCTCGACAAACTATAAAAAATTTCAATATTTCATCTCGACAAACCATAGCCGTAAATTGATTTCTGTATAACTTTATGGTTTCATGACACCCTAAAGTTTCTTTAGAACATGATTTCACAACTCAACAACTTCTAGAACCAATGCAGTAACTCATAATTCAACACAATCCGTACGGTTTTACTGAGGAATTCTCTCTGATTAGAGGATTCAATGCATGAAATTTTTAAAAGAGTAGTTCAAAACAACATTAATTCGGGTGTACGTGGCTTGCTGAAGCGAAAGGTTGTTTTTCTCCCCCCTCCCCCTCTTTTATTTTCATTTTGCCGACTATCTATCTATAGGTGAGCTGAGGTAATAGTAAGAATGCAATTGAATCCTTAAATTTTCCATTGCTACCAAGAAATGCAATCAAGTTCTAAACCCTTTGATTGGTTCAATTAACTACTCAAACTTTATTTGAACAATGTAATTAAGTACTCAAATTGTGTTGCAAAGTGCATTTTAAAGATATCACCTAAACACTTTCTGAGTGGCACGGAGGCCATTTTAGGCATCGTTTATGAAAAAGACTTGATTGCAATTTTTTGAAAGAATATTTCGGACTTAGAATGTTGATAGGGCTCATTTGCATTCTGTACATAAAGTTTAGAACTCTCTTAACTGAGAAATGGGCTCAAGTCTCTTGGCCCTAACTCTACTTTAAAAAAAAAAAAAAATGGCCCATTTGTTAAAAAGGAACTAAAACTCATTCTGACAATCTTGAAGTTGTCTTTGGGAGCGATCGAACAAACTGGAAAATCTTTCATCGAGTCAAACAGAAACTAACACGTTCGCGCAAAATTGCAGTAAATTAACGTACACACGAGACAATAAAAAATGTGAATGTGATGGCCAAAACAAAGAAAGAAAAATGTAAATTGAAAATTCAGAATAGAAGTGAAAATTTGAATTCGGTTATTCGCCTAGTAGCCCTTATTGCAGGAAGATCAGTTGACATGCATGACCAGTCACAAATATGAGTTAAACGGATAGGAGCGCTAACTTACTTTACAGCCAAACTTCATCCACCAATAACTTTCTTGCTTCTGTCTGACTGCCACCTTGCTTCAGTGTCTGACTCATCGTCAGCATGCTGATGTGATGTCCGTCCGCTTGAAACTGTGTTGCAGTCTCACATCCGTTGAACTGATGCCGGGCCCCTTTGGTAGTCTCAATTTTCAAAATGAGAACACCGTCATCCAATCTGAGTTTCTGGAGATTAGAGTATCCGCAAATAGTCACAATCAATTGAGAAATATCAGTATGTACTAGAAGTAAGACGTTCAGAGAGGCTAATCCCGTAACGTTGCATTCCCCTGTCAAACTTTTGCAGCCTGAGAAATCTATCTCTTCTAAGCTCTCTAGATTCTTAATGCCTCGAGGAAATTCTCTTATAAAAGTGCGAGGCATCTTTAGTACTTTCAAGTTTCTCAAATACTTGACAGATGAAGGTAGTTCGTCTATTACTGCATCTGAAAGATCCATGACTTGCAGCTCCTCCAGGCTTCCGATGGAATCTGGCAGTTTCCACCAGCCCCTACAGTTTCTCAGTGATAGCGTCTGTAAATTCTTCAGCAATCCGATAGAACAAGGGAGCTCACTCAGTTCAGTGTCGTCCAACGCTAGGTATGAAAGAGATCTCAAATTACCAATTGAATTGGATAGAGACAAGGATTTACAGTTGCAAGCACTCAGAATTTCAAGCTTCCCATAAGAACCCACAGGGAAATCAATGGCTTTAATGGAAGTTGCATCAATGTAAAGCTCTTTCAAAGCTTCCAAGGAACCTATATCTTCTGGCAACTCTTTCACGAAGCTGCAGAACTTGATATTCAAAGAAACTAAGTTCCTTAGCTTGCCAATGGATCTGCCAAAAACTGCTAATGTAGAACAACGTTCCAGGTTTAGTCTCTCTAATTTTACAGGTGCATGGGCAACTGGAGATTCAGCTAGCCAACAACAATCTTTTAGGATCAAAACTTTTAAGTTTTTGGCCTTCTGCAAAACAAGAGAATATAAAAGCCTTGTTTACTGCAAGGCATTGTCAAGCATGAAGGCAAAAAAATGCAAGTGTATGCCATCATACCTTCATTATTTGTCTCCAGCACCGCCAAGTCCTGGAGGTACTCCAAGACAGATCAAGAACGACCAAGCCTGAGAGATCTAAAGCAAGTAGACTGGAGATATTGTGGCACCATTGCCATTCAAGCCACTTCAATCGTGGAAGGAAAAGATCCTCTTTGGATTTCTTTGCACTCTGCTTATTTCCTTTAACAATAGCGTGGTTCATTCTTAGATACCTAAGATTCGAGAAATTAGGAAAAAATCCATGTTCAGGAAATGAACGGCAGTTGTCGAATGTGGCACTAAGGGCTTCAACTGCATCGACCTGCCAATTGTGGAAAATGGTAAAAGGAGAAAGTGAAATAGAAGTGCATTCACAATCATCTCTGAAAACAGAATTACGCAATCAAAAGAAGTACTTTGTCTTCAAAATATACCTTCCTTTTATTCAATACTCGTTCAATATCCTCCTGATTCCATAGCCTGCTACGCTTGAAAGGTTTCCGTGGATTTTCCTCCTTAACAATCTCCCTTCCAAAGACTTTTAGCTGATTATTCATCCACAATTCATTATTTTCTCTGGTTTTTACCAAAGACATGTTATGAAGCTCGTCAACTCCTCTACAAGGATCATATTTACAAGCTTCCCACATGTAATACGGTATTGTCTTGTCCTTTCCCATAAAAAAACATGCTGTATCCAGAAATATCTGTTGGGCATTGTCCTCTAAAGCCTCATATCTCCTCTTCAGAATTCGTTTGACTTCCTTATTGAAAGGTTCTCGCTTCAATCTATCCAATGCCTCCTCCCAAAACTTTATGGGCTTTCCATATAAAGATGAACCCACAACCTGAATAACAGAAGGAAGCCCTCCAGTAGCCAAACTAATGTCCCGTGCCAAAGAGGAGAACTCCTGTGGAACAGGTTTTCCTCTAAAAGCATACTTACAGAACAGTTGAAAAGCATGCCCATCATTCATTTGCTTTAGCTCGTATTTTTCTACGAGGATGTCATCACAAATGTTGACAACACTGCTTCCAGGACCAAGCACACTTAGGCGAGCACTTTCTTGAAACTCGTAGTTTTCAACTGGCACCTGACTATACTCGTTAAAAAGATTGCTTCTCAAAGAGACAATAATAATCCTACTTCCTGGACCGAACCAACTTGGATCTCTAGCTAATGAATCAATTTGTTCAAAATCACTAACATCGTCAAGGACAATGAGAACCCTCAGATTTCTAAATTTGTACTTGATAAATGCAGTACTGTCAGCAGAAGATCTGAGTGTACATCTTTTCTTTTGAAGGTCACTAATTAAATCTTCTTGGACAGATGCAAGTCTCTTTTCCTCAACCTTTCCATGGATATCATTGAGGAAGCTCCAACCTTCAAAGAGATGATGGATTTTGTTGTAGACAATCTTGACAAGAGTCGACTTACCAATTCCTGGAAGGCCCGATATCTCAACCACACGTCTTCCCATCAGTGTTTGCCCTTCAACCACTTGCCCATTTTCATAGTGAACACCAAGTTTTGTCATCATCTCTTGCACATGGTGATCCATCCCCACCAGATGATCTGTCACATCTAACTCATCCTTCCTCAACAGCCGACGGACCGTGGAAACAACCTCCTTTACAAGTTGATGATCCCTGTCAAACGGGAAAAGTAGGAAAGAGAAAGATGTAAAAAGGAACAATTGGTTGTATGACGCACTTTTTGAATTTCATACTAGATCACTAGTGTTGGAGAAGTCAAAAGAAGCATTGAAATCTTGATTTCGATTTACCCGTGTTGGAATTTCTCCAATTCCCATCCTCGTTTTCTTGAAACACTCCGCAGAGCCTCCTTCCAGTTGTCTAAAGTCGCTGGCGATACCCCCTTAGCCGCATGGTTGCAGAAGGACTGCTGGTAACTCTCCTGCTGATCGCCGACGACGGTAGGGCTGGCGTCGTAGAAAATGGGCATGATTGTCCTTTCACACTCCACCATTTTCTCCACCTCCTTTAGACAACTCTTACTGGAAGCGAAATCTTTGGAGAAGATGGGTATGCATATCTCCGAGTGCTTGATAACTTCGAAAATCTTGGGCATGATCTCTTCTCCGATCTCAATCCCATCATGATCGATGAATGCATAGATCCCTGAAGCAGTGAGGGTTTCGTAGAGACATTGAATAAAGTTCCTCCGAACATCTTCTCCTCTGAAACTGAGAAAGACTTCGTAGCGGTTAACGTTGGCCCATTTAGTAGATGGAGACCACGAAAGATTAGTGCAGACATCCATTACTGAGAAGCTTAAGAACAAGCCAAAGACCAGGTCTCTCTTCCGACAGGGGACGACTGGGAGGTTGCTCGGGGAAGAGAACAAGCTGACAGATCTGGTTCCGATCTAACAAGCTGACAGACCAAAAGCTACGGAATCTTGACTAGGAGCACCCCAAAGTCTTGCCGTCACTTTTGACCCTTTATTTCTTATCCGGTTCATCAGGTTGTCCACTATTCTTTATAGAAATTACTTACATTTAATAAAACATAAACTAGATCAAGTAATATGACATTTGTGATAAAATATTTCATATGTGGTCAAACACTTATCCATATTAGAACATATTACTAGGAGCGCAGCAAAAGTCCGATATCTATATCCGAAGAGATAGCTAAAGGGGAGCCCAAATTTGAGATAGTCAACATATTTAGTTGGACTCACATTTATTCAAAAACTTAAGTCAATGAGTTATGAGACAACAATATATCATATCAATTCTTTGATGTACGATTTTTCTAACACAACTCACTCACACATGTATTTTAACAATCTCTCCCTCAAGTGTGAGCTCTTTGGGAATAGAGGTCAGGAAAATATGCTTCAAATTTGCATCAGCTCCAACTTGATAAAAAAGCTTAAGCATTTCTCGATAATGCTTATCAAGATGTTTTTTCTGAAGAGAACAATATTTTCTTTCAAAAAATTCTCTTCTTTTGAGTTCTATGAGATCAACAGGTTTTCCCACAAAGAAGTGGTACATAAGGGTAATGGCATACTGAAAGTTTGGCGCAAGCAAAAAGTGAAGCTGGTCTTATTCTGACGCAGATGCCCACCAAAGTTTGAGGCTACCTGTGAATCTTGTGACAAAGTTGAAAAGAACATCATACTTGTCCTGGTTGGTAATGACTTGAGTATTTAGCCAAGCATGAAATTATTCAAGTCTTTCGGGCCATTTGTGATAAGGTATATCATCAATAGTAAAAAACTATTTTGATGAAGTGGCCACATTTTGGGAGAAATTGTTTAGCTGGACTACTTCTGGTTCAGAAGGGTTTGATTCCATGTCATGGTCTGGAGGATCGGCCATGAATATTGAGGACGTTACTGGTGCTATGGGGAAGGAATCAATGGAAGGAATTAAAAAAGATGATGAAGATGAAAGAGATGCCGATTCTAATTCAATATCAAAATTGTTTGGAAAGGTGGATTCTATTGGGAATAGAATCTAATCTGCCGGGATGACAGGATCAACCTGTTGTGGAGGCTGTATAGTAACAGGATCAGGCTGTGGTTCCTGATTACCCAAATCCCAGAGAAAAGATTCTAGTGGATTTGACAACATTAGTTGATCTGGCCTTTCTCTTATAACAAGCGAAGATTCTTCAGTCTTCTTTTCTTTTCCCTTTTCTTTTCTTATTCAATCCAATTCTCTTAGACGATTTCGCATCTCAGCCACATCTGTCTTATCTTGTCTGATAGGAATGTCTGTAAGAGTAGCAAAGATAGACGTCTGAGGTTGTGAAGATGGAGAAGGGAGAAACAGAGGCTCTGTTCGCAAAGTAGTTGGAAATGGATTAAGCCTTCCTTCTTCAAGGATCTGGATTTGCTTTCTGAGCTTGTCTATTTCAGCCTTAGGACTTTCAAGATAATGATATCTCAAGTGTTGTCCAGATTCTAAGGCATGAAGCCTTTTTTGGAAATCTGAAAGCATCTTCTTGGTGGTTTCGTCGTATCTTCGCAAATCTTGCTGCACATTTCCAATCTTGGAATCAATTGTTTTGAAAGCATTATTATGTGCAAGAAGAGTCTCCGATTGCCAATTTAGGACAGCTTCAGCAATAGGAGTTCTTTTCTGCCTTCCATGCTCATCCACATCAGTGGGGCAAGTATCTTGGGAACATGCCTATATCTGCTTTGTGGATCAATAAACTCTTCAGGTGCAGGAAACGAGAGTTTGGAACTTTCCCGAACAAGAGGATGGAAATCTGTGTCATGAAACATGGAGATGGAAGAGCTAGGTGGTATTTCTGTTGGAACCTCAAGAGGGTAGGAATGTTTCTTTGCCCACTTTACAATTGGCTTATAAAATGGGGAAATGGCTGACTTTTTCTAAGGAGGAGACGAAGGAGGTGATGAAGGTGGGTCTAGTGATACAGAATGAGGAGTTTTGAACTCTGGTGGTGGGGTCGGTGCATGCGAAACCATAAACTGGAACTTATCACACTCACCAAGAGTATCAACGGAGGGATCTCTGTTCAAGTACCTTTGGTACATAGAATCTTTTGGCCTTTTGTGCTTCCTTCAAGGTGGAGGTTTTGCAAATGGATCTACCTCATCATGAGAGTTTGTACAATAAGAACATTGGCAAAAATGATCCAAAAAACGGTGACCATACTGGTCTTTGTAGTAATGGACATGATGTCCATCACTCTTGAAGTATTTAACAAGCTTTTTTGGGTCTGGTTCGAAGATTGACTCGGGAACACATGGTCTAATCATGAAGAGAGTCTGGAAGATAGATGGGCTTTCTTCATTTTCTTTGCTAAATTTGATGAAAATAGTTCCTCTTTCTTTCTAACAAATTCAGAATCAGAAGACTGAAAAGGCTTGTTACATTGGTGCAACTTTTCATAATTGGTGATCCAAGTTTCGAGAAGGAGTGTGACTGGCTTTTCCTTGGGGATCTGTCTGGGAACATGAATGCAAGATGCTTGGTCATTTTGCATGGAGATGAACAAAGCATCTTCATTTTCATTGTGGAAATTTAGGTCAAGAGGATGGTTTTACACTCGGTAAACCATTTGATAGTGTAATGTGGCTGCTATAGAATTAGCAGTTTGAGGGGCTCCAGTGAGTTGAATTTGGACTTTTAGAAAAGAGAGCAGATGAGGGTCTAAAAGAGCAATATTTAAGTTTGGATACAGAATCACAAAGACTGTTCCAGCATTTAAAGTGGTTTGAACTGTACCGATACAGGCATGCTGGTATTCTAAGAATCTGGTATCCAATAGAGCTATCATTGCCACAACTAGCAAGCCTTTTAGACCATGAAAAGTAAGAGCAAGATGAACAGCTCCGTAATGGACATGATAATATCCTTGCTGAATCCATTGCTGGAAAATTCTGGAGGGATCTGAAGAGTAACAAAGTACTCATTTTTAGTGGCAGGAATAGGGTGTTGATCGAACTTGGAAGATTGAACATACTCTTTTACTTCCTTTGAGGTATGGTGAATGAGCTAACGTATGGAGCGGATGGGAGAAAATGAGGATTGTGGTTTAGCAAAAGCAAAGTAAGGGTTCATCAAAGGAAGCTGGATTTCAGAGATCTTGGTTTCATCATTAAGAGAGACTTCATAGAGATAGTCTATCTTAGAAGCATTTGAAATTCGAAAATCTGAAGATGTTGAAGAAGATGGAGTTGCAACGAGAGAAACCGATGCTTCTAGTATTTCTGGTTGATCTGACATGATGTGAAGAGATCTTCTCAGCACTAGATTCTTCTACTGAGCGCACGGAACAGATATTGTTACAAACAAAACCATGGCTTTGATACCATCGAATGGACCTAGACTTAGAACTAGGGAGGACCAAGTCAGTTTCCTGCAGGTATGCCTTCCCACATTGGGCGAACAACTCTAGTTCAAGCCCTTCAGGGACAACCTTTTAGTGGAAAACCACTATGCCCTTTAGTTCAGAGCCTAGAAACACTCAGATAGAACCAAGATGGAAATATTTCTAATTATCCGAGCTGCATTTCTCAGAGGATCCTACCAGGCTAGAGAAGAAAGAGGAGTTTAGAAAGCCATAGAGAGAATTTCACACAAAACACTCACTTTACTCAAGGGACTCCCCCAACACATTACATCCTCCTTACCTTTTATAGGCAATAAGAGGTCACACACATATAAGGACCAAGCTCACAGGTCCCGGAACAAACAGAGGCTTCCGAAAATCTCGGTAGGGAATTATTCGAACGGTATGAACAGTGACAGTGAACAGTGATTTCCCTATCCTACTACTACAATAAAAGTGAATAGTAACTTGCTATAGTAAACTTGTACGGACAATCGGTTTTCAGCGATCTCGTCAGTCACAAGCATTGTAGCTATAGTCCGAGTCATCTAAGCTATGCTCTATTGCGAGAAGGTGTGCATCATATTTTTGTTCAAGTGCTTCAAGATCTTCTGGTGAGAGAATCCGGCTTAGTTGGTATGATGAGGATGCCTCTTCTTGAGGGTATGTTGCAGATGCCAATTCTTGTTCCCAATTTGTAGTGTCGTCTACAGTGTCAATAGGGATGCTTGGCTAAGACCAATTGGATGGCTGTGTATTTGCCTTGAGATAAAGATAAAGGTCCTTAATCATAGGGATCTTGGGAAAGAGGACCTCCCCATGTAGCATAGGGGTCTTGAGAGGACTGTGCCATATCATTGGTGTCTGCCATTTGGCAATCTTGTGACGGTGCTGCTTGTCTGAATTCTTTGAGTGCTTCTTTGGCTTCTGGTGCGAGGTCATAATGATCCCATGCTGTTGGTACATTATAATTCCATGCATCTGGAGGAATGGTCTTGTTTTCCTGGTATAAGATTCTCTAGAGTTCTGGATATTGGTGTTCACAGCAACCAACAGGACCTGGATAAGATTTATGAACTCGAGTATCTTTGTTGTCTACTCACGGTTTATTGGATGTGGTACCTATGTTCTGTGGGGCATCGATAATGTGGCCATTATTTGTGAAAAAAATGCCAAGGACGTCTAAAGAAACAAATAGTGTGGACTTCAGGGTCTGGTTGCATGGTTCTCAATTCTTTTTGCAAGAGCCATTTCCAATGAGTTGGAGGATAAAACCAGTTAAGGAAATCTAAAAGATTTTTGTCATTTTCTTTTTCAATCTTACATCTGCCGAGTCCAAATATCCTGGTGAGGTTGGCAATAAATCTTCTGGTTGGAATTTCAATAGCTATTAAGTACTTCTTGGTTAAGTACCATAATAACCATCGAAGTTAATCAGGAAAATCATCTTCCTTCCAAATGAGAGGATGTATAAACGGATAATTTGCATTTAATCCAAAATGATAAAGAATCAAACCTCCATTGAATCTGAATAGATCTATGTGGCATTGCCACATGAGTTTATCCAGATTTTCAGTGAGACTATCATTTTGGATATATTCAATGATTTCTCAAGGATATTTCCAACTTGGCCAATCTTTGATCTTCTCGATCTTATACTTTTCACCATGTTGTTGCATATGAAAAGCACATCTCATGATGTACATGTTGATTTCTGCTGGTGCCTTTGGCCTTGAGAGAAAATCAGCAAGCACATTCTTCTCTCCAGTGATTTGCTTGGTCTCAAAAGAGTATTTTGAAAATCATTCAGCCCATCAAAGCAGTTGAGAATTTGGAACCTGCTTCTATTTGAATTTGGTCATCTGAAGGAAAGATGCCATATCCAATTCAACCAAGAAGTGATGGCCAATGAGATGGAATTCGAATTTTTTTATCCCATTTTTTACCGCCAAGATTTCTTTAAAAGTGGAATGATAATGCATTTCAGCTTGGGAAAATTTTCCACTTTTGTAGGCACACAGATGCCTCTTACCATCAATTTCTTCAAACAAAATGGCGGCCCGATATTCATCATTGGCATCAGTTTGGAGAATTCTCTTCCTTGTTGATGGGATTTGTAGAGGAGGAAGAGATTGCATGATCTTTTTAAGTTCAGCAACTGCATTAGTCTGAGATTTTTCCCAAGGTGGGGGATTCTTTTTCAACATTGTCTACAATGGGATTAGTAGCTTTGCTATATTCTGAACAAAGTCTCTGAGATAATTAATTATCCCGAGAAATTGTTGAACTTGTTTTCTTGTGAAGTTTTCTTCAGGAAATTTTAGCAATTCCTTAGCAATATATGACCTTGGATAGTATGTACCTTTGTTAAGATGCATACCAAGAAATTCAATTTCTGTTTGGGCTATGTTCATTTTTCTCTAAGAAAGCATAATGCCATGCTTTTTCACAATGTCTGCAAATTGTTCAAGGAGTTGGCAATGTGACTGCTCATCAGGACTGTAGAGCAGAATATCATCGATGTATACTGCTGCGCTTGACAGGATTGGTTGAAAGATTCGGCACATTGCCTTGAAAGAGGGATGGTGCAACCTTGAAGCCAAAAGGAAGAACTTTCCATTGAAAGTGCTGGTTTGAAATACAGAACCCTGTCTTGGGTTTGTCTTCAAGATGAATGCCCAATTGCCAAAATCCAGCTTTAAGATCAAATTTGGAATAGATTTGGGCTTTGGATAATCTAGTAAAAAGAGAGTTTCTGGAGGGTAAAGGGAATTTATCATCTTGAAGAAAGAGGTTAAGAGGCTGGTAATTAATTACCAATCTCATCTTGCCTCGATTTTGCTTAGCACACTTATTGACATAAAAAGCTTCACAAGCCCATTGAGAATGGGAAATCTCAATATGACCTTGTTGCAGTAGTTCTGAGCATTCCCTTTGGGCTAAAATCAGATGTTCTGGATTCATTCCCATATGACTCGCCTTGGTTGGATTGATGTCTTCATTCTTCTTGAAAGGAAGGCGAACATAAAATTTTGGGTTTTTCCATAAAGGATGAGAGTATTTCTGAGCAAACTCAGAGTGAGATTCCGAACAAGATTCCAACAACTTTTACATGATTGGGTCTAACAGGCTCATATGAATGGAAAAAAAGTCTCTGAATATTGACAAATTCAGAGAATTGGTCTTTATATTTAAGACATTTTCCAGGAATGATGCGGAGTTGGGAAATTTGAGTCATGATATCTCAACCAATGATTAAATCTTTGTAGGGAAGACTAGATCTAAAGATTTTTATAGTTATGGAACACTGTGGAAAAAACTGGACAGTTATCGGAGTGGTTCTCACATTTGTAGAGAAAGTATCTCTCGAAGCAAAGTTGAAGTATCGGATACAGGGAGTCCAATATTCTTCAGGAAGAACTTTAGTGTCTAAGATCGAAGAAGCTGCTTTAGTGTCTATGAAAGCAATGATAGTGATTGGTTTGGTAAACTTTGAAGTGAATATTTTCACAGGGAAATGAGGACAATGGGTTTGGCTCGAAAATATGTCAGTGCTTTCTTCTGAAGGAGTAAGAGATATGTGAAAGATATCTTCAGGATCTGAATCCAAATTAGTGTCACTGGGAGTTTGATAACAAAGGATGACAGAAAGGGTTTGTTCACATGGTTCTTCATCCGCAGAAAATAGAGATTCGATATCATCATTGTCAAGAGAAATACCAGTTTCATTTTCTATATGATGTATCAAATGGTTCTGACATTTTTTTGCTTGAGGACAGTTTTTGGCAAAATGTCCTTTTTGGTTGCAGATGAAGCATCGATTTGACTTTTTGTGGCCTGAGCGATCTTTTCTTTTGCGTAGGTATCTCCATTTCTTCTTTCTCCGGAAGTGCTTCGGCCCATGTTTGGAGCTATGCCTGGATTTATTTATTCAGAGCTTTTTGAAGTGTTTCTTTTTTCTGGAAGAATTTCCACAAGAACCATCACAGTCCTTCTTGGAGCATTTGATCTTCAGGTTCTGATGAGAACATGCTCTATCAAGTTCTCTGTTGTCATTGACATAAGTCTAGATCATTTGATGCTTGATACACAACTCATCCAAGCACAAATAGATTTCCTGTTGGAGTTCTCCCAATGTAACATCCTAGATCCTCCTTTGTCTGGAGAGAAAGCACTGACATATCAACTTAACTACTTTCCCTTAATTTATGTATCTTTGTGCATCAATTGATCTCAAGTTCCCTATGGCAAGAAATCAGCCAGATCAGGCCTAGCAACGATGTTAGAGCTTCGCAAGCCCCCATTGCAAGGTCGGCCTTGCTTGCTAGATTTGGGCGAGGCCAAGGCTCCCCCGAGGGTAGTGACCGGCTAGATGAAGAAGAAAAAAAAAGAAAAAAAGAGAAAAATGTAATAAAATTATTCATATTTTAAAAGAAATTCTAAGTCTCAAAAATAGTTGGGATCGTACCAAATGCTTTTTTATTTCTAAAAATAAAATTTTTGTGCGTTACTAAACGCCTTCAAATGCTTGGAAACTTTTCTAAAGAATAGAAATAGAAAAGATTGTTTTTGAACAGAAACGTTATTATTCATACCCCAGGTTGTCCACTATTCTTCATAAAAATTACTTACATTTAATAAAACATAAACTAGATCAAGTAATATCTCATTTGCGATAAAATATTTCATGTGTGGTAAAAACACTTATTCATAATAGAACGTATTGTCTCTAGTACTATCTCCATTTCACGAGTGTAATATTGATAATATTTAATCAACCAAAAAAAATGAGAGTTAATTAACACACCAAGCCAAAAAAACAAGAAAAACAAAATAAAAAAGGAAATTTTTTTAAAAAGTAATAAAAAATTAGTTTTTGTATTGAAAGTTAGGGAAAAAAAGAAAAGTGGTTGGGGTGTTGTTGGCATGGGGCGGGGACCTGACCCTTGGCAAAGCAATGGCAAAAGTCGCCAAGCCTTGTTTGTCGTTAGAAAAAGTAGGTGTGAGCACCAGCTTAGGTTAACCATGGTTCTTAGGAGACTAGAGTAGTCCTTAGTCCTACTATCGTTTAACCTTGTATTGTGTGGGTTGGTCTTTCATCCTGGGAATTTAAAATTGGTCCACGACCAACCCTATATATTATATATAATATACACTAGATATATATGTTTTAATCTACTCTAAACCTTAGCACATTCTCTTATGTTCTCTTTGCAATTTAGTTCGCCATATAAATTAGAAAATAGAAAGAAACCTAGCCATTTCTGCTTGCAAGTCGCCTCCGTTGACTTGTCTCGCTCACCTTGCACTCACCCCTATTCACTTGCCTCATTGCTTGTGTCACACGTTCGTTTTTATGATTTATTGTTTTTAGCAAGTGTAAAATTTTTGTCATTACCTTATCTTATATTTATGGTTGATATGTACAAGTGTTCATAGTTTGGTTTCTCAATGTCGTATTATTGATGGATATGTAATTTATAACAATTTGTTTGTCCTTTTAAGAAATACAAAAATAAAAACAAAGAAATAATCGGTTGATTTTGGGTTGACCTTGGAATCGGACTTACTCCTTTCCTTGGTCCCAAAATTAGGGACCAACATTGTGCAAATTGGTCTGTGAGTTAGGTGCTAAATCAGCTCAATTCGGACTATGTCGAGCTATCATTAGTAGCAGTTGATGGTGATGGGCAACAATTATTCAAAATACATATTATATTTTATAAAAGAATTATTTAAGTAATATTAATTGGAATGAAAAAGTTTGTGGAGAACAAATCAAGTCTGCTATGGAAAAAAGAAGATTTAGGGTTAATATCATGAAAAAAAAAAAAAAAACTTAAATTGGTATATCTGTGAAAAATGTACGTTAAACTAATCCAAACCGATACACACGTGGTAAATTTACTTCAAACTTATTTTTAAAATTGTACATCTATGACAAATTTAATTTTGATTACATTTGATTAATACTATAAAATCATAAAATAGTACATCTAAGACAAATGGATAGTAAAACTCCAAACTAATATACCCATTAACTGTCATGTGTTATCTAACTTAGCAATTTGACAACAAAAATTAACAAAAACCAACGGATGGTAAATTTGTCACAAGTGTATCAGTTGAGATTTTTTATTGCTTGTCACATGCGTACTAAATTGAGAATTTTTTTTTTTTTTCGGGTGAAGGTTCTTTATTATTTGAAATTACTAACAGAAAAAGTGAAAATTAACCATGACAATGTAGAGTTTACTACAAATAAATAATTTTCACATACCAATAGACACTATTTTATTTTGACGAATGTGGTATACTATAAAATGGATGGAGTTACTTATAATAATTATAGTTTATTATGAAATAATTTTCATTTTCGTTTAGATAAATAAACATTTACTGAAAATGAGATCTAAATTACATTAGATGAATACCGACAAATAAGCTTTTGACCTAGTACTTGAGTAAATGATCCCATTGCCCAGAGAAGCCCCCTTCGCAAATTAATCCTTTGTCTCAAATGACTCCCTTTTCATAAATATATGTCAATTGGCTTCCTTATTGAACGGTGATCCAAAGGTCGCTTATCATGGTGCATGCACATATCATGAGCCCAATATGTGTTAAATTAGGAAGAGAATATTAATGTGTCTGTTACATGATCGATGTGATGTAATTGTTCGATCTTATTGTCCATATGATATTTATCTTATCGCATGTGATATTTAATTTTGAAATCATTCACTTTTAGTCCATGTATATATGGTTTGACAAAGGAGACTTGGATACTTGGAGTGCTAAAACTTGACACAGGAAAACACTTAAGTGTCAAAAGTTTGTAAATATACACTTAAGTGCCAAAATGGGAGCAAAATTAATCAACTAATTGTCAATGGCAAAAAAATCTGGCCAAAATGCTAATCTGGTTTTTTTTCGACGAGACAAGTGTAAGTTGTTTCGCACGCTAACATGACTAGATAAGCTAAAAACTACATCGTTTTGCCTTGGATTTGAATTTTAATATAAATATTAATTAAATTAAATTAAATTAAATTAAATTAGATTAAAAAATGGGAGATTGCAAAATGGCAAGGGCTAATTTTCTTTCAAAATTTTTAAATTTAGAGTTAAATTTAATTTAATTAATATTTATATTAAAATTCAAATAAGGATAAAATGACGTCATTTTGACTCTTCTTTGTTGACTCAACTTTATGGTGAGTCACGTAGTCGAGTTATATTATTAAAAAAATATTATGCAGGATTTTTGGTATCCTTTAGCAGAGTTGGCATTTAAATGTCCTATTTTTTAAAGAAAGTGGTATTTATGTGTATATTTCGTAAATTTTGGCATTTAAATGTTTTTCGTATTAAGTTTTGGCACTTGCGCTATACTTCTACTTTGGGTTAATACCTTGAAAAACTCTAAACTGGTACACTTGTGACAAATTTACCCCAAACTATTTTTTTGACCATGAAAAACCCCAAACTTGGTAAACTTGTGACAATTTTACCCCGACTAATTATAAAAAACCCAAAATTGGTACATTTATGACAAATTTACCCCAAACTAATTTATTCGACTGCAAAAAACCCTAAACTGGTAAATTTGTGACAAATATACCCTATGCTAAATTGGATTAATACCACAAAAAAATCATAAAAATTGTAAACTGTGACAAACGGAACGTAAAATCCTAAATTGGTATACCTGTTAATCACATTACGTGTCATTTAACTTAATAATTTGATAATAAAATTTAACGAAAACTAACATAGGGTAAATTTGTCACAAGTGTACCAGTTTAGGATAAATTTGTCAAAATGATACTAGTTTGGGGTTTTTGGTGGTTAAAAAAATAGTTTGAGGTAAATTTGTCACAAATGTACCAGTTTGGGGTTTTTTTAGGGTATTATCCCTTTTTTTAACAAAGTGACTATTGCGACTTGTGGGATCTGAGGAGGATGCAACCACACCGTGTTCTTCTTGGCCTAGAGAGGTATTGGCCCCTTTCTCACTTTGTTGGTTTCTCCCAAGCGACATGGGATTCCCTTTGCAAGAGTTTTGATACAAACTAGGGTTCTCATCCCTTATAGAGCTTTTGTGAGGTGCGGATAGTCTCGAAAGTTATATGCAGAGTGAGTTGGCCATCTTAAGCAATGTGGCACTCTTTTGCAGGGGCTTATATATAATATTGTATTCGGATATTATAAGTGGAAAATTCTCAACTAGTTTCACTTGGATGTATTTATCCGAACTATTTTTTTATCCAAAAATATGTCCAAAGAGGTACCCATTTATGGTGTCATTCTTTCCAATTTTAGACCTAAGTATATCTTTAACCATCTCATCTAAATTCTGAGACTTAAAAACTTAAGGGTATTTTCACTTGGGAGAGGAAGAAAAGAAATATCTCTCACAGATGTGGAGGGCCTTGTGGGGTGTAAGTAAACACCCCTATCACCTCTTCAGAGATGGCTACCGTTGGGTAAATAGGTATTATAGCCTTCCATCCTGAGGCGACAAGGTGGAACTCGAAAGGGTTCTTGCAAGCCCCAAAAAGGTACCATTTGCCCTAAATTTATGGTGGCATTTTTTCCAATTTTGCCATTCGCTGCCCTGTATAGCCTTTTATGAATGAGATGATTATTTCTCAGGCGCAAATCTGGTTGTGCCTAAATTTTGTCCAAAAATATTCCTTATAGAAATTTGGGATAAGTCCAAAGAGGACTGGAAAACTTGTTGTGGAAATGCTATTGATTTCTATATCTTTCAAATGGTTTGATTAAGTTTTTATAACTGTTGAATTGATGTAATTAAGCCTCCTATTTGCTCCACGTAATTTAGCTAATATAAAAAACTGACGTGACTTTTTTGTTACTTTTTAAAGACACTTGCTGCCAATGGGGCATTGTTGATTGCCACATCAAATAAAAATCAGAAAATTCAAAAAGAGAAAAGAAAGTTTATCGTAATATTATGTTGCTTGAGAATCTAATGATGAATAATTTCTTGAAAGTTGGTAAATAATTAGTTTATTTTTGGAATTTTTTTCTCTTAAATTGACAGCTAAGACTAAATGACTAGCAAGGCAACATCGGATTGATTGACTTGAGTATCGTTTTCATTGTCATTTTTGAATTTTTAATTTATTTTATATGATTTTTGAACTTAAATTCGATATGCAATATCAATCATAAACTTTTAATTTAAGGATTATGTTAAATATTTACTAATATTTTAGAGATTATATTGATGAACTAAAATTTTGGGGATAACATTATACAGAAATTAAATTATACAAATTAAAAATTCAAAGATTTATATTAGATATTATATCAAAATTCAGGGCGTAATTATCTCTTTTCTTTAGAAATTCAGGTACGGCGGAAACTGGAGGAAGAGAGATGGAGGAGGAGGCGGAATCAAGTGCGGCTAACGGTGGACAGCTACCGCCGCCATGGCGACATGCTATTATATCAATTTTGGCTGGATACGCCGGTGAAAATCGACAAAGTGGCGGAGATGAACCAGCGAGGCGGGAACAAAGGAAACGGGTGGAGTCAGAGGCGGCTGGATCGATACATGACGTGTTCCTGAGTCCGCGTTTTTAGAGATGACAACACCGTACAACCTCCCAGAGAGCTTCCGCTGGGGGTCTCCTGGGCCAAGATCTACGTACCTATCTTTTCGAGAACGCACGCTGATAGCCCTCAGTGCCTTGAGACGCTCGCACGCATGGTGGAACAGGCGTCTGGATCAGGTGGGGAGGAAGAGGTCCTGCCCGTTTTCTATGATGCCGAACGGTCTTATGTGCAGCTGGGAAGAAACTCAGTCTACAGAGACGCCTTGGTCGCTCACAAGCAGAGGTTGGGCGATGAGAAAGTCGGGCGGTGGAAGAAGGCTCTCGTGGAAGCTGGTAAAGTCAAGGGATGGGAACTAAGCTCGTGTAAAGGGTATGTTACGTCTGTCTTCTTTTCTTGTGGGTTTCCTTCTGATTCCTTGTAGGTAACCCTGTGTTTATGATCGTTAGTGAGCCTGTTTGAAAGCTTTATGGGGACAAAACTAGAGACAAAAAGAGGAAATTATTGATGGGAATTAACAGGGCTAAAGTTTTAAATCCTCTCCTTTATTTTTTCAGGCCAAATCCTTCTCTCGGATTGACCACGATTACTCAAATATCTCGGTTTGGCCCAGTGAACTATCTTTAAAAGTTTCAATTATTCATCCACCGGATCGCGTCATTCCATAATTCAACCCGTGGTTGAGTGATATTTACACCCTAATGGCGTGCAGTGACAATATTATCCGTCGGTTGGACTAATTCTTGCTGCAATTATCTAATGATCGTACAATTACTATACATCAGTGTAGTTTGTTTAATACATTTTTCATCAGGTAAATCATGTTCTGCAGCTAAGGATCAGTGATCTTTTAGCACATCCGAATTGTTGTTTCATTATGTAGTGTGTTGGGTGATATGTCCTCAGATTGCATCTGTTAATGATTCTGGAGCTGAGATTTTTTCTGCCATGGCAGTGGAGGGGAACTTATGGCATTGATCGTAAGAGAAACTTTACTTAAGCTGAATGTAGAGCGTAATTATGTGCCTGAAGATCTGTTCGCTGATGCTGATCTGTCCGAATCTGATGGAGAGTCTGAAGATCTATTTGCTGGTGCTGATTCTGTAGCACCCCGAACCCTTCGGCGGTTGCCACAAGCACCGATGTTACATCTTATTACCCTTTCATGCCTTACACTTAGAGAAAGTGTCGTTAATCACAGGCATTTTTTTTTTTAAAAAAAAAAGCGGTCCCAGTGCGACTCACTAGCGGAAGCAAAATGAAACGTCACCATCTCTCCCCGTACCAACCATGATACCAATACACACCACTAATCACCAGGATTTTATAAACAAGCAACGACACTTTATTTACATATTCTTTCAGGATGGGACTTCTTTTCGGGTCGATACATAACAAGGAAAAGCTAGGACTCTGCCATGTCCAGCCTAAAACCTCAAAAAGATCCTCGACCCTCTACATCACATGAGCTCAACTCCCATCATAAGTGTCGGCTAACTAACTCCCAAAAAACACAGCCCCTACTCGTCGCGCACAGGTCTCACACCCAGTCCGGTGCGTCAGGCGGCGGCGGTGGCAGCATCCCTCTCATCACCCCATCGCGGCGAACGTGGACAGAAACAAACTCCTGAACAATCGGGCCCCCAGCCAGGCCTATGTCGTACGAGACAAAACAGCGTACACGTATGTAGGTGAGTCCAGGCATAGAAGGACAGCTGAACTCCTCACACTCTACCTCGACGTCGGACGGTAACCCGTAAAATGCACCCCGCGCGACGGCAGGAAGCGGCATACTGCTAATCTGAAATTTTGGTCCCCAAAAGGGGTGAGTACAACCACTCAGCAGATAAGGAATCTAATAACAACTCAATGCATCATACAAATCATACATGCATTGTAGGCGTTACTTACCTTGAAGCCATGCGCATACTATCATGCATCATCATATCATACATGTCATCATCATCATGACATCATCACATTACACATGTTATCATGCCATATCATCATATATCATCATCATCATCATCATATCATCATGCATATCATCATCATCATCATCAACATCATCATCATCATCATGCATATCATCATATATCATCCTCACCATCATCATCATGCATATCATCATCATCATCATGCATATCATCATCATTACCATGCATATATTGTCATGCATATATCATCATGCATCATGTCACACATATATCACTATGCATGATTTAGTTCCAATTTCATCTTGGACCACCACATTTCTCATTCCCGGGACCAATGTTTGCGTCCCACATGTATCCAAAATACAATTACAGATCATCCGGCTCCCCCACTCTCCGGGCATCTCGCACCCCAACTGGCATCACGAGGACCTTCCGGTATCCAGCCATTTAAGGCCATCGGGCAACCGGCCGCACCCTTCAGGCCAGGCATCTCGCACCCAATCCGGCATCGCGAGGTATCCCTCGGCATAATTACCATGCCGAGCTTCCGGCTCCCCCACTCTTCGGGCATCTCGATACCACTCGGTCTCCCGAGGACCCTCCGATATTCGGCCATTCATGACCACCGGGCAACCGGCCGTACCCTTCTAGCCAGGCATCCCGACACTCCGGGGCATCGTCGGCTCACCCCGACGGCTTCCTCATTTATCTCAATTCACATCATTATGATTCAATTTATCATGGCATGTGATGTGATGACAAATCAAGATCATACTCATCATTGAATTCATACATGCATTTCGATTCAATGCCATACACATACCAAGACTTTATCACACATGCACCTCGATTCAATGTCATACATACACCAAGACTTTATCATTCATGCAACGAGATAAAATTATAAATTTAATAGAATTTATGGCCAATAAAATAATCTATTTTATTTTATTTTTATTTTATTTTATTTATTTATTTATTTAAATTCCAACTTTTGTCATTTCCATAAATATAAAATTTAATATCAACAAATTCCCAAAATTATAAAAATTACAGAAAATATTAAACAAGCCAATAGGATGATAATTTCATACAAAATACATGGCCAAATAGCATTTCACACAATTTCCCAATTTTCACAAATCATCATATAATTTTCGGATGAAACCAGAATGCACAGTTTCCGAATAAATTAATTTAAAAAACATCCATATGGCCTCCAAAAATTATGAAATTTTACTGGATTATAGCCAAGACATTTTCGTACAACTTCCATGAAGAACTCCAAGCCAGATTATTTATATATTATTTTATTCAACCTCACGAAGCTTCTGGACCCATTACCGCATCGTCCAGTGCCTCCATCTCCGAAATATGAAGTTTTAACCTACCTATTCTCTTTCTTTTTCTCTGAAATTTAGATATGTTATGAATCAATGCATCATTTACAATTTTCATGAAGAGATATAGGTCAAATAACCAGAATATGGTCACCATTTAGGTCCTTGAAGTCTCGGGTGTCTCGGAACACATCACCAGAATCATCGTCTTCAAGATCTAGCCGATTTACTGGGCTATACATGTTCATTTCACTTCAAATTCGAGTATGTTTTAGTTTAAGATGTTCCCTACAACTTTCATGAATAAATCGAAGTGATATTGTCAACAAAAACCAACATGCAACCATGAATCCAGCAAGAGGTCAGTAAAAACTTTCCAGATCTGGGGTCTCCGTAAGATGAGATTTTAACCCCTCAAATCTCCATAATTTTCCACGAAATTTTAGTATGTTGTAGTACAAGATGTTATCTACAACTTTCATGAAGACATCGAAGCCAAAATAGGACTCCAAACACACATGCAAGGTCAAACAAGTTACTAACTCACACGATCCGAGCAAGAACAGTCACACCACTCACACACAACTCATCCATGCTTCGGTTTTTCCCATCTAACGACCAAAAGTTCAACATGCAAACAACATACAAGCATGCAAGAGAAGCTAGAGGACTCCCACTTGCCTCTAGAACGGATGGTTGACAACACACGGCGGCGATCAAGGCGGACGGACGGCAAGCGACGGCGACTCCCTCCTTCCTCTCTCTCTCGGCCGCTCCTCCCTCTCGCACGATCTCTCTCTCTCGCACAACTCTCTCTCTCTCACTCTCTCTTTGGGCGAGCAAATGGCCGGCCACCCTTCTCTCTCTTCCCTTCTTATACCCCTAAACTCTCATGATTAGTAATGATTGCTTTGCCTTAACCATGGCCAATGCATGGCCTTCCCCTTTGCCACTTGTCATATTGAATTTTGAATTGGGTTTGGGCTTCTTGGGCTTGGGCCATCCGGCCACTTCTTGGCCCTCCCCCTTGCTCGACGGCAGCCCACTTGTGGGCTTCAATGGGCCGGCCAACTTGGCCCATTAAAGTTCCACTCTTGGGCTTAAGGCCCAATCGAATTTTGACCCTCTTTTTCCTTTTTTTTTTTTTTTTTGAATTCCTTCTATAAATATTTTTAAATTTCAATTTTCATCTTGGCCAAAGTCTTGGGGCATCTTGCTTATTGAAATTTAATTTATAAAGTACATGGCCAAGCATAGATTATTAATTTATCATATTTAAATTTTCACAATCACATGCACAAATCATCTAATTATAAGACTAATGGCTAAAGCATAAGCCATGGGAAATTTTATCACCTAATTTAGAGACTTTAACACACCTTATGGCTTGGCTTTGAATTTTTGGGATGCCACAATTCTCCCCTCCTTAGAGAATTTCGTCCTCGAAATTCAAACACCACTCGCGCCTTCTTGAAACAAATAGGGATACTTTTCCTTCATTTGATCCTCACTTTCCCATGTGGCTTCCTCCATATCATGATGTCGCCATAATACCTTAACTAATGGGATCTTCTTGGTCCTAAGAATTTGCTCCTTTCGGTCCAATATCTGCACAGGCTCTTCAATGTACCTAACTTTCTCATCCACTTTGATGGCTTCATGATCGAGTATGTAACCAGGATCCGGCTAGTACTTCCTCAACATCGATACATGAAACACATCGTGCAGATTTCCTAACTTAGGAGGTAACGCTAAACGATAAGCTACATCCCCTATCCTCTCAAGGATTTCAAAAGGTCTAACAAATCTAGGGCTTAACTTACCCTTCATCCCAAATCGAGATATCCCTTTCATTGGAGATACCTTAAGGAATACATGGTCTCCTACACTAAATTCCAAAGGCCTTCTACGCCTATCTGCGTAGCCTTTCTGTCTATTCTGAGTTGTTTTAAGTCTTTCTCTGATAATCTCAACAGCCTCAGTGGTAACTTGTACCAATTCAGGTCCTATCAACTTCCTTTCACCTACTTCACTCCAACAGACAGGAGTCCTACATCTCCTTCCATATAATGTTTCATAGGGAGCCATGCCTATACTTTTCTAAAAACTATTATTATAGGCAAATTCTACCAAATGTAATCTTTCATCCCAATTTCCTTTGAAATCAATTACACAAGCTCTCAGCATATCCTCTACTATCTGGATTACTCTTTCTGTTTGTCCATCTGTCTGGGGATGAAAAGCAGTACTAAATTGAAGCTTAGTCCCTAATGCAATTTGAAGACTTCGCCAAAAATTCGAAGTAAATCTCGAATCCCAATCTGAAGTAATGGTCACTGGAACACCATGTAAGCGTACCACTTGACTTACATACATATCCGCGTACTTATCCATTGGGTAGTCCATGCGAATCGCTAAGAAATGTGCCGATTTAGTCAAACGATCTACTATAACCCAAATTGAGTCATGACTACTTGACGTCCTTGGCAATCCTTGCACAAAGTCCATCGTTATATGTTCCCATTTCCATTTTGGAATGTCTAATGGTCTCAAGAGTCCTGCGGGTTTACAATGTTCCGCTTTTACTTGTTGGCACGTCAAACATTGAGAAACGTGCTTAGCCGTATCTGCCTTCATACCATTCCACCAAAATTGCTGACGCAAATTCCTGTACATCTTTGTACTTCCTGGGTGGATACTATAATTACTCTTATGTGCCTCCGACAAAATTTCCTTCTTTAATTCCTCATTGTTGGGAACACAAAGTCGTCCTTGGCATCTTACTATCCCATCATCAGAGATTTGAAATTCCGGTCTTTTTCCTAAAGATACAGCATCTTTCACTTTCAAAATCTCTAGGTCAGATTCTTGCAGGATTTTAATTTTCTGGATAATTTTAGGCTCTATCCTTAATGCACTAAGCATGCCAGTAAGACAATCCATTTCCAATTTAAATTCTGAGTCTGCTACGGATTTTAACAATTCCCATTCTACCATCCTTAAACTAGCTATCTCCATAGCCGACTTACGACTAAGAGCATCTGCTACTCTATTCGCTTTCCCTGGATGATATCTTATCTCACAGTCATAATCCTTCAATAACTCCATCCATCTCCTTTGTCTCATGTTCAACTCCTTTTGTGAGAACAGATACTTCAAACTTTTATGATACGTATAAATCTCAAACTTTTCCCCATACAAATAGTGTCTCCATATCTTCAAGGCAAACACTATAGCTGCTAGTTCTAAATCATGCGTTGGGTAATTCAGCTCATGGGGTTTCAATTGTCTAGATGCATAGGCTACAACTTTGTCATGCTGCATCAAAACACATCCTAGTCCTTTGTGAGATGCATCACTATACACCGTAAAACCATCAGGTCCAATAGGTATAGTCAGAATTGGAGCTGAAGTCAATTTCCTTTTGAGCTCCTGGAAACTCCTCTCACATTCCCCATTCCATTCAAATTTCATATTCTTTCGAGTCAACTTAGTCAAAGGTCCTGCCAGTCGTGAAAATCCTTCAATGAACCTCCTATAATAGCTAGCCAATCCTAAGAAACTTCGTATTTCAGAAGGTGTCGTTGGTCTCGGCCAATTTACTACCATTTCAACTTTTGCTAGGTCTACTGCAATTCCTTCTCCTGACACCACATGTCCTAGAAATATTATCCGATCCAACCAGAACTCACACTTACTAAACTTAGCATACAACTTATGCTCTCTTAGGGTCTGCAAAACTATCCTCAGATGTTGCTCATGCTCTTTAGGCCTTTTCGAATATACCAGAATATCATCAATAAAGACAATCACAAACTGGTCTAAATAAGGCTGAAATATTCTATTCATCAAATCCATAAATGCAGCCGGCGCGTTAGTCAATCCAAATGGCATAACAAGGAACTCGTAGTGTCCATAACGAGTCCTGAATGCAGTCTTAGGAATGTCCTCCTTCTTAATTCTTAACTGATGGTATCCCGACCTCAAGTCAATCTTAGAGAAGACCGAACTTCCCTGGAGTTGGTCAAATAAGTCATCAATTCTAGGCAAAGGATACTTATTCTTGATGGTCACCTGATTCAGCTGCCTATAGTTAATACACAAGCGCATCGATCCATCTTTCTTTTTCACAAACAAGACCGGTGCACCCCAAGGTGAAGCACTTGGTCTAATGAATCCTTTGTCAAGCAACTCTTGTAATTGCACTTTCAACTCCTTCAATTCGACTAAGACCATCCTATATGGGGCTTTTGATATTGGACCGGTTCCAGGCATTAATTCAATTTCAAATTCAATCTCCCGCTCTGGCGGCAATCCAGGCAATTCCTCAGGAAATACATCTTGAAATTCGTTAACTACACGAACTTCCTCAAGTTTAGGCTCCTCCCTCGCATAATCTTTAACTATGGCTAGGTATCCTTGACATCCTTTGTCAAGTAACTTATAGGCTTCTACTGCCGAAATAAGTGCTACAGGTAGGTGGGTCTGACCTCCCAGAAATTCACAACTAGATTGATCAGGTAAGGTAAATTGGATCACTTTCCTATAGCAATCCATTTGCGCCCGATATTTACGAAGCCAGTCCATTCCTATGATAACATCAAAATCATACATGGCCATTACAACTAAGTCTATTTCGATATCCTTTTCCCCCATTGTTATCTTACAATTTCCACACACTAGCGTAGACAATACCACATCCTTTAGAGGCGTAGAAACACAAAGAGGTGTCTCACGAGGCATAGTTTCTATCTTACTCAACTGTCTATATCTTTCAGACACGAATGAATGCGTAGCACCCGTATCAAATAATGCATATGCCTTTTTATCATTTATAAGGATCGTACCTGAGATAACATTTTTGGAAGCTTCCGCTTCCTCCTGGGTAATCACATATACTCTTCCTTATGCTGGTGGCCTCTAGGGATTCCTTGGTAAGTTTGGCCTAACAGCATTCCGCTGCGGCTGCTGCACCGAGCCCATACTCGCGTGCGATCTCTCTTGAGGGCAATTTCTCTTAATATGGCCTATTTGTCCACAACCATAGCACTTTGGTAGTCCAATGCAAGGTCCTGGGCCATGGCGTCCATTACACATTCGACACTCCGCATTCTGATAAGGTGTCCTTCCCAAACTCAGGCTACCCTTGCCTCTTCCATAGTTCCCAAAATTTCCCTTCTTCTTAGATCCCCAAGTCTGACCTTGACCTGTATAGGGTCTCTTACCCCTTCTCACATCACTAAAGGACAATGGTTTCTTATCCTTTGAATGTTCCCTCATCAACTCCTGCTCCACCAACTGTGCCCTTTCATAAATCTCATTATAATCTCTTATGTTCAAAGGCACTAGTTGTCTCATGATATTTGTCCTCAGCCCTTTCAAAAATCTCTTTGCTTTCTCTTCCTGGTCCTCAACTAGCCTAGGAGCATATCTAGACAATTCAGAAAATCTAGCCTCATACTGATCCACTGTCAACCCTTTTTGTTCTAGCTAAACAAATTCAGTAATCTTCCTATCTTTAGTACAATCATAGAATGATTCCTATTGAAAGCCCTAACAAACTCCTCTCAGTTAACATCAGTACCTGGTGGAAAGATTATGTCCTTCGAAGCTCTCCACCAAAACTTCGCATTTCCCTCCAACTGGTACTCTGCTAAAACTATTTTCTCAGCATCAGTGTAGTCCAACAGCCGGAAAATTCGTTCCATTCCATCAATCCATTGCTCCGCCTCCTCAGGACTTCCCATTCCATTGAATTTAAGTGGCTTTAGCTTCAAAAACTGCTCCACTAGTCCCTGAGTACGGCGTTCTGCTCCGGGCTGTTGCTGCGCCTGCCTCTCCATCAGATTTCCAATATTGGCTAATGCCTGCAGGATGTCTTCCATTCGGGGTTCAGCCCTTGCAGCAGAGGCTTCAGCCCTCGATAGATGAGCACTTCCATTTCGCATCATGAATTTCCCGCAATTTCCAAGCATTGCCTCGGGAATAATCTCAGACTCACCGCTCCATTCAAAGCAACTACTACTACTACATAAGTAACATACACATGTTCTTTGGTACCTAAAAGCAATTCAAAAAGAACTACTAGGGATCTACGAGTGAATTCTCATCACCCGTTATTCAATTATTTCGTTTTACATCCTATGGTGTGCATTGTCATCATGTTCCTCAATTTCCAAATGAGGCTCCTTATCACTCCACCTATAACCACTCGCTCTGATACCAAAAAAGGGCATTGTAGCACCCCGAACCCTTCGGCGGTTGCCACAAGCACCGATGTTACATCTTATTACCCTTTCATGCCTTACACTTAGAGAAAGTGTCGTTAATCACAGGCAATATTTTTTTTTTTAAAAAGAGCGGTCCCAGCGCGACTCACTAGCGGAAGCAAAATGAAACGTCACCCTCTCCCCGTACCAACCATGATACCAATACACACCACTAATCACCAGGATTTTATAAACAAGCAACGACACTTTATTTACATATTCTTTCAGGATGGGACTTCTTTTCGGGTCGATACATAACAAGGAAAAGCTAGGACTCTGCCATGTCCAGCCTAAAACCTCAAAAAGATCCTCGACCCTCTACATCACATGAGCTCAACTCCCATCATAAGTGTCGGCTAACTAACCCCCAAAAACACAGCCCCTACTCGTCGCGCACAGTCTCACACTCGTCCGGTGCGTCGGGCGGCGGCGGTGGCAAAGATCCCTCTCATCACCCCATCGCGGCGAACGTGGACGAAACAAACTCCCCGAACAATCGGGCCCCCGACGGGCCTATGTCATACGAGACAAAACAGCGTACACGTATGTAGGTGAGTCCAGGCACAGAAGGACAGCTGAACTCCTCACACTCTACCTCGACGTCGGACGGTAACCCGTAAAATGCACCCCGCGCGACGGTAGGAAGCGGCATACTGCTAATCTGAAATGTTGGTCCCCAAAAGGGGTGAGTACAACCACTCACTCGAGATAAGGAATCTAATAACAACTCAATGCATCATACAAATCATACATGCATTGTAGGCGTTACTTACCTTGAAGCCATGCGCATACTATCATGCATCATCATATCATACATGTCATCATCATCATGACATCATCACATTACACATGTTATCATGCCATATCATCATATATCATCATCATCATCATCATATCATCATGCATATCATCATCATCATCATCAACATCATCATCATCATCATGCATATCATCATATATCATCCTCACCATCATCATCATGCATATCATCATATATCATCCTCACCATCATCATCATGCATATCATCATGCATATCATCATCATCATCATGCATATCATCATCATTACCATGCATATATTGTCATGCATAATGTCATGCATATATCATCATGCATCATGTCACACATATATCACTATGCATGATTTAGTTCCAATTTCATCTTGGACCGCCACATTTCTCATTCCGGGACCAATGTTTGCGTCCCACATGTATCCAAAATACAATTACAGATCATCCGGCTCCCCCACTCTCCGGGCATCTCGCACCTAACTCCGCCCCACATTCCGGCGATCACGAGGACCCTCCGGATCCAGCCATTTAAGGCCATCGGGCAACCGCCGCACCCTTCCAGGCCAGGGCATCTCGCACCCAATCCGGCATCGCGAGGTATCCCTCGGCATAATTACCATGCCGAGCTTCCGCTCCCCCACTCTCCGGGCATCTCGATACCACTCGGTCTCCCGAGGCCGATATTCGGCCATTCATGACCACCGGGCAACCGGCCGTACCCTTCTAGCCAGGCATCCCGACACTCCCGAGGCATCGTTGGCTCACCCCCGACGGCTTCCTCATTTATCTCAATTCACATCATTATGATTCAATTTATCATGGCATGTGATGTATTTTATACATGCATTTCGATTCAATGCCATACACATACCAAGACTTTATCACACATGCACCTCGATTCAATGTCATACATACACCAAGACTTTATCATTCATGCAACGAGATAAAATTATAAATTTAATAGAATTTATGGCCAATAAAATAATCTATTTTATTTTATTTTTCTTTTTATTTATTTATTTATTTAAATTCCAACTTTTGTCATTTCCATAAATATTAAATTTAATATCAACAAATTCCCAAAATTATAAAAATTACAGAAAATATTAAACAAGCCAATAGGATGATAATTTCATACAAAATACATGGCCAAATAGCATTTCACACAATTTCCCAATTTTCACAAATCATCATATAATTTTCGGATGAAACCAGAATGCACGGTTTCCGAATAAATTCAATTAAAACATCCATATGGCCTCCAAAAATTATGAAATTTTACTGGATTATAGCCAAGACATTTGCGTACAACTTCCATGAAGAACTCCAAGCCAGATTATTTATATATTATTTTATTCAACCTCACGAAGCTTCTGGACCCATTACCGCATCGTCCAGTGCCTCCATCTCCGAAATATGAAGTTTTAACCTACCTATTCTCTTTAGTTTTCTCTGAAATTTAGATATGTTATGAATCAAGGCATCCTTTACAAGTTTCATGAAGATATCTTGGTCAAATAACCAGAATATGGTCACCATTTAGGTCCTTGAAGTCTCGGGTGTCTCGGAACACATCACCAGAATCATCGTCTTCAAGATCTAGCCGATTTACTGGGCTATACATGTTCATTTCACTTCAAATTCGAGTATGTTGTATTTTAAGATGTTCCCTACAACTTTCATGAAGAAATCGAAGTGATATTCTCAACAAAAACCAACATGTAACCATGAATCCAGCAAGAGGTCAGTAAAAACTTTCCAGATCTGGGGTCTCCATAAGATGAGATTTTAACCCCTCAAATCTCCATAATTTTCCACGAAATTTTATTATGTTGTAATAAAATATGTTAGCTACAACTTTCATGAAGACATTAAAGCCAAAATAGGACTCCAAACACACATGCAAGGTCAAACAAGTTACTGACTCACACGATCCGAGCAAGAACAGTCACACCACTCACACACAACTCATCCATGCTTCGGTTTTTCCCATCTAACGACCAAAAGTTCAACATGCAAACAACATACAAGCATGCAAGAGAAGCTAGAGGACTCCCACTTGCCTCTAGAACGGACGGTTGACAACACGGCGGCAATCAAGGCGGACGGACGGCAAGTGACGGCGACTCCCTCCTTCCTCTCTCTCTCGGCCGCTCCTCCCTCTCGCACGATCTCTCTCTCTCTCTCGCACAACTCTCTCTCTCTCACTCTCTCTTTGGGCGAGCAAATGGCCGGCCACCCTTCTCTCTCTTCCCTTCTTATACCCCTAAACTCTCATGATTAGTAATGATTGCTTTGCCTTAACCATGGCCAATGCATGGCCTTCCCCTTTGCCACTTGTCATATTGAATTTTGAATTGGGTTTGGGCTTCTTGGGCTTAGGCCATCCGGCCACTTCTTGGCCCTCCCCTTGCTCGACGGTAGCCCACTTGTGGGCTTCAATGGGCCGGCCAACTTGGCCCATTAAAGTTCCACTCTTGGGCTTAAGGCCCAATCGAATTTTGACCCTCTTTTTCCTTTTTTTTTTTTTTTTGAATTCCTTCTATAAATATTTTTAAATTTCAATTTTCATCTTGGCCAAAGTCTTGGGACATCTTGCTTATTGAAATTTAATTTATAAAGTACATGGCCAAGCATAGATTATTAATTTATCATATTTAAATTTTCACAATCACATGCACAAATCATCTAATTAGAAGACTAATGGCTAAAGCATAAGCCATGGGAAATTTTATCACCTAATTTAGAGACTTTAACACACCTTATGGCTTGGCTTTGAATTTTTGGGATGCCACATATTCACTTAAACTTAAAGCCAAAGGGAAGGGAAATGCAAGTCATTGGAAAATGGTTATCTTTGACTACCTATCTAATCTAACCTTTATAGCAGGTTTATAACTGACAAGGGATTTGATTGACTTTAGCAGGCTAAAGCAAAGGGCAGCTTTCAGGGACCCATGTTATCTGACAGGACCTCGGTATATATTTTTGCTCCTATTCTCCTCTCTTCTCCAGTACTTTCTCCTAAAGATTGTACCTGCTGATGAAGTTGGTTTCAGACTTAAGCATGTTTACATCAAACAGATAAAAAGGCATATCGCCATGAATCATTTTACATGATTATACAGTTGTTGTAAAGTTAGAATATAATAGGAAAAAGAAGGTAAACATATCAATGAAACTACGGGTGGGGGTGGGGGGGGGGGGTGGGGTGGGGGTGGGGGTGTGGGAATGCACGTCATCATTCGAACTCTGAAGCTGCTTGCATGTACTTCAATTTTCCAATAGCTGATCACCCTTGCGTGAATAGAATCCACAAAGAATAGAGGGACAATTCTACACTCCACAAAGTAATGGCAGGTAATTGTTAATTAGTGTCTGTAGCTTTATATTAAGTGGAGCAGCAACACATGAAACTTAGGGGTCCGTTTGTTTGAAGGAAAACTGTCTTCAGGAAATTGTTCTTTTTATTTTTATTTTTTGGTGTATGGATGGTGGAAAACTGATTGATCTATGGAAACGTTGTCTGTGGACTGAAAAACATTAAGCTTAGATTGGGGAAAAATGACTTCCCCTTCTGACAAGAAGGAAAACACTTTCCTGAAACCACCAAACAAATGTAACTAATTATTTCCATGAAAAATATTTTTCCTTAATCATGAAGTTTTCAGTAAAGAAAAACGCACCAAGACAGTTTTATACATCAGGGACTCTCTGGATTTATTTGTCTATTGTGATTGTCTGATTGTCTCGTGTATTTACCTGCCAAATGACCATCTTAGTGGTTCGCAAATGTGTCATTTGGAATGCAACCATACTCGAATAGCCTGAATCCCATTATTTTCTTCTGAAACAGCTAAGTCACCTTTGTGCATCCCCCATCACCGCAGCCTTATGCGTCTGTCATCTTCAGCTTTTGTGCTATTAGCTGCTTTGCCACTTCTGACAGTTCAGCATATTAGAGGTGTGGGAAACCTTTTGTGGTTCCCTTTTTTGTTTGGTGGACTATATTTGTTCAGCTGATTATACACAATTGTTGTTAAAATGGTGAATTCTTATGCTAGTCTCAATTCATTGCTTCCGAGATGCTCAATAGCTGAGGTGGAATGGATCATATTATCCAGTAAAGAATGCAGTGGGTAAGACGATCTTGCTGTTAATGCTGTGCAGTGTTTGAGGAGGGATTGTTAGAATCAATAGAGAAATATTCTTTACTGATTTACAACATATAACTGCTCTTTTACTGCCATTATTGCTTAGACAACATTTCTCTATTGATTCTCCAATTTCCCTATTTCTATCTTCATTTGTAGTAATTTATTGCAGATTTTTACTTTCTGTTGTTGTGTTTGATAATTTGCACTTCGATTAGGAAGTTTGACATATCCACTTCTATTTTCACAGAAAACTAAAGCATTCCCTTTTGTTTCTGGATACTATCTGTAAGTGATTTTTGCATTTTACTACTTTTACTGTTTACAATTGGCCTGTCATCCATGTGTTGAAAATGTTTACTTGCTTGATGGCTGATGATTTTATGTGCTGGTGTTTTGTGGAAGCAGCGGGAGATGGGATCGTTCAAATTGCAGTTTTGTTTTTCTTTTTCTTTCTGTGGCAGTAAATTTGATCTATTATAGTTCTTGCGCATTTAAATGAGATCTCAAGGTAAAATCTTACTGAATTTATTCCTGTGGGTGACTCGGAGATGGTCCCTGATTGGGCAGGTAGTTAGCTTTCTGAGCTTCCTTTTCAAACTACAAAGGATAAGAAACAGGGTATGTTAGTCAGTTTAGGCTTTTTGATGCTTAGTAAGCCAGATATACTAAGTAGATTTTTCCATAATGTAGTCAGCAGGTTTACTGTCATATATTCAGCTTAGATGAGATGCATAAAGTAAATGATTGTGTTGGAGGAACTTCAGTAGAGTTATGTTCAATTACCTATCAATTCTGTCAGCTAGACATTAGTTACAACATCTCGACTAACAAGGCATATGATTAATTTGCAGGCAAATGCTTAGCACATGTTTCAGAAAATGGCATTATCATCTGGAACTTACGGTAACTCTATATATATCTGCACTTCGTTTGACCTCTCTACTAAAGTTGTGTTCTCCTAAACTTAAGTACCTTTGTAGGAGCTTGAAGACAGTCAAGTTTTGCAAATAATTAACTTATTGGACACATAAGTAAACGATGTATGAATTCTTGGAATCCATGGTTGAGATGGCATTGGAAAGACTGCCCTTGCCAAGATCGTATATACAAAAATCTCCCTTGAATTGGACACTTGCAGTTTTCTTGCGGCAATTGAAGAAACAATGCAGCAACCTGGTGTTTTCAGTGTCTTCATACTAAGTTGATCTTTGATATTTTGAAAAGGGATTTTGAGGTCGCTTCCCCTTAAAAAGGAATACAATTCCTGAAAAGAAATATTGAGGAACATGAAAGTTCTCCCTGTTCTTGATGATTTGGAAAATGGTCCCCTCCTCAAGGAGTTTGTAGGAGCTAAGCTTGATTGGTTTGGCTTTGGAAGTAGGATAATTGTCTCCTCAAAACAAAGAAGCATTCTTTAAGGCCTTGTTGATCGAGGGGTGGCTCGTACTTATGATGTTCATCCAATGGATGATAATCAAACTTTTGACTTTTTCTGGCTGTATGGAATGGGAATGAGTTATAAACTGCATCCATCTGTTGAAATTGCAAACAAAATAGTCAAGGCTACGGAGGGACTTCACTACTTGTCAAAGTTTTTGGTTCTTTTTTGCATGGTAAAGGACAAGAAGAATGGATTAAATTCATAGATTTCGTACAACAATTTCGGGAAGATTACCAGAAGATTCTGAGCATAGTTTATGAAGCATTAGATCAAAAGCAAAAGCAGATGCATCTTGATATTGCATGTTTTCTCCTGGATGTGGATTATAGGCTTGCCTCATATATGTGGCATGATGATGATTGTCCTCATGATGGAATCAGGTCCTTCGTTGTATGTCCCTAATAGTAATGGAAGAAAATAAAATAGGCATGCATGGCATGCTAAGGTGCCTTGCCAGGAAGATTTTTTACGATGGTTTCGATGATCCAGGAACACATGTCAGATTCTACGTTCCTGCCATAGCCCATGACATGAAGAAAAGGAAAAGGGTATGCTGTGGAAAAAAAGTAGCATGCAGGCCCTAATTTGTTATTCGATTTTCCTTGAAAAGTTTACATGAATGAATAACTTTCTTTACCTCACGATCCATAGTATAAATTTCATCTTCTGAGGGATTCCACATGTTTTCTCTACTTGACTATGGTGGTCCATTCGCAGGGAACAGACCACCTTAACACTATTATGGCAGGCTTTGAGATCCTACCGAGTACGGCATTTCTCAGCTTGGGTTGCGCCAATATTGGTGGAAAACTTGCAGATGCCTTAATAAATGTTCGGTGGCTTTACCAGCGAGGGTGCCCTCAAGATTTTGAAGAAATTGGCGTTCATTTAGAGAACCTAGTTCGCAGAGTAAGGTTACAGAATCCTGGGGAGGTTGGAAAGGAATTAAGGTGGTCTATAGTTCATTTTTTGTTATGTTTGTATTAGCTCTTGAGTACATTGAGAGTTCTATGCCATCTGAGTTTTTTTCCCTTTTTATGCAGATGAGGCATTTGAAAGTCTTGAATCTCACAGGTTGTACAGATTTAATAGTTACCCCCAGCTTCTCTTGTTACCCAAATTTGGAGATACTGATTCTTGAGCGATGTTCTCAATTGGTTTGTTTAGATCCTTCAATTGGCAATCTAAACATAGTTCAGTTTGTTGCTGATGAAGATGAATGGTGTGACAGCCTGAATTTTCATAATTTGTTTTCGATTAAATAAATCGGGCCTTTCATCGAAACGCTAATAGTGCTATTCTCTGAAAGATCACTCACGAGATAACTGGACTATCCGGGAAGCAAGTAGGGAATCTAAATGCAATTGCACTTGAGAATTCGACCAAGAATCGATCGCTCGACCGTGTTGATCTGCAAGGGTCATTACGGCACCGTCAGAGATCGATCGAAATCGAGATAGCCGATTCGATCGAGGTATGTGATCAAATTGTGGGTGATTCCACTTGATTGAAAAATTCTCATCGATCGGCACTAAATTGATTTTCTGCCGTTTTGGTACCCGGTGCCCGTAATTGAAATCTTGAGATTTTCACGACAACTGAGAGTTGCTAATGTGTCGAAGATGTACTTTGTGACTCGAGATAAATCAATCACAGTCAATTGCACCAAAAAATTCCTAAAAGCTACCCTAGACTAGGTCACGCTAAAAGCGCCGGATTGAAAATAACCGCGAATTTGAACCCGATTTCATAAATTGAAAGTTCTCGAGGTGTCACAAGCTATTTTAACGCTGACTCACTCTCCGAGAAATTTTCAGAGATTCGGATTTTTGCGGAAAATTGATTCGACGTTACGGAAAATCAGGAAATTCAGATGGGCTAAATCGATGGAAATTGACTTCTAAACGAAGACGCGAGCGTCGGACTTACGAAAATTGTTCGGGATTTTTCCTCTAAATCGACCTCACTTTAGAAATTGGTGAAGAAATTGAGTGGAGAGATTGAAGCTCATTTTTAGTGAAATTCGGATTAAGTTTGGGGCTGTATTTTAGACTTTAATTTGAGCCATTTATGGAAAATTGGCTAGAAAGTATTGTGAAGGGGACAAGCAATTAAGGCAATGGCTAAGGATTGAGGAGAATGGGTCCCTCCTTGGCTTCCTTCACACGCCTCTCCACCGCCTCTTTCCCTTCGTGCGATGAGCTGAAGACCAATTTCATCTGTCCTTTTCTTTCTTTCGTTTTTGTCGAAGCTCCCTTCCCACGCTCTCTGCCATTCCCACCATCTCTTGTTCTCCACGTCCACGAGCCCCTGCTTCTTTCTGCCGAGTGTTGACCAGCAAGTTCCAGCGCCCACAGTCAATGGAAGACATGAGCAAGCTGCCCGTGTGTTGACTCCAACAAGTGGCCGAAGCTGCTTCTCCATCTGCTTCCATCGACGCCAGCACTTGAGTCAACGAATCAGTTCATCTTTCCCTTAACTGACCGCAGCGGTCCACGTCTTCTGCCCCTCCTCGTGTCTTCTCCACCAGCTCGCCAACGAAGCCCCCTCAAATGGAGTCAACAAGCCGGTGAAATCTTCCCCACGGTTGACCACAATCCCACCGAATTCGCTGCTGCTCCACTAATCTCTGTCCCCACCGATTTGGCGCCAGCGAGCAGCTCCTATCTTCGTCCGCGAGGTCTCCTCTTGCTCGTGGGTTTCGGCCAGCTCGAAGACGCCAGCGGCTAGCTTCTTCAGCGCGTGGACGTTGTTGCTTCCTCTCCACGCTCGATCGACCCGACAATTGAAGTCGGCCCAAGCCCAGCTCAGTCCATGCATCTTCATTTCCAAGCCCACGCAAGTCTTGTGGCCCAACAGCTGGGCTTGTTTTCAGTCCATCAAGCCCAGCGAATTTCAGTTTAGCTGGGCCCAAAACTCCAGCAGTCCAGTCCAACTTTGAAGCCCAGCAAGTTGTCTTTTTCAGCAGCCCAAGTCCAGATCAAGCCCAGTCCAAGTCATAAGCAAATCTCATATTTGAGCTGAGATTTGTTAGGTCAAGTTTAGGCTCCCCAGTTGTCGACGCTTACGCCTAAAATTTCGATTTCGGCCGCCGCTGCGTCGTTGTCGCGGCGAAACCGGTTTCCGCAATTAACCTGAGTTTATACTCTAAACTCGCTAAGTAGGCTAATAACGTTTAAGGGGTGTTAGATTTATTTTATTAGGAATTAGGTGGTTAGTTAGATTAAATTAGAAATTGAATTATTTAATTGAGCATGTTAGGTGGTTAGCATGGTTTAGCTAAGGCCTAAATTAATTGTACTATTTATCTAGAAGGGTTCGGGAATTTTTCCGAGTCCGTATTGGTTATTAATTTAATGATTCTGCCTACGTTAGTATTTTTAGAAATTAAATTGATTTATTTAATTAATTTCAGCAATTATTTAATTATTAATTACTTTTCCGGAAATTAGGTCGAACAGCCTATTTCAGACCTAATTTCGTGGATCGAAATTGCAATGGTGTGGTTAATTTCTGCAATTGAGTGCTGATTTGATTTTTGGTATTAAATTCCAAAAATTGTGAATTTCCAATATTAATTCAGAAAATCCCAGGTGTCGGGTTTTGACACGAAAATGGTTTTTAATACTATATGAAAGAGTGGGATTTCAAAAAGGATGAATATCAATTTTTCTAGATCAAGTTGACCGTGTACCCACACACGAGTAATTTCATGTGAATTTCTAATACGAAGAAAAAGGCCAGGCTCACCATTTTAATTAAAGCATTTGAGTGCAATGCACGGTGTCCTGGGCCATATTTGAGTGATCGTGTGATGGTCAAGAGAAATCGTCCCGGGCTGTTGAGCTGGACGTTATCCTTATGTGGGATACCCCCTGGACAACGGGAAGCCGGTCGCAGTTGATTCTGGACCCTATGCTCCTTCGGGAAAGCCGTCTGATAAAGAGACGTTGCCGTGCTCAATGGGGTGAGACGATGCCTGGTAATGCCAGAAGACCGCCGAACTGAGAGTAGGCCGTGCTATATGCCAAGATCAAAACTAGGAACGCATGATTAATTGAGTGTGGCGTTTCAGTTATTGGAGCTTATTTGTTGCTCATACTCTCATGTTGTTTGTGAGATAAATTGTACTGACCTGCAGGGTGGATCTGAGACGAGGTAAGTCTCATTGATTGTGTGATTGTGTGATTAGGACACTTCTTGGCGTATTTCCCTCCTAATTGGGGTTTAGAGCTTAGACTCGCTGAGATGATATCTCACCCCGTTGTGGGACAACATTTTCAGGGTCGTCGAGTGGAGGACCTGGAGCTGAGAGGAGGTGATTGGAAGCGTAGGTCAGTTAGGACCGCTTCTTTTTGGAAGGCCAGTCTTTTGTAGTCTTTTGGCCATAGACTTGTGTACATGACTCAGTGTATATATATAAAAGCATGTTTGTTTGTGAATCTATTGTCCTGCCTTTCTATCCCGAGATGATTACTGTCAGGGGATTTCTTTTCGCTTCCGCATGTGCAATAAAATGAAAAGGGTCGGCGACTCGTCCTGGGAAGTCGCAAATTATTATCGACCAGATAGGGATGGGCACGTGCTCGAGGTTCGGGGCGTGACAAATGGGATGAATGCTTTTAGAGAGCTCCTGATTGGTGGCACTTCCATTCAAGAACTTCCTGCATCGATAGGCAAATTGGTTCAACTACAAATTCTTGGTGCCACTAATTGCTTCTCATTGGTTCAGCTTCCTAGTTCAGTTTGTGAACTAAAAGCACTTTCGGTGCTAGTCATGGATAATGCTAAAATTCTTGAACTACCCCGAATCAACTGGAGACTTGTGGCAACTTAGATGCTTGTCTTTGAGGGATTGTCGTGAGCTAGGAAAGCTTCTGGAATCCATTGGCAAATTGAGATTCTCATTAGTAGAGTGGGATATTTCAGGTACAGGTATTTCGAAACTACCTGATTCAACTAAAAACCTACGGAGTTTGAAAGTGCTGAAGATGAATTCTTGTTTCCTAAGAGAATTTCCTCGTGATACTGGAGTTGATAAACTCAGAAGAGGTTCATGCTTAATGGTGCAGGAGTTTGGAGGGAGTCATTCCGAGTGATATTTCAAAACTACATCGTCCCAGAGAACTGAGGCTTCGAGGTACTCGAATATCCAGCCTTCCATCAGAAATCCAGTCCATGTCAAGCCTTCAGATTCTTGATTTGCTACATTGTGACATTTTTAAAGAGTTGCCTAGGCTTCCCTCTAGTTTAAATGATCCCTATGTCAATCCCAGCTTGACGCCAAATATGTAAGATGTTTCAATTCTGCTGTCGGGGGCATTTATTGCAATAAATAATACAATGGTAGTTTGGTAAGTGTTGTCATTTGTTGCGATACGTAGGGTTGATTGCATTACATTACTTGCAAATTTGGGGTACGTTTTGTAACCGTTGTTTATGGGAACAATTTTTCCTCAGAAATAGTGTTTTTCTCATTCTATTCCCTAGATGAGTTTCTACGCATTGGAACGTATTTGAAAATTGCATAAAATTTCTATTCCCGAAATTGAAAAAGAATAGGAAAGTGTTACATACAACCCTCAATTTTATTTTTTTTGGTGACATGGTATTTCTTTTAATTTTTAAATAATTTTTAGATATTTTACTTTTTTTCCTTTTTTATTTTTTATTTTTTTATTTTTATCTCTTCATTCTTTCTCCTTTAGCCGGTCGCAAACCTCGGTGATGGCCGGCAACTAGCTAGAGATGAGCTGGCCACCTCAGGGGAGCCTCACGGCCCTCGGCGAGGTCGGTCTCACCATGTTTGAGCGAGGTCGAGCCTTACCCAGCCACGGCAAGTACAGGTGATCAATTCTAAGGTGGATGGGTTCTAAAGATAAAACTTAGAACATATTTTGTTATAATTGATTTTAGTTTTGGACCCTAGAACCTGTCCTGTTTGCCAAGAACTAGTTTTGGAACCATTTTTTTTTTTTTAATGGAAAAATCATATAAGGTTATAGGCAACAAAACGATCCAAAGTAAAAGATGACCAATATAAATCCCTATTCAAATAAAACAAAAATCGATAAGATGAACACGTAGTCATGTGCAACTATAAACGATAAAAAGTTCAAAAATGTTACATATAAAACTCCATTCCCCATCCATCTATAAAAATTTAGGGGATGACAAAAGACCGGCAAGGAATTTCGAGGAAGGACAAAAGACGAATGAGTGTTGATGTTAGAATTTAAAGGGAAAAAGAGATTAGAGTTTTGACCCTTTAACTTGTAAAACTAATTTCGAAACTAGTTCCAAAAATAAGAGGGTCTGATCCGGTTGCCAAGTGGCTATTCACTCGAAACTTGCTCCCGGACTAGTTCAAAAAATGTTCTCGGATGGAACTGGTTCCAAGATGTTAACATATAAATTTTTGCGACCCAGTCATTCATTAATTTCATATAAAATTAGGGATTAAAAATTTAATCCCTAAACGAAAAAAAATCAATTGTATAGCATATAATTTTAGGTGCATTTATTTATTATTATTGCAGTTGCATTGGATCGATGATAGATGGATTTGACTTGATTGTTCAGCGCCCGTTACTTTCTAATGACCAAAAATTAAAAGAATTGGTGATTTGATATTATTGGTGATATGGCGGAGAATTTTTTGTATATTCATTCATCCTTGAAAAGGGCAAGTGTGAAAATGAGATATTACGAGCTCATCCTATTATAATCTTGAATCTTTGGTAATATCGATAAAAATCGGGGGAGAATATTCATTTTTGCAGTCCAATGTGGAAGATACAAAGGAAATCAAACAAGGTTAGAAGAGATGTCGAAAATAAAAATGAATATTGCATTCGGGAGGTGACCTTCGCGTATCTTGATATGAGAAAGGAAATGAAATTTTACAAAAAGCTTGATTCCCTCGCCTATAAATTGGCTCGCATAGGGAAGATAGCAGGAGGCCACACGGTCGAGATACACGGCCATAAGAAAGCGAGAGAAGAAAATAAAGGGGGAGTCCGCCATTAGAGTTATTGGGTTGCATCTCACGTTGCTGGCCTGGGCGCCTTCATCAGAACGTTCTTGATTGGCGCGCCTTCGCTTTGCAAGAGACAATCCAGAGAGAGAAAGAGAGCAACCAAAAGCACAAAAAAGGAAGAAGACTTTGAAGCGTTGTTCCTTGTCTGGATTGGTACAAGCCGAGAGAGAGATAGCGGAAGCTTTCGCAAAGAGAGAAAAAGTGGGAGCCAAGATAGCCTAACGTGCACACTACCTTCGTGTCGCACCCTTGCGTTGCCAATCTGTTGTTATCCACCGGCGAGTCTTTTGCAGCGGCGCTCTACCTCGTCATCATTTCAAGCTGAGTCCACACCGTGCAGCAAATTTCCAACAGCGTTGACGTTTTTCTCAATGAAACCCGCGATCTCGGTGGTCCTTTTAACGTCAACGACACTCAGCGTTCGCGACCGTTGCCTGCTGTTTCCTGCACAGCACATTCACCAGACTCAACGATCTCTGGCGGAACACCGCTTGACTCTGTTGCCCCGACAGCTACCCCGCATCCTTACATTAATAACTTGTGGTTCCTGCAGATTTCACATGACCCTCCAGCAAGTCTTTATCGTCGACCAGCTAGCTTACGAAGCTTGCTGGGCTTAATCTTTTTCTTGCAGGCGTTTCCGACCTGAGTGGCAACGTTGCAACGATCTCATCAATTCTAGTGAGTCCCTCCTCGAGTTCCGGTGCGGTCATTGCACCACGTCGAGCAGCCAAGTCCATGAACCGTCACGAGCGCACCATCGTCCTCGATTGTCACTACTACTCAACCAAACCGACGCCCGCTCTGCCGCTGCTGCCGCCGACAAGCCCGTCGTGAACCACCTATTGACTCTGCCACTCAGTTGACCCGTCGCTCCACTATGCTGAGCTTCACCCACGAGCCATTACCAGTCATCCGTTGAGCTGATTCTGTTGAGTTCAAATTTTGCAATATTACTTGCTTGCGAAATTAGGTAATTATCTTATCCAAGTTTGATTTAGATATTTTACTGTATGTCTATTAAATCTAACATGCATATCAATGAGTGATAGACATATCTCTCAGTTGGGATTTATTTCCTGATTAGCAACTGCACTTAATCTTTGATTCTACTTATAAGGCTTTAGATGGAATTATTGATCACGCGGTAATCTTTAAAATTAATGGTTTGATATTTAAGGCTTAAGATCAATTCATTGATTTTATTTGTAAAATTTCAAGTTGAGTGGATATTATTTCTTTATTCGCATCGATTAGATGATATATGATCTGGAGCGATTTGGTGCTTTTCCTGCTTTAACTGCTTTATTTATGCTAAAAATACAAAAAAAAAATTGCATATCATGAGATTAGAATTAATTTCCTAGATAGGATTGCATGTTTATTTTTGTTATTTTATAATTCCGAATTTAATCAAATACCAAAAATATATTTTTAGAATAAATTGAATTTTCTCCTATAAGATAGCTTGCATGTTTGAATTAGAGTACTTAATTAATTTCGAATTTTGATAACAAATACAAAAAATATAATGCGCATATAGAATTAGATTTATGAAATGTATGTCATTTAGCGATTGTTGCTAGGTCCATTTAATGAGAAATTGTCCATCATTAGAATTAGGTCATTTTGTTAAATTGCATTGCATATATATTAGATTTTGTTAAGCAAGAGAAAATCCTTAAAAAAGATTGAGTGATTGCATGTTAATTGAGAATCGTGTCTGAGGTTTTTAATGTGAATTTTGAGCTAACATTGCAGTCCCGTAATTTATTTATTGCTTTCTTGGGTGTTAAATTAGTGGTTTGCATACCCACATGGTCATCTCATATGTTAGGGAAGTAAATTAAAATCAATTCAAGCTGCCTGCAAAATATTTTTTGGAAAATAAAAGAGAAATGTACCGAAAGGGCGTTAGAGAAATATAATATAATCAAGTCCTCGAATTCACAATCTCTGGTTCGCACATGTAAAGTAAATCTGTCGTTACTTTACTTGAGTTTCTAATCACCCACCAAAAATAGATTAGTGGCGACTCCTAATTGAAAAATGATTTGCATATTAAGAACTTGAACCTAAGTCGTGAATTGGTATGAGTTTGAAAGAACCCGGGCTAAATTTAAACTTAGTAGTTCATAGTCAAACCCTAGGTGGTGTACCCAAGGTTAGGTCACGACACAAGACCTATTTTTCCGATTGCATTCCCTTAATAGCGAAGTCGACCTTGGCCAACCGCGATGAGGTCAAGCCTCATTGAGGGACCTTGTCTTTGGCTGGTCATCGGCCATCTAGAGGACAGAGGAGAAGAAAGTAATAAAAAAAAGACTTGGTTTTAGTATTTGTTTCTGGAAATAAAATAAAATAATTTTTTTTTCTAGTTCTTGTTTCTATTTCAAATCTATTCTCTAGCCACTAATTTGCTCATAAGAAAATACAAATTAGTTGATGTTATCAAAAGAATTTATGTTCTTTTTTTAAATTTTATTTCGTGGAACAAAAGAACAAAAATAGTCAAGAATTAGCCGGTTACCAAATAATTAGAGTTGTGTCAACCTAATATTTTTTAATGATTGTCAATAATATTTTCATAGTACTACCATAGTCTACCTTTATATATAGATTAAATCAGATAAAGAAAAATTATTAATAAGGGCCCAAAATGTCCTCAATTTTTCAAATAAGGGTATAAAGTGAACATTATCTCAAATTGGGGCCTCAAGTGCTATCATTTTATCAAATAAGAGCCTAAAGTAAATGTTGTTTGAAATAAGGACCTAAAGTGGTTATATCAATATCAAAGAACGACTTGACCTCACTAATTGCTTAATTGTATTTTCGTCCTTTACTATTTCTTATTTTCTTTCATTTTTCCTTTTTTTATTTTTTATAGAAAAACAAACTCAACAAAGAAAAAAAGGGGTAAAACTAAAAAAAAACAAAACAAAACAAAACAAAATAAATACATGCGAGAGGGTTGGCAACTAGCCCTCAGCCCTCATTACCTGTGGTTGTTGCCCCTTCGCTAGTGGGGCGTCGGCCATGGTCTACGAGGTCTTGGCACCTTGATAGGGGCTAGCGACCTCACCAATCAGAGACGAGGGCCATGACCCTCTGTCGCCCACGCCTTGGTCTTGGGGAGGGCTATAACCCTCTCTCGATTTTGGCAAGGTTGCTGGCCATTGCCAAGGCGTCGACAACCCTGCTAGCCATGGCCAATGCCCCACTAGCAATAGCTGTGGTCACAAGTGGGAGGGTTGGCCCTAACCATCCACATGTTTCTTTTTTATTTTTTTTATTTTGTGTTTTTTTATTTTTTAAAGTTTTAGTCTTTTTTTTCTTTTTTAAAAATTTCTTTTTTATGGAAAAAAGGGAAAAAAAGAAAGAAAAAATGGGAAGAAAACAAGAAATGTAAATTACGAAAATGCCCTTAATCAACTAGTGAGGTTATGTTTTTCTTTGAGATAGACATGACATCTTCAGACTTTTATTTGAAATGAGGCTCATTTTAAACCTTTATTTGAGAAAATGAGAGTATTTTATATTCTTATTTGAAACAAGATTCACTTTAAACTCTTATTTGAGAAATTGAGAGCACTTCAAGCCTTAATTTGAAATTTTCACTCAGATAAATGTTTGTATCAAGATATAAGCGATTGCTTGGTAGTTTATTGTAGGAATTAGGATAAGGATTTATATATATATATATATATGTAGAATGAATACTAGCGGCATCAAACTCTATTTGGGGTAAGGTAATTTGTTTGGGGGAAGATTAGAATTTGAGTTAGATTAGTTATAAATTACATAAAAGCAAGTGCTAGTGGATTTACATTCATTGAGGGAATGAAGTTCTCCTCTGGTATTATACGACACCAAATATTGTAATTTGCACTTTGCCCACAAAAGCAAAACTATCATAGCTGGCAGTGTGATTCATATGATTACACTGGTTTTTTGTCCTGAATTTTTTGTTGACTCATTTACCCTCAAAAACGTACAATGCACGGCACGGGTACTAATTTGTATGATGACATCGGTCCATTCATATGTTCATCGGTTTCATTTCCTTCAATTTGGTACAAAATTTGATGTCCAATAAAAGATAGTCTACCGTAAGAATCTCATTCAATATTTCAGTTTTGATTAAGACATGATATGTGATAACTCTATAAAAATAGAGTTATTTTACCTATTTTAGGCAACAATTAATGCAATATCTATGAGAAAATATTTGGATTTCATTCTAATTATTTGAATTTTTCTTGTTTATGCAGAATAATGAGATATTGAGAATATAAGGAAAAAATGGCAAAACATCAGGAATTCAAATCAAGAAGTAGTGGAAGATAAATATCAAATCAGAATCATCCGATTTACTCCCTGATTTTATGCGCAATTGCTTGGAGCTTGGATATATCCTCTAAATGGGAGAACATTGAGAGTGGAGAGAGAGCAGTTAGGTTTTTGTTAAATCGTTTTTCATTCTTTTGAGAGTTTTTCAAGTATTTTGAAGAGAAGACCAAAGTGGTGATAGAATTCTTATTCTTTGATTCAAGATGCTAGGTTTGATATATATTTTTATTTCTTTTTCTACTATGTTCTAATTTTCTTTTGCTAGGACTACGATGTAGCTTAACCATGATGATGTAAATTTCATGATTTTTATGTTTTATAATTGATTTCATTCATGTGAGTTATATATTATCATGCTTAATGTTTTTAAGTGACTGGCCACCACTTGAATGATCTGATGTGCATGTTTGAGACTGAGAAATAATAATATGCAATTGCTTATTATAATATATAACCATGAATTAAACGTGGATAGAGATATACCGCGTTATTTGTGTAGCTTTCGGTGATAAAATGATCCAAAAGACTCATTGTAAGCCAGGAATATTAATAATTTTTAATGCACTTATGTTTATTTTAATTCACATAGAGATATAGTTGATTAATAAATTGAGTAGGTTTGCTATACCTAGAGATAGGATAGTAAATTGATTAAGAAATTCCGCTATCACATGTTTGATATTGTTCTTGTACCCACAACAATCTGAAATTCATATCTAGTGGTTATGATGAAATCGAATGCTCTAACATATTTATCTGATTGATTTACTGCATTCAATTTCCTAATTTTACTTTTAATTTATTCTAAATTATATTTTGATCTGTTAGATAAATTTTAGAATTAATCTATTTTAGTATTTAATAGTTTATTAATCATCGATCTCTGTGGGACGATACTTTTTCTTATCATTATATTACTTGTTCGACACATTCACTTGCATTTAGAATTTTACGAATAAGTTTTTGGTGCCGTTGCTAGGGATCGTTTGTTTAATACTAATTAATATTGATACTAGATAATTCTAAGTTTAATCTAGCTTTCGTTTGTCTTATTTTTCAAGGTGTATATCGATTTATGACACGTAGCCAATAAGGGAAACTTGTTGAGCTTGATCCAGAAATCGAGCGTACATTCAAAAGATGACTAAGAGAATAGAGAAATCACGCTAAGAAGATGGCAGATGGTGAGAATGAAAATGCACATAGACTCTTAAGAGATTATGTTGCGCCAACAATTCAAGACACTACAAGTATCAAAAGACCTGCAATTCAAGCAAACAACTTTGAGATTAAGCCGTCACTCATTCAGATGCTTCAACAATCAGTGCAATTCAGTGGGCTACCAAGCGATGATCCAAATGCTCACATCGATGCTTTTCTTGAAATCTGTGACACCATTAAATATAATGGAGTTACAGATGATGATATTAAATTGAGATTATTTCCATTCTCTCTTAGAGACAAAGCTAAGAGTTGGCTTTCTTCTCTTCCTGCAGGATCAATTACTACATGGAATGATATGGCTCAGAAATTTCTTGGTAAGTTCTTTCCATCTGCAAAGTCTGTGAAGATGCGTAACGATATTACTAATTTTATGCATATGGATAATGAATCATTATATGAAGCATGAGAAAGATTCAAATAATTTCTTAGGAGATGCCCACATCACGGACTACCCATATGGATGCAGGTACAAACTTTTTATAATGGCTCCAGTACAAACCTTCATTCTATGATTAATGCAGCTGCAGGGGGAACTTTAAATAATAAAACACTAGAAGAAGCCTACAATCTATTAGAGGATATAGCATCCAATGGTTATCAATGTCCTACTGAGAAACTACCAATGCGAAAAGCTAGCGGAGTTCACGAAGTGGATGCTTTTGCTACAATTGCTGCACAATTTGAAGCACTCAACAAAAAGCTTGATAATATGAGTGTTTCAGTCATGAAAATTCAGAATTTGACATGTGATTTTTGTGATGGAGGACATGTTAGCACATAATGTTAGATAGGTAATACTTTTAAACAATCTAGTGAAAATTCTAACTTTATTGGGAATTTTAACAGGTCACAAAATAATCCCTACTCCAACACGTACAATTCGGGATGGCACAATCATCCAAATTTTTCATGGAATAATCAAAATATGATGAGACCACCGGGATTTAAACAATCAGAAGAGACAAAGTCAAATTTGGAAGATATAGTCACCAAACTTGCTAATACGACTAATGACTTCATCAAAAACATGGATGTGAGATTTCAAAACCAAGAGGCTTCAATCAGATATCTGGAGATGCAAGTGGGTCAGTTAGCAAGTATAATGTTAGGGAGACAACATGGTTCTTTGCCAAGCAACACAGAGAAAAATCCAATTGAAAACATAAAGGTTATTACCCTGAGAAGTGGTAAACATGTGGGAGAAGAAGAGATTTTCAGAGACAAAAAAGAGGTGATCAATAAACAATCAAATGAGACAAGTAAGAGTAAAATTTTTCCAGATAATCCCAAGCCATATGTGCCCCTAATTCCATTCCCTCAGCGACTCCAGCAGCACAAAATAGATAAGCAATTTTCTAAATTTCTTAATGTATTTAAACAATTGCATATTAACATTCATTTTGCAGATGCTTTAGCACAAATGCCTAGTTATGCAAAAAATTTGAAGGAGATTTTGGCAAACAAAAAGAAACTAGAGGATTATGAAACTGTGAAGTTAAATAAGGAGTGTTTAGCCATCCTACAAAACAAATTACCGCCGAAATTAAAAGATCCATGGAGTTTTATTATTCTTTGCACTATTGGAGATTCTTACTTTGAAAAAGCATTATGTGATTTAGGTGCAAGTATTAATTTGATGCCTTATATAGTTTTTCAAGAAATTAAGATTAGGCAAGGTAAAAACAACCACAGTGTCACTTCAACTGGCTGATCGATCAATTAAATATCCGAGAGGTATTGTAGAAGATGTTTTGGTAAAAGTTGACAAATTTATATTTCCTGCAGATTTCATAGTTCTTGACATGGAAAAAGATTTTGAGGTACCACTTATCTTAGGTCGACCTTTTCTAGCAACAGGAAGAGCTCTTATTGATGTACAACAAGGGAAGTCGATCCTTAAAGTTCAAGATGATCTTGTTTCATTTAATGTTTTTAAAGCAATGAAATATCCATCTGATGATAATTCTTGTTTTAGAGTTGAGACAGTTAATAAGTTGGTGAATAAGGTTTTTCAGGAAAATGTTTTTAAAAATCCACTTGAAGCATGTCTGATTCGACCAAAGGACAAAGATATTCAAAATGAGGAGATAAAGGAGTACGGAAATTTCATGGAGGCAATTCCACCATATTCAAGGCAAAAGGCAACTAAATTTGAGGAGTTGGGACAACATATTACAAAGCCTAAACCCTCAATTGAAGAGCCTCCAATTCTTGAACTAAAACCCTTACCTTCGCATTTGAAATATGCTTATTTAGATGGAGTTTTTTCTTTACCGGTAATTATATCCTTTTTTTTTTTGACAGATTTGATGAAGGAGAAATTGCTTAGAGTATTAAGACAGCATAAAAGTGCAATTGGATGAAAAATAGCTGATATCAAGGGAATTAGTCCTTCAATTTGCATGCACAAAGTTTTGATGGAGGAACAATATAAACCCACTATCCAACCTCAGAGGCGTTTGAGCCTGAAGATGCAAGAAGTAGTAAAAGCCAAGGTAATTAAGCTACTTAATATATGTATCACCTATCCTATCTCTGATAGTTCTTGAGTAAGTCCTGTACAAGTTGTGCCAAAGAAATGTGGTATGACTGTTAAAAAAGACGACAATAATGAATTAATTCCAACTAGAACAGAACTGGGTGGCGTGTGTGTATGGATTACAGAAAATTAAATGATGTCACTAGAAAAGATCACTTTCCTTTACCATTTATTGATCAGATGTTGAAAAGACTTGCAAGACATGAGTTTTATTACTTTCTTGATGGATATTCGGGGTATAATCAGATTTCTATTGCGCCAGAAGATCAAGAGAAAACTACTTTCACTTGTCCTTACGGTACTTTTACTTTTAGAAGAATGCCCTTTGGTCTTTGTAATGCACCAGCTACTTTTCAAAGATGCATGATGGCTATTTTTTCTGATATGGTTGAAAAATATATTAAGATTTTCATGGATAATTTTTCCGTTCTTAGCTTATCATTTGATTCTTGTTTAAATAATTTGGCTTTGGTCTTACAAAGATGTGAGGAGACTAATCTTGTTTTGAATTGGAAGAAGTGCCACTTTATGGTGTAGAAAGGAATAATGCTCAGGCCTCAAAACGGAATAGAAATCAATCGAGCCAAAGTGGAGATCATTGCAAAATTGCCTCCGCCAACATCTGTGAAACTTGTCGGAGGATTTTTAGGGCATGCAGGATTTTACGGGCAATTTATAAAAAAAAAATTTAAAAATTGCTAAACCTCTTTCTAATCTTTTGGAAAAAGATGCTTCTTTTAATTTGTCTATTGAATGAACGCAGGCTTTTTACACTTTAAAGGAGAAGTTAATATCAGCACCAATTATAACAGCACCAAATTGGGATTTACCTTTTGAACTGATGTGTGATGCTAGTGATTCTGTAGTAGGAGCTGTTTTGGGACAAAGGAAGAATAAAATTTTTCGAACTATATACTATGCCACTTGAACCTTGTCAGATGCACAATTGAATTATTCAACAACAAAAAAGGAACTTTTTGCGGTAGTATTTGCTTTTAATAAATTTCATTCTTATTTAATTGGCTCAAAAGTTATAGTTTATTCTGACAACTCTGTTCTTAAATATTTGCTTGAAAAGAAAGAATCAAAACCCAGGTTAATCATGTGGATTCTACTGCTACAAGAATTTGATTTGGAAATCAAATATAAGAATGGGACTGAAAATTTAATTACGGACCACTTATAAAGAATTCCAAATTCAAATGAAGAGGTAAGGCAAATTTTGGAAGAGTTCCTTGATAAGAAAATTTTTTCCATCAAGTCCACAAAAAGTCCCTGGTACGCAAAATTTGTAAATTATTTGGTAAATAATGTTCTTCCTCATGAATTATCATATCAACAGAAGAAAAAATTCTTTTCTGATGTTAAAAATTATTTTTGGGAAGAACCTTTCTTATTTAAAGTATGTGCAAACTAGGTCATAAAGAGATGTGTTCCAGACGAAGAAAATGCAAACATTCTACATCATTGTCATGATGGAGAAACAGGTGGCCATTTTGGTGTCACCAAAACTGCAGCTAAAATTTTACAATTTGGATTTTATTTGCCCACACTTTTTAAAGATGCATACTACTATGTAGCTTCATGTGATAGATGTCAAAGAACTAGAAATATTTCAAGAAAAAATGAGATGCCTTTAAACAATATTATTGTGTATGAATTATTTGATGTTTGGGGTATTGATTTTATGGGAACCTTTACACATTCTTATAGAAATTTATACATTTTAGTGGCTGTGGAGTATGTGTCTAAGTGGGTAGAGGCTGTAACATTGCCAACAAATAATGCTAAGGATGTGGTTAAATTCTTAAAGAAAAATATTTTTGCCCGATTCGACACTCTTAAGGCAATGATAAGTGACAGGGGGACACATTTTTACAATAAATAATTTGAAGCACTTTTGAGTAAATACGGTGTCACACATAAGATTGCAACCTCTTATCATCCTCAAACTAGTAGTTAAGTAGAGATTTCGAATAGGAAAATCAAGAGAATTTTAGAAAAAAAACATTGAATGCTTCTAGGAAAGATTGGTCAATAAAACTTGATGATGCACTTTGGGCCTATAGGACAGCATTCAAAACTCCAATCGGGATGTCTCCTTTTAGGCTAGTGTTTGAAAAAGCTTGTCACTTACCAGTGGAATTAGAGCATAAAGCATATTGGGCATTGAAATTTCTGAATTTTGACATACAGTTTGCAGGTGAAGAAAGATTATTGCAACTGAATGAATTGGAAGAATTTCGCAATGAGGCCTATGAAAATTCTAAGTTGTACAAGGAGCGTACAAAAAAATGGCATGACAAACATATATTCAGAAGAGAGTTTAAAATTGGTCAAAAAGTCTTACTTTATAACTCTGGTCTTAAACTTTTTCTAGGAAAGTTGCGGTCTAGATGGTCTAGTCCTTTTACAGTTACACAGGTACAGTTGAAGTTGCGCATAACACTAAGAGTACATTCAAGGTGAACAGTCAATGTTTGAAGCCCTACTTTAAAGGTAGTTACAACAAGCATAAAACTACCATTGAACTTCATCCTTCAGAATAGCGACATCTGAGATAGTTTGGCTGAAAATTATAAAGCAAGCGCTTCTTGGGAGGCAACCCAAGCATTTTAATTATGTTTTTTTTATTGTTAAGTTTATGTTTTGCAAAAAAGAAAAAATATTAACTTTTCTCTGTTTTATCCAGGTTAATTTTTTTAGGAATCATCTTTCAAGAGTTTAATCATCAAGGTCATCTATGGACTTATCCTACAACCATGGGAGTTTTCTTCTTCCTCTTTCTATTTTTTGCATTGATGGCACTGTTTCATTCAAGTTTTTTTTTTTTTTTTTGGGGGGGGGGTTGGATAATTTTGTTTATCATGATTGCTTTCCTAGTTGTGAATTTTTACGATTCTTATGAAAATTTAAATTTTATTTAAACTTACAATTGATGTGTGAGTTAATCTTAATTCTAATTATGTTGATCCACTTACTGAGCACTAAAATTCCTTAATTTTTGAATTGTGTGTAAATCTAGAGAACACTCATGTGAAGTATGTGATTTTCTTAAATTTCACCCAAATCTTAGAATTTGTTTGATTTTCTCTTGAGGCGAAATCTTAAGCTAAATCTAACTGAGAAAATTATCTAGGCAATTGTTGGATCGATTGAGCCTTTCAAGCTAACCATATTTATTTATCCCTAGTCACCCCGTTGAGCCTTAATTATTACCCAATTTTTCATTGGCACCCATATATATTTAGCCTAGCCGTTATCAAATTATATTATTGTCCCATGCCCTATGAACACGTTGATTTCTTTTGGGATAAAAAATTATTTGAGCTTGATAGAAATTTGGGAGGAATGATGGAGTAAAAAGAAACCAAAAAAAAAAGTGATTGCAATGGTTGTGTGGGGTGTATTATAAAATAAAAAAAAGAGCAAAAAAAAAAGGAATGATGATATCTGGTGGCAGAAAAATTATCTTGAATGAGTGAAATTGGATAGTGACATTAACTTTAATTAGATCCTAGAAATCAACGTGTTGATGGGTAATTTGAGCTTAAAATTACCGTTATCGCACATTTAGCCCAGCCTTACATTACAAACCGAGAAAAGTCCTATTGATTTTTGGTTGGATAATTAGCTTACATTAGTGGAGAGAGGAATGAAAAGCAAACCTATGAGATTTGGTCATAATTATTAAGAATTTTTGGGAGGTTACATGTCAATGTGAATTTATTTGGATTGCATATAATTCGAAAAGGATAAGGACTCTCACACACACACTTGGATCACATAGTTAGAATTGGTCTTAACTTATAAATTGATTTTAATGTTTGAATGAAATTTGTGTTTTTCTTTGAATTGTGAATTTGAGCAATTATGGAAAGATGTCATGGAGGAGGTTGTTAGGTTGAGTATGTGTTATGTCTTGATTTTGCTTGAGGATTAGCAAAACGTTAAGTTTGGGGGTTTGATAATTTACCTATTTTAGGCAACAATTAATGCAATATTTATGAGAAAATATTTGGATTTCTTTATGATTATTCGAATTTTCCTTGTTTATACAGAATAATGAGATATAGAGAATATAAGGAAAAGAATGGCAAAACATCAGGAATTCAAATCAAGAAGCCATTGAAGATAGATATCAAATCAGGATCATCTTATTTACTCCCTGATTTTATGCGCAATTGCTTGGAGCTTGGATATATCCTCTAAATGGGAGAACATTGAAAGTGGAGAGAGAGCATTTAGGTTTTTGTTAAATCGGTTTTTTATTATTCAGAGAGTTTTTCAAGTATTTTGAAGAGAAGACCAAAGTGGTGACAGAATTCTTATTCTTTGATTCAATATGCTGGGTTTGACATATATTTGTATTTCTTTTTTAATTATGTTCTAATTTTCTTTTGTTAGGACTACAATGTAGCCTAACCATGATGATGTAAATTTCATGATTTTTATGTTTTACAATTGATTTCATTCATGTGAGTTATATATTATTGTGTTTAATGTTTTTGAGTGACTGACCACCACTTGAATGATTTGATGTGCATGTTTGAGACTGAGAAGTAATAATATGCAATTGGTCATTATAATATATAATTATGAATTAATCGTGGATAGAGATATACCGTGTTATTTTCGTAGTTTTTGGTGATAAAGTGATCCAAAAGACTAATTGTAAGCCGGGAATATTCATAGTTTTTAATGCACTTATATTTATTTTAATTCACATACAGATATAGTGAATTAATAAACTGAGTAGGTTTGCTATACTTAGAAATATGATAGTAAATTGATTAAGAAATTCCGCTATCACATGTTTGATATCGTTCTTATACCCACAACAATCTGAAATTCATATCTAGTGATTATGATGAAATCGGATGCTCTAACATATTTATCTGATTGATTTACTGCATTCAATCCCATAATTTTATTTTTAATTTATTCTAAATTATATTTTGATCTGTTAGATAAATTTTAGAATTAATCTATTTTAGTATTTAATTAGTTTATTAATCATCAATCTCTGTGGGACGATACTTTTTCTTATCATTATATTACCTATTCGACACGTTCACTTGCGTTTAGAATCTTATGAACAATATGTGATGGTGTAAATCTTTCAATTGTTTCGCACCATCCAATGATCTTCCTTTTCATTTTTTGAGCGGGGCATAGTGGGTCACTTTTCACGCACAAGATAAACAGACCACTCATGTCGGGTACTATACATGATCATTTAGTCGCTACAAGTTTTCATTTCTTTGTCGTTTGGTGATAACAATGATAGTTTCGTGTGGAGGTCTAGCTTTTGTCGTAAAAAAATTGAATAGCTGGATAAAACAAAAGGTAGATATTCATTGAAGCCTTACATATTGCCGACTGAAAAAATAAGTCTTACATGTTGAGGGTGGTGCTATTTCCATTTCTTGTATGACTAAATCCACCCTATTTTCATTAAAGAAATAACGTTGCCCTTAATTATTCAACCGTAATTTAAAGTGGTAGCCTTCAAATTATTTACTTTCCTTCTTTTGTTGGTTTTTCTATTCTTATATAAAATTTAACTACCATAACTAAGAACATCACAAGTTTTATTCTTGTTTATTGTGGATATCCCATATATGTTGAAGGCATTATGTTCTTTTTTATTTTTAGATTTCACTTCCATAAAGATTAGTTTTGCCAAAAAGAGAAATTGTAAAGAAACCTAATTATTTTCTACATTGTCGAGCATATTTATGGATTAGCTATCCAGTAAAATCTAGAAAAAATTTTACATGGATAACTTTTTAACCCAATCACGTATTTATAGACTTTTACATTTTTGTTGTCGCCATCAAATTATTTTTATCAGTTGTCTTTTATATACATATACATGTTACGAAATGATTGGATGAAACCAAAAAAAAAAAAAAAAACCTCTTCAAAGCTTTTCCAAGAAAAATCATAGTTATGTTCTCGTTCATGAAACTTCAATAGATAGAATCTAATTTTATCAAAGCTTTGCATAAAATTAGAATTTTTGTAAAATACCAGTGAAATTTTATTATTTTAGATTGACAAAAATTAATATCATTTGAGAAGTGTTTACGAACAATATCAAGATGCTTCATTGTGCATAACTTTTTAAAGTCAATGTTTTTGCGTTTTTGTGAACACTCTAATAATGTCTTACTATTCTGTGTCAAAGCATCTCGCCAATAATAATGAAAAAAAAAAGAATTTTTTTTTTGATATAGTAAATCTAGAGACTCAATATATATTTTAGGCTAATGAAATTTAAAAAAAAAAAAAATTACTAAGAAAGTAAGCTTTTGAGATAGGAGGGATGAAAGATGGATAAGTTGTTATAAAAGGAAGGGAAAATTCCAAAATAAAAGCCCGAAGTGAACTCATTTTCTCAAATAAGGGCCTCACCTCACCGGCTTACGGCTGAAAAAAATTCCGATCAACCAAAGGTATTTTTGTCAAAAACACAATTTAAATTTAAATTAAATTAGATAAAAATTTAAAAAGCTTAAACTTGAAAAAAAAAAATAGGGGCTCCACGCGCTTGTGGCCGCCGCCCCATCACCGGTGGGGTTGCAACGCTAGTCGGTGGGGTTGCTGGCACTTGAGTGAGGGCTAACGTGTGACACCCCGAACCCTTCGCAGGTCGTCACCAGCGCCAATGTTACTCCTTATTACCTTTCTCCTTAGAAGATGCGTCGTAATTCATAGACACACATTTTTTTATTTTTAGCGGTCCCAACGCGACTCATTAGCGAAAGCAAAACATCTCCATCTCTCCCCCTACCAACCATGATACAAATACACACCACTAATCATCATGATTTAAAAGATAAGCCATGCCACTTTTATTTATATATTATCATGATGGGTCTTTCGCGGATCGATACAACAAAAGAAGGTCAAGATTTTCAGCCACACTCGGCCTCATCTCAAAAAGATACTACGACCCCTAAAGAAAATCACATGACATCCCCCATCCAACAGTGGCGGCTACTCCCCAAAAAGAAACATCAGCTCTCTACCATTCACGCAACCATCACACCCATCCAGGTGTGCCGGGTGGTGGTGGCGGCAACATCCCCCTAATCACTCCGTCTCGGTGAACATGAACGGACAAAAACTCCTGGATGACTGGGCCCCCAGCCAGGCCCACGTCGTACATAACCAACACACGCACTCGCACATATGTCAGTCCAGGGATAGTGACGCAGTCGATCTCCGTACAATCTACTTCTACATCCGATGGGAGACCATAGAAGGTACCTCGCGTGACGGTAGGAAGCGGCATCTTTCTAATCTGAAATGTTATCCCCAAAAGGGGTGAGTACAACCACTCAGCAGATAGGGAAATCCAATAACAACTCAATGCACCATGCATATCATCATACGATGCAGGCATTGCTTACCTTTGATGTCATGCGCATTCATGCATCATCATATCATACATACCATCATCATGGCATCTCATATATCATTATCATCATCATGCATCTCATCATGCATATCATACCATGGATGATCATCATATCACATCACGCATCATCATCATCATCATCATGACCATGCATATCATTATGCATATCATGTCATTATCATCATCATGCATATCATCATGCATATCATGTCATAGGTGATCATCATATCACATCACATATCATTATCATCACATCATCATGCATATCATCATGCATATAATATCATGGGTGATCATCATATCACATCTCATATCATCATCATCATCATCATGCATATCATCATGCATACCATATCATCATGGGTGATCATCGTTATTTCACATCACATATCATTATCATCATCATGCATATAATATCATGGGTGATCATCATATCACATCTCATATCATTATCATCACCATGCATATCACCATCATGCATTAATTTCCATTTTTATCTTTAGATTTGATCACCACATCACCCATTCTCAATTATCATCCCTTCGGGCAAAGACCTCCGACAGGTTCCCGATTCAGCCTCCTGTGCCACCGGCTTCCGGCCCCCACATTCCGGGCATCTCGCATCTCAACTAGAATCACGAGGCATTCCCTTCGGCGAAACCTCCGACAGGGCTTCCGGCCTTTACCCTTCTAGCCAGGCATCCCGCACCCCAATCCTGGTGTCGCGAGGAACCTCCGGGCATGTATCCAAGATACAACCGGACATCCGGCCCCCCACATTCCGGGCATCCTGAATCTCCCAGGGAATATCGGCAATGCATCTCTGTACATTCCGGCCTCATTCTCCACCACAATCACTTACTCACTTATCATCATCCACATTTATCATTCTTTTGATCACATTATTACATGGCATATGATTCACACATGCATCACAATTCATGGTCATACATACACCTATGTCTTATCATACATGTAACAATGCATAATTATAAATTCAATGGAATTTATGGCCAATAAAATAATCCCTTTTTTATTATTTTTATTTTTTATTTATTTAATCATATTTATTTATTTTCATAAATAAATATTACATTCAATATCTATGATTTTCCCAAAATCATAATATTCAAACAATCATTAAACAAACCAATAGAGTGATAATTGCATGCAAAATTCATGGCCAATTCGAATTTCACACAATTTCACAATTTCCACATAATAGCACATGATATTCGGATAATAACCAGAATGCACAGTTTCCAAATAAATTCGATTAAAATATTCATACGGCCTCCAAAAATTACGAAATTTTGCAGAGTGATAGCCAAGACATTTTCGTGCAACTTTCATGAAGAACTCCAAGTCAGATTCTTTTTAGATTATTTTACACTACCTCACGAAGCTTCTGGAACCACTACCGCATCGTCAAGAATACACATCTCCGAAATATTAAGATTTCACCCATCTATTCTCTTTCGTTTCCTCTGATATGTGGGTATGTTATGCATCAAGGTGTCCTTTACAAGTTTCGTGAAGAGATCTAGGTCAAATAACCAAAGTATGGTCACCATTTAAGTCCATGAAGTCTCGCGTGTCTCGGAACACATTACCAGAACCATCGTCTCCAAGATCTAGCCGATTTACTAGGCTATACTGGTTCATTTCTCTTCAAATTCGAGTATGTTGTATTTTAAGGTGTTACCTACAACTTTTGTGAAGACATCGAAGTCAAATCTTCAACAGAAATCAACATGCAAACAAGAATCTAGTAAGAGGTCAGCGAAAACTTCACAGATCTAGGGTCTCCGTATAATATAACTTTAACCCCTCATATCTCCATCATTTTCCACGAAATTTCAGTATGTTATACTACAAGACGTTAGCCACAACTTCCATGAAGACAACGAAGCCAAAATCGGACTCCAAACGCACATGCAAGCTCAAACAAGCTACTGACTTCTACAAACCGAACAAGAACAGTCACACGGTTTGAAAATAACCAACCCTTACCTCGGTTTTTCGCACAAATAACACCTAAAATCGAACATGCAACCAACAAAACAAACATGCAAGAGAAGTTAAGGACTCCACTTGCCTCTAAGATGAGCAAACGATGACGAACGGCGGCGGGACACGGCGATCGGACGGCGAACGAACGGCGGCACCCCTCGGCTCCGCCTCCTTCCCCTCTCGGTTTCTCCCTTTCTCTCGAACTCTCTCTCTCTCTCACCCTCTCTTTGAACGAATGAAGCAAGTAACCAGCCACTCTCTCTCTCCTCACCCCTTTTATACTCCCCTAATCCCATGATTAGCAATCATGAGATAGCCTACAAACCCACCAATGCATGCTCTTGCCATTTGCCACTTGTCTCATTGGGTTTTCTTTTTAAATTTGGTTTGGGCTTGGGCTTAGGCCCATCCGGCCACTCCTCCTTGGGCTGGTCGACAGCCTCCTTTGGGCTCTAATGGGCCGACTAGCTTGGCCCACCCAGCTTTAGGCCAATGGGCTTAAGGCCCATTCGAAAATTAACCCTTTTTCCCTTCTTTTTTTTTTGAATTCCTTTCTATAAATATTTTTAAATTTCAATTTTCATCTTGGCCAAAGTCTTGGGACATTTTTGATTATTGAAATTTAAATCATATGGCCAAGCATAGATTATAAATCTATTAAATTTAAATTTCCACAATCACAAGCACAAATCATCAAATTAAAAGACTAATGGCTAAAACATAAGCCATTGAAATTCTATTACCTAATTAAAGACTTTAACACACCTTATGGCTTGGCTTTGAATTTCTCTTGGATGCCACATAACGACCCTTGCCTACCGAGGCAAAGGCCAACAAGCCCTCGCAAAGGTAGAAGAGGGCAGCGACCCTCTCCCAATCTGTGCGAGGGTGGCCCACCCTTGCCCTAGCTTGGGCAAGGGTTGCCAGCCCTCACGCAGACACTGATGACCCTTGCCCAACACCCCTAAACTTGTGCCAAGCTCCGAGGGCACTGGCCGAGGGTCAGTGACCCTCGTCTAGGCTAAGATGAGGGTGGGCAATCCTCGCCTAGATTTAGGAGAGGGTCGTCGCCCTCTCTAGCCTCTAGCAAGGGCCTTGCCTCCAGTCGAGAGGGTCGTCGACCCTCGCCCAGGTGCTGGCGACTCCTCCGGCCATCATTATCGCCCCACCGGCTATGGGGTGGGGCCACAGGCAAGAGGGAGCCCTCCTTTCCGTCTCTGTTCGTTTTTTTTTTTTCTCTCTCTCTTTTTAGATTCTTTTTAGTTTGTTTTTTATGGGGAATAAAAAAGAAAAAAAGAAGAAGATGAAATTGCTCTTATCTAATAGTGAGTTAATGTCCTTTGATACTGATATGATCACTTCATGTCCTAATTTTAACCAAGGTTCATTTTAGGTCATTATTTGAGAAAATAATGGTACTTTAAGCTCTTTTTTTTTTTTTTAATAATGTCTACTTCAGGGCTTCATTTAAGAAAATGAGGGCACTTCAAGCTCTTATTTGAAATTTTTCCTAAGAGCACTAATGTAGAAGAGACTATTTTCTAGATAGCAATAAGTTCAAATTTGACGAAAAACCACAAATAAAAATGATCACATAACATTCTTAATTATGACAATTAAATTTTATACATATATAGAAAAGCTAAAAAAAGAAGAAAAGCAAATAAATTTGGAGTCACCATTTTAGATTGCAATTGAAAGTGATGATAATGTTGTCTTTTTAGTGAAAATGAAGATGAATTTAATTATATAGGGAGTGGAACTAGCACTGCCCATTTATTATTAGCTTTCCAGACTAATATTCCATTGGGCTAAGACTAAGAGATTTTTACTCTCGGAGGTGGTTTATTCCCCTTTCCACCACTTGTTGAGAATCATCTGACCCAAAATATTGAAGTTGACAATCACGGTGAGGTTGTGTGTTATTATGTTAAGATGCACGAGTTACGTAAACGAATAATTCTACTTTTCATCCTTGTACTTTCATGCTTTCTTTAATCAAATTCATTCACTTTTGATTTTTTTAATTAAGTCATACCATCACAAGTTTTCTAATTAAGTCCTCTCGACATTGAATCCGACCAAATTCAACTAACATAGCCATTGGATAATGATAATGTGCATACTTGCATGTAAGACTTTAGGCAATGTAAAAAAACTCGGACTATGATGTAGATAAATTTTAGCTTATGTGGATAATTGCATGAACATCCACATTGGTTAAATTTTATCCACGCCACATTACAACATCGTCCGATAGCCACGTCACTTAGATTTGATAGGATTTGCTTCTAAAAAGCTTGATTATCAAATTTATGAAACTAGAAGGATTTGATTAGATAAATTAAAAATACAAGGATTTGATCATGAAAAGCGTGAAAGTACCATATGTATTGTGAATGTGGTGAAGAAACCGTGGCAAAGTCCGCTAGGAGGAAAGGCGCCGCCACCCCCCTACTCCCGTCACTTTGATGTGACGAAGGAACCGTGGCCAGTTTGTTAAAATTATGTCTCGAGTTTTTCGTTGGAAAAGAAGAAACATAAAAATAAAATAAAAGAAGGGAAACTTTCTTTTATGCTGCTGCCGAAGCCCATGCACGTAAAGAAGGAAAGTTACGGTGGGCTCAGAGTCAACTTTATTGAGGTCTTCTTTCCTTCTCTGAGAAGCCGCGTGAAACAAAATAGGTGGGCCCAAGGTCAAACTTTTGACCTTGGGGCACACTCACAACTACACGTATAAAAGCTGAAAGAAGTATTACGTAGGTTTGTCTCTCTCTTTTTCTCGGTGGGTGGCTGCTATACGTACGAGCCGCAAGAAGCCGCACGTTGCCGAGAAGAAAAGGAGCCGCACGTCAAGCCGAAGATAGAACCACGCGTGTTATACTTTGAGCTTTGAGCGTGATAATTTTGTGCCGTGAGTTTATACCCAATCAGAGTTGTTATTTATACACTTAGGGTTTGGGGTTAAATCTAGGTGCGGGAATCACTTGAGCGATTGAGCGATTGTAAACTCTGATTCTCCGATTTTAGTGGATTATTTGCTGCTGGCTCTCCCCGTGGATGTAGGTACCGATACTCGGACCGAACCACGTAAATTTCTGGTGTCCTGATTTTCTCGTTTATTTCTCTGGTGATTTTGCGTTGACATAATTTGCAAGATCCTGTCGTTTTCACATATTATATTCCAACAATTGGTATCAGAGCGTGGGGTTGGATTTCTTGATTGTGATTTGGGGCTTTTGCTTGTCTGATTATTATCTGGAAATTCTGTTATTGCAATTATGTCTGAGAGGAAATCTGAGATTGAGAAGTTTGATGGGAGAAATAACTTTGTGTTATGGAGCATCAAGATGCGAGCTTTATTGACAACACAAGGTTTGGCCAAAGCACTGGATGGTGAAGATGAGTTGCCGATTATAATGAAAGCCTCAGAGAGGGTAGAGCTTATGCAAAAAGAAAAGAGCATAATCCTGTTAAATTTGTCGGATGAGGTCTTACTAGAGGTTATTGAGGAGGAGGATGCCGCAGCATTATGGGCAAAACTTCAAACACTCTATGTGAAGAAAGGTTTGAACAATCGCTTGTATATGCTGAAGAAGATGTTTTAGTTTAGATAAACTGAAGGTACGTCTATTAGAACCCACCTAGATGAATTTAATAAACTCATGTTGGATCTGAAGAACGTTGGTAAGATTCTTGATGATGAAGAACAGGGCATGATGTTGTTAGCATCTTTACCAGAGTCATGGGAGCACTTTACTGATTCACTGTTGCAGGGGCGTACTACTATTACCTTAGAGGAGGTAAAGTCCGTCTTATTCTCTAAGGAGTGGTAGAGAAAGTTGCGAGATGACGGTCTGGCGAAAGGAGCAGCACAAGCACTGACGATTCGGGGTAGAGAACAACATCGAGAGCCTAGTAGCAACAGATGTAAAAGCATATCAAAATCACGCAATATAAAGTCCAAGGGACGCGTGAAGTGTTTTAAGTGTCACGAGGAGGGGCACATCTGGAGAGATTGTCCAAAGCGGAGGAATAAAGTTGATAAGCAAAATGCTACAACCAGTGTGGCAAACATTGCTGAGGGGAGCAATAGGGATGCAGAAGCTGTCTTATGTGTGACTGCTACTTCGTCAGGAGACGAATGGGTGCTAGATTTGGGGTGTTCTTATCACATGACGCCTCATAAGAATTGGTTTACTACTTACCAAGCTGCAGATGGTGGTAGGGTTCTTTTGGGGAATAATGCAGTCTGTAAGGCTGTGGTGATAGGGACAATTCGGATTCGGATGCATGATGGGGTGGTTCGCACATTGACAGATGTGAGGCATGTACCGGAACTCAAGAAGAACCTTATTTCTCTAGGGACACTCGATGATATCGGGTGTAGGTACACCGCTGAAGGTGGAGTACTGAAGATCTCTCGATGTGCTATGACAGTGATGAAAGGGAAGAAAGTGAATACTCTCTATCATCTACTCGGGGAGAGACCGTGACTGGAAGTCTTCCTTGTTTTTCATCGGTAAGTGACTCTAACTTGACTCAATTATGGCATATGCGTTTGGGGCACATGAGTGAGGCGGTATGACGATGTTGAGTGAAAGGGGTTGTTGAGTGGTCGAAAAACAGGAAGCTGGACTTATGTGAGCACCGCATCTATGGGAAGCAGCACCGAGTTAAGTTTACAACAGCTATTCATTTGACCAAACGACCTGTTGAATATATTCATTCAGACGTCTGGGGCCCGTCTTCGGTTCCTTCGAAAGGAGGTGCTCGATATATGCTGACTTTTATCGACGATTATTCGAGGAAGGTATGTGTATACTTTCTGAAGCACAAATATGACGTGTTTGATCGGTTCAAGAAATTTAAGGCATTGATTAAGAAGCAGTCAAATAAGCAGATCAAGTGCCTGAGAACCGATAATGGCATGGAGTTCTGTGGTAAAGATTTTACCGAGTTCTACGAGAAAGAAGGTATTGTAAGACACCACACAGTACCTGGGACACCACAGCAGAATGGCGTGGCAGAACGGAAGAACAGAATCTTGCTTGAGTGAACTTGATGCATGCTTTCGCATGCAGGACTTGGCAAGGAATTTTGGGCTGAAGCTGTGAATATGTCATGTTACCTGGTAAATCGATCTCCATCGTCTGCTATCGAGTGGAAGACTCCTGAGGAAGTATGGTCGGGGAAACTTGTTGATTATTCCGGATTACAAATATTCGGATGTCCTGCGTATGCTCATGCGAGTGATGGTAAGCTTGAGCCGAGGGCAAAGAAGTGCATATTTCTGGGTTATGCACAAGGGGTGAAAGGCTACCGGCTGTGGTGCACTAATCCCAAATCACCCAGTTTTCTAATCAGCAGAGATGTGATCTTCGACGAGACTGCAATGCTTCAACAGAGGAGTTCTGAGACACAACCAGCAGAGAAGACAGATCATGGTGTCATAAGTGAGGTGGAGCTTCAGGTGGAGACTCCGGAGACCTCGAAGGTAACAGAGGTTGAGACTGCAGATGAAGCCGCAGTTCCTAAAGTCGGTGATAGTGAACAACCAGCAAAGCCGCAGCAGATTATAGCCGCAGATAGAGAGAGAAGGCAAATTAAACCACCGGTACGTTATGGTTATACAGATATTACTTATGCATTGACTGTAGGTGATGAGGTGGAGACAGATGAGCCTTCGTCTTACTCTGAGGCGATGGCTAGTTCGGAGTCATCATAGTGGCTAGGGGCTATGAGTGAAGAGATGGAATCACTCCATCGAAATCAGACATGGGAGCTGGTCAAAGTACCAAAGAGCCAAAATATTGTCGGAAGTAAATGGGTCTTCAAACGGAAAGAGGGAATTCCCGGTGTCGAGGCAGCGAGGTAGAAGGCAAGACTTGTGGCGAAAGGGTATACACAGCGTGAGGGTATTGACTACAATGAGGTGTTCTCTCCTGTGGTAAGACATACTTCTATTCGTGTTTTACTTGCCTTAGTTGCTTCGTAGGATCTCGAGTTAGAGCAGCTAGATGTGAAAACCGCGTTTTTTCACGGTGAGTTGGAGGAGCAGATTTACATGAGGCAACTAGAGGGATTTGCTATTCTGGGTAAGGAAGATCATGTTTGCTTGTTAAAGAAATATTTGTATGGGCTGAAACAGTCTCCTAGGCAGTGGTATAAACGTTTTGATGCTTTCATGGCTAGTCAAAACTATTTGAAAAGTCAGATGGATAGCTGCGTTTACTTTAGGAGATTGGTTCTTTGATTTATCTACTTTTATATGTTGATGATATGCTGATAGCAGCTAAGGATATGTCTGATATTGATATGCTGAAAATGCAGTTGAATGCTGAATTTGAGATGAAAGATTTAGGTGTTACAAAGAAAATTTTGGGTATGGAGATTTTGCGTGACAGGACTGCAGGAGTTTTACGTCTGTCTCAAAAGAAATACATTGAGAAGATTGTGGCACGTTTTAACATGCAGTCGGCGAAATCTGTAAGTACACCTTTAGCGAAGCACTTTAAACTTTCAGATAAATTATCACCGTAGACTGAAGAGGAGGAGGAGCATATGTCCCGTGTTCCTTATTCTAGTGCCGTGGGTAGTATTATGTATGCTATGGTGTGCACTAGGCCTGATATTTCACAAGCTGTGAGCGTGGTTAGTCGCTATATGAAGCGTCCCGGTAAAGCTCATTGGGAAGTCAGTGAAGTGGATCCTCGATATTTGAAGGGACAACAGATGTGGGTATAGTATACCGGAGGGACAGCAATGGCAGTCAAACCACTGGTTTTGTGGATTCGGATCACGTCGGTGACTTGGATGATTGCAGGTCTTTAGCAGGGTACGTGTTTACGCTAGCGGGTAGTGCAGTTAATTGGAAAGCATCCTTACAGGATCACATTGCCTTGTCTTCAACTGAGGCAGAGTACATGGCACTAACCTTTGTAGCGAAAGACGCGATATGGCTACAAAGTTTGCTCTTGGACTTTGGGTTAGAACAGAAAAGTGTGGATATACACTGTGATAACCAAGGTGCGATATATTTGGCATATAATCCAGTTTATCATGAGCGAACGAAACATATCAATATCAGATACCACTTCATCCGAGATGTCTTAGCTAAGGGTATTGTTACTATTAAAAAGATTGCTACAGCAGATAACCCGGCAGATATGATGACTAAGTCTGTTCCTGTGACGGATTGGCGTCTGTGGAGAGTGAGCGCCCGTCGGGGCGTTGGGAGAGTAGCATGGATGATGAGCACTATAACTTGGCTTCAAATATCGAGCCAAGGTGGAGAATTGTTAAAATTATGTCTCGAGTTTTTCGCTTGAAAAGAAGAAATATAAAAATAAAATAAAATAAGGGAAACTTTCTTTTATGCTGCTGCCGAAGCCCATGCACGTAAAGAAGGAAAGTTACGGTGGGCTCAGAGTCAACTTTATTGAGGTCTTCTTTCCTTCTCTGAGAAGCCGAGTGAAACAAAATAGGTGGGCCCAAGGTCAAACTTTTGACCTTGGGGCACACTCACAACTACACGTATAAAAGCTGAAAGAAGTATTACGTAGGTTTGTCTCTCTCTTTTCTCGGTGGGTGGCTGCTATACGTACAAGCCGCAAGAAGCCGCACGTTGCCGAGAAGAAAAGGAGCCGCACGTCAAGCCGAAGATAGAACCACGCGTGTTATACTTTGAGCTTTGAGCGTGGTAATTTTGTGCCGTGAGTTTATACCCAATCAGAGTTGTTATTTATACACTTAGGGTTTGGGGTTAAATTTAGGTACGGGAAACACTTGAGCGATTGAGCGATTGTAAACTCTGATTCTCCGATTTTAGTGGATTATTTGCTGCTGATTCTCCCCGTGGATGTAGGTACCGATACTCGGACCGAACCACGTAAATTTCTGGTGTCCTGATTTTCTCGTTTATTTCTCTGGTGATTTCGCGTTGACGTAATTTGCAAGATCCTGTCATTTTCGCGTATTATATCCCAACACAGTTAAAGAAGACATACACGAGGAAGAAGATAGAGAAGAAACGGAAGAGGACCAAGAGAACGTGGAGGGATAGACCCATGCAGAAAACAACGAAGGTGACGATGAAGAGACCGAGTATGAAGACTAGCGAGCTTTCTGCCGCAACATATGTATTTAGAGGAGGGATTGGGTTGATAAGGATACAAGGATATCAAGATTACAGCTGGAGGATGCTGCCATTAGCTCCACTGTGAAGCTTGATTGCCCTCTCTCTCCATTACCCGCGGTTCCTCAATGAGCCGCATTCATTATGTGTCGAAACAAATCTGCAGCAGCATTGTCCTGGAAATTTTCGACTTAAATGAGTATATGCAGAGATCGTCCCTAGTTATTAAACCTGTCTAATGGCCAAATTGAGATTGCGTCCATCAGCAAAATTCATTTTCGTATCCAAGTGATTATTCTGAATAAAAAATGAAAGCAATGGAGGGAGTCATATTGGGAGTATGAAGATTACTTGTGCTATCAGTTCAAAAGAATGACTATTGGCTCTGCTATGAACCATGTTTGACGCCAGTTCTAAAACTTTGAGCCTGGATACTACCCTCTAAGTTCTGAATCAAATGAAAGCTAGTGCTCAAAAACTGCAGGATGATAAACAATACAAGGACACTATTATTTATAGAAAGCATTTTCATAAACAAAATTAGTTATATGACATTGCCAAATTCATGCTAATGAATTTTTCATTAATTCTATTGTAAAATATGGAAAAGTCGCACTATAATGGACTTAGAATCAACCACATCAATGCAATGCATATTTTTTTTGCCCCAAAATCCAGTTAACTAGGAATATGTGAGTATTGAATTGTCACTTAAGCACAACATACGAAACAAAATAAATCTACTTCAATTAGAAGAATTTAGCGTGATTTATCACTCTTAAAAATAATCTACTCCAGAGCCTCACGTGAGGGCTGCGCCCAATAAATAGGAGGAATATGTTTTAGGGCTTCTCACTTAAATTATATTTTTTTCAATTTGTTTAATAAGATGAGTCCCCAGCCCAGTCCAGCCCAGTACAGCCTAGTCCAGCCCAAGTAAAATTATTTGAAACCTCTTGAACCAGAAAGATACCACTAGACCTCGATTAGTCTTTAATACACGGGCAATCTAGTAAGATATGTTGCCCAAAATAATGCTGCGAATTGGTGGTTTTCAAAGCACAATAATTTAAAAATAATAATTTTTAATTAATTCCCATGTCACACAACATCGTTTAAATAGTTAGAGTGTGAAAACTGTATCAAGATTTCTGCCCAAGCTGAATCTAGTCAAACTGAATTACGCCCCAATTCCTTAATTTAGAGGTGAAAAACATAATTAATTTTGCCCCAATTTGTTAGTTTTGGGGCAAGCAATATGTTAGACGAAAATTTGTATGTACTAAAAGGTGCATACTTTTCTCTCTTTTTCGGCCAAATTAAGCTTTTGCCCAGTTTGAACAGCACTAATTTCCATTTGACAAGGAATAAAGCGAAGATGTATAAAGAAAGTTTTGTCGAATCCGAAAGTCATGACAATGACTCGATGAAAGGTGAGCGATTGTGGTCCTGCTCACCAAGAAACAATAGGACAATATTTGAATTATTATAAAAAAACAAAAGATAAAAGTTTGAACATCAACGTAAAATGTCAAGAGTATATCATAAAAGTTGCATACTTTTCTCTCTTCGTCAGCTAAATTAAGTTCTTGCCCAACTTGGACAACACTATTTTTCATCTGATAAGGAATAAAGTGAAGATGGATAAAAAAAGTTTTATTGAAACTGAGAGTAATGACATTGACTTGATTGAGCTGGTTAGCAATCATGATTGTGTTCTCCAAGAAATACTAGGAAGAGCTTTGAATTATTATCGAATAAAAGGATTAAAGTTTGAAAAGCAACAACAAAAGTTGGGTGCATGTACTAGAAGGCATATACTTTTCTCTCCTCGTTGGCCAAATTAAGCTCTTGCCCAATCTAGACAGCACTAACTTTTATCTGATAAGAAATAAAGTGAAGATGGATAAACAAAACTTTGTCGAAACCGAGAGGCACGGCATTAACACAATTGAGCTAGTGAGCACTAGCGGTCCGACTCTCCAAGAAAGAAAGGGAAAGATTTGAATTATTTTGAAAAAAGGATTAAAGTTTGAACATCAACATCAAACGTTGAGAGTATGTACTAAAAGGTGTATGTTTTTCTCTCTTCAGCATTAAAAAGTGTATGTATTTCTCTCTTCATCAGCTGAATTAAGATCTTCCCCAGCCTAGACAGCACTAATTTCCATCTGATGAGGAATAAAGTAAAAATGGATAAATAAATCTTTGTTAAAATCGAGAGTCACATCATTGATTTGATTGAGCTATTAAGCGATCGTAATCCTATTTTCCAAGAAATAATACGAAAATATTTGAATTATTATCGGAGAAAATGATTTAAGTTTGAAAATCAACATCAAACGTCAAGAGTATGCACTAAAAGTTGCATACTTTTCTCTAATTTTTTTGGCCAAATTAAGCTCTTGCCCAACCTGGACAGCACTAATTTCCATTTGATAAGGAATAAAGCGAAGATGTATAAAGAAAGATTTGTCGAATTCGAGAGTCATGACAACGACTCGATTGCGTTGGTGAGCGATTGTGGTCTTGCTCACCAAGAAACAATAGGACAAGATTTGAATTATTATAAAAAAACAAAAGATGAAAGTTCGAACATCAACGAAGAATGTCAAGAGTATGTCCTAAAAGTTGCATACTTTTCTCTCTTCGTCGGCCAAACTAAGTTCTTGCCCAACTTGGACAGCACTATTTTTCATCTGATAAGGAATAAAGTGAAGATGGATAAAAAAAAAGTTTCATTGAAACTGAGAGTCATGACATTGATTCAATTGAGCTAGTTAAAAATTGTGATTGTGTTCTACAAGAAATAGTAGGAAAAGCTTTGAATTATTATCGAATAAAAGGATTAAAGTTTGAGAAGTAACAACAAAAGTTGAGTGCATGTACTAGATGGCGTATACTTTTCTCTCCTCGTTGGTCGAATTAAGTTCTTGCCCAGCCTAGACAGCACTAATTTCTATCTGATAAGAAATAAAGTGAAGATGGATAAACAAAACTTTGTCGAAACCGAGAGGCGCAACAATGACTCGATTGAGCTAGTGAGCACTAGCGGTCCTACTCTCCAAGAAAGAATGGGAAAGATTTGAATTATTTGAAAAAATATTAAAGTTTGAACAATAATATCAACTGTTGAGAGTATGTACTAAAAGGTGCATGTTTTTCTCTCTACATCAGTTGAATTAAGATCTTCCCAGCCTATACAACACTAATTTCCATTTGATGAGGAATAAAGTAAAGATGGATAAAGAAATCTTTGTTAAAATTGAGTCACATTACTGACTTAATTGAGCTATTAAGCGATCGCGGTCCTGTTTTCCAAGAAATAATAGAAAAATATTTAAAGTATTATTGGAAAAAATGATTTAAGTTTGAAAATCAACAATAAACGTCAAGAGTATATACTAAAAGGTGCATAATTTCTCTCTTTTTTGGCCAAATTAACCTCTTGCCCAGCCTGGACATCATTAATTTCCATTTGACAAGGAATAAAGCGAAGATGTACAAAGAAAGCTTTGTTGAATTCGAGAGTCGTGACAATGACTCGATTGAGCTGGTGAGAGATCGTGGTCCTACTCACCAAGAAACAACACGACAAGATTTGAATTATTATAAAAAAACAAAAGATGAAAGTTTGAACATCAACGTCGAATGTCAAGAGTATGTCCTAAAAGTTGCATACTTTTCTCTCTTCGTCGGCCAAATTAAGTTCTTGCGCAGCTTGGACAACACTATTTTTCATCTGACAAGGAATAAAGTTAAAATGGATAAAAAAAGTTTTGTTGATATTGAGAGTCACAACATTGACTCGATTGAGTTGGTTAGCAATCATGATTGTGTCCTCCATGAAAAAGTAGGAAATGCTTTGAATTATTATCGAATAAAGTGATTAAAGTTTGAAAAGCAAAAACAAAAGTTGAGTACATGTACTAGAAGACATATACTTTTCTCTCCTTGTCGGCCGAATTAAGCTCTTGGCCAGCCTAGACGGCACTAATTTCTATCTGATAAGGAATAAAGTGAATATGGATAAACAAAACTTTGTCGAAACCGAGAGGCATGACATTGACTCGATTGAGCTAGTGAGCAATAGAGGTCCTACTCTCCAAGAAAGAATGGGAAAGATTTGAATTATTTTGAAAAAAAATGATTAAAGTTTGAACATCAACATCAAACATTGAGAATATGTACTAAAAGGTATATGTTTTTCTCTTTTCAATACTAAAAGGTATATGTTTTTCTCTCTTCATTAGCTGAATTAAGCTCTTCCTCAGCCTAGACGACACTAATTTCCATCTAATGAGGAATAAAGTAAAGATGGATAAAGAAATCTTGGTTAAAATCAAGCGTCACATCATTGACTTGATTGAGCTAGTAAGCGATCGTGGTCCTGTTTTTCCAAGAAATAATAGGAAAATATTTGAATTATTATCGGAAAAAAAAAAGGATTAAAGTTCGAAAATCAACATCAAACTTCAAGAGTATGTACTAAAAGGGAGGTTGGGATACTTGGAGTCTTGTAGGTTTTGACGCGGAGAGGACACTTAAGTCTTGCTTATAACTTTAAATGGTACACTTAAGTGCCAATATCGGAGTAAAATGGAACACTTAAGTGCCACTCCAGCGAAAATCCGGCCAAATGGCTGACGTGGCAATTTTCCGGCGAGTTTGGTCCAAAACGGCGTTGTTTTGCACGCTGACGTGGCGGAGAAAATACAAAAACGACGCCGTTTCGTGTCTACGTGTAAATAATAATATAAAAATTAATTAAATTAGATTTAAAATTAATTTTATTTAAAATATTCAAAAAAAATTTAAAAATTAAGAAAAATTTAAAAAAAATTTTAAAAATTAAGAAAAATTTAAAATTTTTTAAAATTTAAAAAAAATTAAGAAAAATTATTTTAAAAAAAAGGCGGGGGGGGGGTAAGGTCGAACGGGCGGCTGAGGGCTGAGCCCTCGCGCGCCGCCTCCCCGCCGTCGCCGGAAGGGGCCGCGACGGAGGGGGAGGGTCGGCCGGGGTCGCGGGGCCCGCCGACCCCGGCCCTTCCCGGCGACGGCGGGAGGCGGCGGCGGTGAAGGCTCAGCCCTCAGCCCGCCCCGCTCGACCTCCCCCTCCCTTTTTTTAAAAAAATTTTTCTTAATTTTTTAAAATTTTTAAAATTTTCTTAATTTTTTTTAAAATTTTTGAATATTTTAAATAAAATTAATTTTAAATCTAATTTAATTAATTTTTATATTATTATTTACACGTAGACACGAAACTATTGCGTCGTTTTTGATTTTCTCCGTCACGTCAAATAAGCAAAACGACGCTGTTTTTGGACCAAACTCACCGGAAAGTCGCCACGTAAGCCATTTGGCCAGATTTTCGCCGTGTGGCACTTAAGTGTCACATTTAACTTCAAAACCCCGACTCAAGTGTACCATTTTAAAGTTATGGCACTTAAGTGTCCCTCCCGTGCTTGAGTTATGGCACTTGGGCTGTTCTTCTGCCTACTAAAAGGTGCATACTTTTCTCTCTTTTTTGGCCAAATTAACCTCTTGCCCATCTTGGACAGCACTAATTTCCATTTGACAAAGAATAAAGCGAAGATGCATAAAGAAAGCCATGTCGAATCCGAGAGTCATGACAACAACTTGATTGAGCTGGTGAGTGATTGTGGTCCTGCTCACCAAGAAACAATATGACCAGATTTGAATTATTCTAAAAAACAAAATAATAAAAATTTGAACATCAACGTCGAATGTCAATAGTATGTCCTAAAAGTTGCATACTTTTCTCTCTTCGTCGGCCAAATTAAGTTCTTGCCCAACTTGGACAACACTATTTTTCATCTAATAAGGAATAAAGTGAAGATGGATAAAAAAGTTTTGTTGAAACTGAGAGTCACGACATTGAGTTGATTGAGCTGGTTAGCAATCGTGATTGTGTTCTCCAAGAAATAGTAGGAAAAGCTTTGAATTATTATCGAATAAAATGATTAAAGTTTAAAAAGCAAAAACAAAAGTTGAGTGCATGTACTAGAAGGCATATACTTTTCTCTCCTCGTCGGCCGAATTATGCTCTTGCCCAGCCTAGACAGCACTAATTTCTATCCGATAAGGAATAAAGTGAAGATGGATAAACAAAACTTTGTCGAAACCGAGAGGCACGACATTGACTCGATTGAGCTAGTGAGCACTAGCGGTCCTACTCTCCAAGAAAGAATCGGAAATATTTGAATTATTTTGAAAAAATGATTAAAGTTTGAATATCAACATCAAAAGTTAAGAGTATGTACTAAAAGGTGTATGTTTTTCTCTCTTCATCAGCTGAATTAAGATTTTTCTCAGCTTAGACAGCACTAATTTCCATATGATGAGGAATAAAGTAAAGATGGATAAAGAATTAATTGTTAAAATCGAGAGTTACATCATTGATTTGATTGAGCTATTAAGCGATCGTGGTCTTGTTTTCCGAGAAATAATCGGAAAATATTTGAAAATCAACATCAAACGTCAAGAGTATGTACTAAAAGGTGTATAATTTTCTCTCTTTTTGGGCCAAATTAAGCTCTTGCCCAGCCTCGACAACACTAATTTCCATTTGACAAGGAATAAAGCGAAGATGTATAAAGAAAGCTTTGTTGAATCCGAGAGTCATGACAATGACTCGATTGAGCTGGTGAGCGATCGTGGTCCTACTCACCAAGAAACAATAGGACAAAATTTGAATTATTATAAAAAACAAAAGATGAAAGTTTGAACATCAATGTTGAATGTCAATAGTATGTCTTAAAAGTTGCATACTTTTCTCTCTTCATCAGCCAAACTAAATTCTTGCCCAGCTTGGACAACAATATTTTTCATCTGACAAGAAATAAAGTGAAAATGGATAAAAAAAAAAATTGTTGAAACTGAGAGTCACGACATTGACTCGATTGAGCTGGTTAGGAATCGTGATTGTGTTCTCCAAGAAATAGTAAGAAAAGTTTTGAATTATTATCGAATAAAAGGATTAAAATTTGAAAAATAACAACAAAGTTGAGTGCATGTACTAGAAGGTGTATACTTTTCTCTCCTCATCGGCCGAATTAAGCTCTTGCCCAGCCTAAACAGCACTAATTTCTACCTAATAAGGAATAAAGTGAAGATGGATAAACAAAACTTTGTCGAAACCGAGAGGCACGACATTGACTCGATTGAGCTAGTGAGCACTAGCGGTCCCGCTCTTCAAGAAAGAATGGAAAAGATTTGAATTATTTTGAAAAAAAAAAATTAAAGTTTGAACATCAACATCAAACATTGAGAGTATGTACTAAAAGGTGTATGTTTTTCTCTCTTCAACACTAATGGTGTATGTATTTCTCTTTTCATCAGCTAGATTAAGATCTTCCCTAGCCAACACTAATTTCCATCTAATGAGGAATAAAGTAAAGATGGATAAAGAAATCTTTGTTATAATTGAGAGTCACATCATTGATTTGATTGAGCTATTAAGTGATCGTGGTCCTATTTTCCAAGAAATAATAGGAAAAATTTGAATTATTATCGGAAAAAAAGAATTTAAGTTTGAAAATCAATATCAAACGTCAAGAGTATGTACTAAAAGGTGCATACTTTTCTCTTTTTTTCGCCCAAATTAAACTCTTGTCCAGCTTGGACAGCACTAATTTCCATTTAACAAGGAATAAAGCGAAGATGTATAAAGAAAGCTTTGTCGAATTCGAGAGTCATGACAATGACTCGATTGAGCTAGTGAGCGATCATGGTCCTGCTCACCAAGAAACAATAGGACAATATTTGAATTATTATAAAAAAGAAAAGATGAAAATTTGAACATCAACGTCGAATGTCAAGAGTATGTCCTAAAAGTTCCATACTTTTCTCTCTTCGTCAGCCAAATTAAGTTCTTGCGCAACTTGGATAACACTATTTTTCAACCGACAAGGAATAAAGTGAAGATGGATAAAAAAAGTTTTGTTGAAACTGAGAGTCATGAAATTAACTTGATTGAGCTGGTGAGAAATTGTGATTGTGTTCTCCAAGAAATAGTAGGGAAAGCTTTGAATTATTATCTAATAAAAGGATCAAAGTTTGAAAAGCAACAACAAAAGTTGAGTGCATGTACTAGAAGGCGTATACTTTTCTCTTCTCGTTGGCCAAATTAAGTTCTTGCTTAGCCTAAACAGCACTAATTTCCATTTGATAAAGAATAAAATGAAGATAAATAAAGAAAACTTTTGTCGAAACTGAGAGTCACGACATTGAGTCGATTGAGTTAGGAAGCGCTCGTGGTCCTACTCTCCAAGAAACAATAGGAAAGATTTGAATTATTATGAAAAAAAAAGGATTAAAGTTTGAACATCAATATCAAATGTCGAGAGTATGTACAAAAATGTGTATCTTTTTCTCTCTTGGTCAACTGAATTAAGCTTTTCCGTAGCCTAGACAGCACTAATTTCCATCTGATAAGGAATAAAGTGAAGATGGATAAAGAAAGCTTTGGCGAAATCGAGAGTCATGCCTTTGATTTGATTGAGTTGGTGAGCAATCGTGAGCCTATTTTCAAAGAAATAATAGGAAACATTTGAATTATTATTGAAAAAAAGGATTAAAGTTAGAAAATCAACATCAAAGTCGAGAGTTTGTACTAAAAGGCGAATACTTTTCTCTCTTCGTCGGTCGAATGAAGCTCTTGCCCAAATTTGGTGACACTAATTTCCATATGATAAGAAATAAAGTAAAGACGGATAATGAAAGCTTTGTCAAAACCAAGAGTCACGACATTGACTTGATTGAGCTGATGAGCGATTGTGGTCATGTTCTAAAAAAACGGTAGAAGAAGATTTGAATTATTATGAAAAAAGGATTATAGTTTGAAAATCAACATCAACGTTGAGTGCATGTACTAAAAGGTGTATACTTTTCCTTCCTCGTCGGCTGAATTAAGCTCTTGCCGAGCTTGGACAACACTAATTTCCATCTAACAAGGAATAAAATAAAGATGGATAAAGAAAGCTTTGTCGAAATTGAGAGTTGCACCATTGACTCGATTGAGCCGGTGAGGGATCGTGGTCCTATTCTTCAAGAGACAATAGGAGAAGATTTGAATTATTATAAACAAAAAGGATTAAAGTTTGAAAATCAACATCAATTGTGGAGGGTATGTACTAATGGTGTATACTTTTCTCTCTTCATCAGTCGAATTACACTCTTGCCCAGCCTAGTTAGCATTAATTTCCATCTGACAAGGGATACAGTGAAGATAGATAAAGAAAGCCTTGTGGAAACCAAGAGTCACTACATTGACTTGATTGAGTTAGTTAGTGACCATGAGTTGGGTCGTTGCTATATGAAACTGGTCATGTTCTCCAAAAAACACAAGGAAAAGATTTGAATTATGATCAGAAAAAAAAAAAAAAAGATTTAAGTTTGGACATTGACACCAAACATTGAGAGTATGTCCTAAAAGGTGTATGTCTTTCACTCTCTCCCTTTGTTGTTGGCTGAGCTAAGCTCTTGCCCGGCTTGTGGAGCACAAATTTCCATCTTGGCAAGAAATAAAGTGAAGATGGATAAAAAAAACTTTGTCGAATCAAGAGTCACGACATTGACTCAATCGAGCTAGTGACTGAGCGTGAGTTGGGTCGTAGCCGCTGGTTGCTGAGGCCCTTCTGTCACTCCTCAGCGTTCTTCCGCACATCCCGTAGTGTTTACCGCGAAAGCCGGCCCCAACTCGTCCACCACATTGTGCAGATCCAAAGGCCAACAATGCCACTAGCCTTTTCGTTCACTCTCAGTGATATAACTCCACGTGCATGCAATTATTCTTATCTCGAGTATTCGATTGCAATGTATGATTTGATTTCTCGTGCACACGCCCCATTTTGAATTCTGGCGGGTTTGGAAGAAAAACGAGGTACACGAGCTCACCACAGGCAACTTAACAACTGCAAGTTGAGATGGTGTCGTCATATTTGTTGGCTTAGTTCGTGTAAGATTTTCGGCGCAGCCGCTAGTTTATCGCAGAGAAAACAAGATATATGTTGTGGTGATCCTTCCATGACCCATGTGTATTAAACAAAACTTTGACTCGTGGTCCAAAAGATGTAGATAAACAAATGTCTATTGAGCATCTGTCGCGACCTATTTTTCAGGTGCACCACCTAAAACTAGGTTAATGGACTATTAAGTCTTTAAACTTAACTCGGGCTTTCCCAAGCCCATACCAATTCGCGACTTAAGATTCAAACATTTAACATGCAAAAGGTTATTAATTAGGATTCGCCACTAATCGGTTTATGGTAGGTCGATTAGACACCTAAGTAAAATAATGGGAGGATTCTTTTACTCCTACAAACTAGAGACTAAAGACGGTACTGGGCTTAGTTCTGTTAGATTTCTCTAACGCCCTTTCTACCATTTCTTTTTAATTTCAAAAATGTTTTTTCAAGCAGCTTGGATTTATTTTAACCTAAAGTACTATTATGCAATAGGGTGATCACACAGATGCTTGATCATTCAATAAATAAATTGCATCACACAAAGCAAACAATTTTTTTTTTTGGTTTTCTTGAAAGTTAGAATTCTTTTATAAAAATGCATTTTTTAACTAAATAACTTAATCTTATTAATATGCAAATTCTAATTAAATGGACCTATTATGCAAACTAGTTAACATGCACCTAGTATTTTTGTATTTTTTTATTGAAATTCAGAATTAATAAAAACCCTAATTAAACTATCTAAAAAGGATAATTTTCTAATTTATTATAGGGATTAATTTGACTTAAACCATATCCTATCTTAGAATAAATTATTTTTTAGAAAAAAAATGATATTTGAGATGTGCGAACATTATCTAAAACCCTATTTTAAAAAAAGTTATTTAGGCTCAATCCTAACTTATTTTTACAAATGCAATCCTAAAAATGTAATCCTAAGAAATTCTAATTTACTAAACCTACATGTTTAATTTACTAAATCTATATGCTCATGCAGAATTTTGATTTTTTGATTTTTTAGTTTTTTTTGAAAGATAAGTAATTATTAAATAAACATTAAATCTAAGCTATAAAAAAAATAAAGGATTAAAATAATCGAAAAAATAACCTTTTTGTCTTACAGTCAAATTAACGATTATCTTACCCTAATTATCACGACAAAGAGATCAAAATAATTAAAAATCTGATCTGAAATCTTATGGATCAAATTAATAATTACAATGATTTAACAATTAAAATTCTACCAAAAAGCCCAAAAATTAATATAATTAAAAAATAATCCGATGTCTCTCGGATTAAATTAATAATTACAATAATTCCGAACGAAATCCCTATGGATAATGTCTAAACAATACAAATAATTAACATGAATATACCATGTTCTAACTTAAATAATAATAATAACAAAACTTAAAATATAAACAAATAAATGAAAAACAAATAAATAAACCACCTAAGGCTCAAGAGAGGACAGTGGCGTCAACGGGGAAACGGATCGCAAGCGAAGGCGGTGCGGTAGCGCGGCGAGGTCAGGAGCGGCGGGCTTCGGAGCTTCGGTGAGGGTTGGGCAGCAACAGGTCGCGGCGGCGTCGGGCTCTGAGCAGCGGTGCTACAGAAGCAACAAAGGCGGCATCGGATTTGGGTTCTCCGGCGTCGGTGTTGCTGGGCAGAGGTGCAGGCGCGCGACTGACAGTGGGCTCAGGCGGAGGGAGACGAGCGGCGGGCTTTGGAGCTCCGGCGTCGCTCTGGGCAGCAGCAGGTCGCAATGGTCGGCGCGGGTTCTCGGGCTGCTGCAGCGTCGCGGGGGGGTCGTCGGGTGGTGTGCGCGAGGCGACGGCAAGAGGACACGGAGGCGGTGCTGCTGCGGGTGAGGCGGCGGGAGCAGCGATCCACGAACAGTGGCGTCGCGGGCTGCTGCAGGGGGCGCGGAGGTGCGGCGATCAGCCCGAGCTGCTGGCGAAGGGAGGCGTGGCTGCAGTGGCGGCGCTCGAGCGAGCTGCTGGTGGTTGCTCAGGCGAGGGGCGGCGACCAACAAGGTGGCGCAGAGGTGCTGGCCCGAACGGATGCGCAGGCGGAGGCAGAGGCGTTTTCGGAGCGGGGGCTCAGGCGGAGGCGTGAGCGCGACCACGGCGTCGGGCGCGGCGGCGATGCTGCTGTGCGTCAAGGGCAAGTCCGGCGAGGCGGCGGTGGCGGAGATGCGGCGGAAGCAGCGCGAGCAACTCAGAGACCAGCAGTGCAGGGGTCGGTCACGCGGCAAAGGGAGGCCACCGAGAAGAAGAACAGTAGCATTTTTTTGCTTTTCTCTTTTTATTTTCTCCCTCTCTCATCTGTCCATTCGCACATTTCTCTCATTGAAGCTCCTGTACTCACTGCTGACTTTTACCTTTTTGTCAGAGAAAGAAAAGGGAAAAGGTTTTCTCCTTTGACCAAAATGGACGAAGGTTGCTTTTCCTCGTACGAATTTTCTCTCGATCTTTTCTCTGAATTTTTTCGAATTCCCTCTTGATTTTTTCGAATCCCCCCTTTGCTCGAAAATTTTTGGTCTCCTTTTATAGTGATCCCGACCACCCTCTTTTATGGCAATTTTCGAGCTTCCTTTTTCCGTTACCTTAATTCATGTAAATTTGAGTAAAATCTTGCAATCGATTTGATTTTTCCTGGATATTTCGATTCCTTCCATTTTATCAAACTCCTTATTTTTTTATTTATCTAATTTCTTTGATTGAGAATTTGCTTCCATATTTACTATGAATTAAATATTCACCGGAGCAAGGATGGTTAATCAGAATTTCCACATTCCATTCATAACCAAATCATATTGATCCTTCCCTTATTTCCCTTTTTTTTTTTATGCTATGCAAATTTTATTTCTTTAAGATCGCCAAAATTTAGGTGTCAACAGCATCTAAGGATTAGGGAATGCAGAGTCTTCTCCTCCGCCTGCAACGCAAGGCGGAGGGATAAAGGGAGAAGCTGGCGGTGATGCTTTCAAGCACCGTATGACTATGAACGCAGCCAGGGCCAAACATTTTTGGCCTTTTCTCCTGAGACGAAAGTGGAATTACTTGGGTCCTATGGATCTAAGTAACTTACTTATACCATTTCACACTTGGTTAGAATTGGATATACTTAGTTGATCAAAATGTTCTTTTAAAATACATTTCTTTTTCTCTAGTGTTGTAAAAGTAATGCGAAAACTGATAATGCGAAAATTGACAAGATCTTGCAATTAAGCTAATGCAAAATTACTAGTTATATAAACTAGGAAAAATGAATGACACCAGAGATCATGGTTCAATTCGACAATCGGTGCCTACTCCACGGAGAGAGCCAGCAGTAAAAACCCACTAATAATAAAAAAATCAGAGTTACAATCGCTCATATATATTCGAGTGTTTCTTATATTTATATTAAGTCCAAACCAACATTTTTTATAAATAAATAACTCAATTGAATGTAAAGTTCATAGTATAAATTATTTACATGTGTCTTGTTCCTACGCCTGGCCGAAGAACAAACTCTTTCGCGCGTCCTGGAAAGAGTCGTCGGTTCGGCTCGTTGTTGATTCTTTTTGGAGGCCGCTGTACGGATTAAACAATAGCTGCCCTTTTCTCTGTCTTTCTTGTGCGACTTTTATATTGAACAAGGAAGAGACGTCCACTTCTTGGTCAAATACTCGAACTTGGATAAAAGAAGTAACCAACGAAAATCTTGTGCTGAACCTTGCATATATATATCCACTATAATCCAAGATTCTTATTCATAAAAGGCAACATCAGATTTTGAACAAATTAAAATCTTCCAACATATATGGGTGTTGAATACAACACAAACTCGAGATAATGATAAAATATCACACATATGTGAGCGATAATATCACAAGATATAGTCCTAAAAAATCTCGTTAAGAAAGATTCAAAATGTCATAGAAAGCCAGCATATTAATCATGTATTATATATTTTCATTCATTATAAGTGCCATTAAATACATATATCATTTTCATACTAGTTAAATTAAATCAATTATTAAGAGAACCAAGCAATAATCATTTTCAATTTTATTTGAAAAAGCAATCACTTCCATTTTTTGGTAAAATAGGTGCAACGACATTCACAAACATATTGTACCTTTGAAGAATTTTTGTTAGATGGACGGATGCAGCATGAAATTTTTCGTTCTGTTTTTTAAATTGACAAAAAAGAAAAAAGCACAAGATTTCATTCTTTACTATTGATCAATAAGAGTACTAATGAGATGAACAATCGAGAAAGGAACTAAAACTCATACTCTGACGACCTTGTAGTTATCTTGCAGATCAATCAAATAAACTACGTAATACTTACATCGAGTCAAATCCAAAGCTAACAAGTACGCACAAAATTGCAGGAAATTGACATGCGTGCAAGACAATAAAGAGTGTGCGAGTGTGAAGGCCAAGAAAATGGAAGACGAATGTAAATTCAAAATTCAAAATAGAAGCGAAAATTCGAATTTGACTATGCCCCTAACAACCCTTATTGCACGAAGATCAGTTGACATGCTTGATAAATTACAAATTTGAATTAATGGGATAGGAGCGCTAACTTCCTCCGTAGCCAAACCTCCACCGCTAACTTCCTTGCTTCTGTCGGACCGCCACATTGCTACGGTCTCTGACTCATCATCGCATGCTGATGTGATGTCCGTCAGCCTAGAACTGTGGTGTTGTCTCACATCTGTTGAACCGATGCCATGCCCTTGGGTAGTTCCAATTATCGAGATGGGAACATCGCCATCTAGTTTGAGGTTTTGGGGATTATAGGATTGGCGATCCGTTACAATCAGCCGAGAAATACCAGTGTATTCTAGAAGTAGGACCTGCAAAGACGATAATCCCGTAATGTTGCACTCCCCTCTCAAATTTCTGCAGCCCGAGAAATCTATCTCTTCTAAACTCTTTAGATTCTTAATGCCTACAGGAAATTCTCTTATATGAGTGCCAGCCATCTTTAGTTCTTTCAAGTTTTGCAAATCCTTGGCAGAGGAAGGTATTTCATCGACTATTGTGCTTGAAAGATCCATGACTTGCAGCTTTTTAAGGTCTCCAGTGGAATCCGGCAATTTCCACAAGCTCCTGCAGTTTCTCAGAGATAGCGTCTGGAGATTCTCCAACAATCCGATAGAACAAGGGAGCTCACTCAGTTTAGTCTCGTCCAATGCTAGGTACGAAAGAGATTTCAAGTTACCAATTGAATTGGGTAGAGACAAGAATTTACAGTTGCAAGCACTCAGGATTTTAAGCTTCCCATAGGAACCCTCGGGGATATCAATGGCTTTAATGGAAGTTCCATCGATGTAAAGCTCTTTCAAAGCTTCCAAGGAACCTATATCTTCTGGCAGCTCTTGCACGAAGCTGCAGAACTTGATATTCAAAGAAGCTAAGTTCCTTAGCTTGCTAATGGACCTCACAACACACGTAGGTAATGTTGAACAACGTTCCAGGTTTAGTCTCTCTAAGTTTACAGGAGCATGGGAAAATGGAGATTTAGTTAGCCATCGACAATATCTTAGGATCAAAACTTTCAAGTTTTTGGGCCTCTGCAAAACAAAAGAACAATATAAATATAAAAGTTGTTTACCAAAAAAAAAGAACAATATAAAAGCCTAGTTTCTGCAAGCTATTGTCAAACTGGATGCAAAAGAAAATGCGCAGGTATGTCATCATACCTTCATAATTTGTTTCCAGCACTGCCAATTGGTGGAGGTACTCCCAGACAAATCAAGAACGATCAATTTTGACATATCTAAAGCAAGTAGACTGGAGATATCGTTGCACCCTTGCCATTCAAGCCACTTTAACCTTCGAAGGAAAAAATCCTCTCTGGAGCTCTTTGCACTCTGCTTATATGCTTTGACAATAGCGTGGTTCATTTTAAGATACCTAAGCTTCGAGAAATCACAAAAGAATCAACGTTTAGGAAATAAATGGGGTTTGTCGAATGTGGCACTGAGGGCTTCAACTGCAGCGTCCTGCCAATCCTGGAAAAATGGTAAAACGAGAAAGTGAAAAAGAAGTGCATTCACAATCATCTCTGAAAATAGAATAAGTATTCAAAAGAAGTACTTTAATTTAGACTAAAAAAAGACACCTTCTTGCCTTCAAAGTACCTTCCTTTCGTTCAATACTGGTTCGATATCCTCCTGATTCCATAACCTGCTCCGCTTGAAAGGTTCACTTGGATTTTCCTCCTTGATTATGTCCCTCCCAAGGACTTTTAGTTGATTATTCATCCACAATTCATTGTTTTCTCTGGTTTTGACCAAAGACAAGTCATGAAGCTCGTCGATTCCTCTATAAGGATCATATTTACAAGCTTCCCACATGTAAGAGGGTATTGTTTTGTCTTTTCACAAAAAAAAACATGCTATGTCAAGAAATATCTCGTGGGCATTTTTATCTAAATCTTCATATCTTCTCTTCAAAATTCGTTTTACTTCCTTAGTGTAAGGCTCCCGGTTCAACCTATCCAATGCCTCCTTCCAAAACTTTATGTCCTTTCCACGTAAAATTGAACCAACAACCTCAATAACCAGAGGAATTCTTCCAGCAGCCAAAATAATTTCATATGCCAAAGAGGAGAATTCCTTTTTAAGAGGTTTTTCTCTAAGAACACTACAAAATAGCTGAAAAGCATGGTCATCCTTCATTTGTTTTAGCTTGTATTTTTCAACGACGATGTCATCACAACTGTTAAAAGTACTGCTGCTGCTTGTAGAGGTCACAGGCACAAGATTACAGCCGTCAACAAGATTACTTCTCCTAGAGATCACGATGATCCTGCTTCCCAGACTGAACCAACTTAGATCTCCGGCTAGTGAATTGACTTGTTTAAAATCACTAACATCGTCAAGAATAATAAGAACTCTTAGATCTCCAAATTTGTACTTGATAAATTTGGTACCTTCAGCAGGAGATTTAAATGTGTATGCTCTCTTTTGGAGGCCACCGACTTACCAATTCCTGGATGGCCCGATATCTCAACCACACGTTTTCCTGTCACCGTTTTCCCTTTAATTACTTCTCCATTTTCATAGCCAACACCAAGTTTTCTCATCACCTCTTGCACAGGTTGATCCATCCCCACTAAATGTGCCGTCACATATAAGTCATCCTTCCTCAACAACCGGCGGACCGTGGAAACAACCTCGTCGATAAGTTCACGCTGCCTGCCAAAGGGAAAAGAAGGAAAGAGTAAGATGTGAAAAGGAACAACTGCTCGGATAATACACCAGCCAAAAGAACAGATGCATTGACTTTTTTCTTTCTTTAATTTCACACCCGATGACCACTGTTGGAAAAGTCGAAAGAAGCATAGAAATCTTGATTTCGTTTTACCCGTGCTGGAATTTCTCCAATTCCCATCCTCGTTTTCTTGAAACACTATCCAGAGCCTTCTTCCAGCTGTTTATAGTCGTTGACGTCACCCCCTTGGCCTCGTGGTCGCGGAAGGACTGCTGATAACTCTCTTTTTGTTCGCCAACCACCGAAGGGGAGACGTCGTAGAAAATGGGCATGATTGTCCTGTCATACTCCACCATTTTCTCTACCTCCTCCAGACAACTCTTACTGGAAGCGAAATCTTTGGAGAGGATGGGAATGCAGATCTCCGTGTGCCTAATCACTTGTAAGATCTTAGGCATGATATGTTCTCCGATCTCGATCCCACGATGATCGATAAATGCAATGATCCCTGAATCAGCGAGGTCTACGTAGAGAAATTCAACGAAGCCCCCCCGAACATCTCCTCCTCTGAAACTGAGAAAGGCTTCGTAGCGGCAAACATCGGGCCATTTAGTTGATGGAAGCCCCGAGTGGTTATTGCAGATATCCATGAGTGAGAAGCTCAAGGAAAGGCGTAAAGACCAGGTATTTCTCGGACGGGGGGACAACTGGGAGATCGCTCGAGGAAGAGAAGAAGCTAACAGACCTGCTCCGGTCTAAGAAGCTTACATGCCAAAGCTATGGAATCTCGACTTCGAGCTAGGGTATTCCAATGAGCAATAGAAAAGACACCTCTAGGTTAATAATGTTAAAATCGAGCTGTACAGTCCCTTTTTCAGACTGTTGATCAGATTACCATTATTCCTAGTAAAAGGGCGTTCAAAAGTTCGTCATTTCACATGGCGAGGCGAGGTGTGCAAGTTTGTCAAAAGGGACGGTAATTGACCCAAAAAAAAAAAAAAAAAAAAGGAAAATCGGAACTTGATCCTGTTGGCAAAAGCATTACGGGTGCGTTTGGGAGTAGCTTCTCAAGGATACTTTGAAGCCCGAAAGATCTTTGGGCCAAGGATGGGGTGTTTAGCAAAAAAATTTCAAAGCCCCTTTGCAAAATGTCATACTTCACAAGGCTGAAAGCCTAAGGCAGGTTGGGGGCTGCCTTGGGCTTTTAGCATATCGAGAATGCTGAGCTGAGGGGCAGCGAGGTCATCTTCTTCTTCTTCTTCTTCCGCGAGCGGTCGCCGACGAAGGGCAGGCAATCACCAGCAACCGTTGCCCAGACGATTGTCGTCGAGGGTGGCGCAACCTCCGCGCCATTTGGGTCGTGGCGAGGTATGGGTTGCTGCGATGTAGATCTGGGGTGGCAGGGTTGTGGGAGGACCTTGCTGCCCCCGATCTGGGTCGCGCGACCTTGTCGCCCCCGGATATGGGTCGCAATGGTGTCGTGCGACCTCCCGTGACCTCGCCGCCCTAGATCCGAGGCGGTGAGGTCGTGCGGCTGGGGCGGCAAGGTCGCGCGACCTGCCGTGACCCGGATCCGGTGCGGCAAGGTCCTCCCGCGACCTCGACACCCCGGATCTAGGTCGCTAGAGGTCGAGGCGGCGTCGCGCGACCTTGCCGCCCCGGATCCGGGGTTGTCGGAGGTCGTAACGGCGTCGCGAGACCTTGTCACCCCAGATTCGGGGTTGTCGGAGGTCGTGGTGGCATGGTGCGACCTCGGGCGGCCTTTGCCGGTGGTCTTCGGGGCTTGGCGGGGTCACCGGAGGTCGCCCGCCGTCCAGCGACAAATTTCATTTGCGGCGGCCACCGCCCTTGCCGGTTAATTTTTTTATTTTATTTTTCTTTTGATAAATTTTTTTATCACAAAAGTCCTTTGTAAATGTAATTCTCCAAAACACCATTTCGCTCAAAGGTACTTCACAAAGGGCTTTCAAATTACAATTTACCAAATACAGTTTGCATTTTGGAAAACACCTTTAACTCAAAGGTGTTTGCATTTTTCTAAAAACTTTCCCTAAAAGCCTTCGAAACGCATCCTACCACTCCTCAATCGTAATGCGTCCCGCGGCGAAACTTTTGGAAGTGACTTTGCATCTCACCTCGAGGAGGCCTCTGGGGTGTTCTTTACCGACACCTTCCAGTTGGCGACGGACACGTTTCGATTCCTGGGTCCCTTGGGACACGTTTCACCCCGTGATTCGGACCGGGACCCAGCGGCACGAAGGGTGAGGCACATCATTACCAGTAGCTGGCGAACAATTGGGACCCTGATGGGCATAGCGGTCAATTCGCGTGTGGGCAAGCTTCGAGAGGAATAAAAAAATGGTCAACAATGTTGGAAGGGGTCTGCTGCATGATGGAAGGGACTATGCGTCCGTGGTGAGATCCACAGAAAAAAAATAGCAGAAAAATAACATAAGGGGTCTATTGGTGCATTTGGTTCAGCATTTTCAAGGGGCTTTCAGCCTCCAAAGGTCCTTGGGGAAATGCTGGATTGTTTGACAACAATTTTGAAGTAGCTTTCAAGTAAAAGTCAGCATTGGGAAGGTTGAAAACCCAATGTTAGTAAGAACTAGCTTTAAATTTTCAGCATTTAGCCAAATCTTGAAACGTAGCTTTTTCTTTCAAAACTATTCTCACTCATTTTTCATATTTCTGATTTTGCCCTCATTATTTTTTTTTAAATGCCAAAATGTGCTAAAAAAGTTAAATATATTTTGGTATTTAAAAAAATTATTTATATATTTGATTTTTTTAGCATTATTGTCAAAATTTATATTTAGAAAGTTGCATACATTATTTTTTTTTTCAATTTTAAACAAATAAAAATTAAAAAAATTTGACGAAGGATTTGGTCTTTTTTTTTTAATATATATATATATTATTTTTTTAGTATTATTGTCAAAATTCATATTTAAAAAGTTGTATACATTATTTATTTCAATTTTAAACAATTTAAAATTTTAAAAATTTTGTGAAGGGTTTGGTCTTTTTTAATATATATATATATATATATATATATATATATATATATGTATTTGATTTTTTAGAATTATTTTCAAATTTATATTTAAAAAGTTGCATGCATTATTTTTTCAATTTTAAGCAAATAAAAATTAATAAATTTCCACAAAGGATTTGGTCTTTTTTTTTTAAATTATATATATGTATTTGATTTTTTTTTAGAATTATTGTGAAAATTTATATTTAAAAATTTGCATAAATCAATTTTTTTTTTCAATTTTAAGCAAATAAAAATTTAAAAATTCCGATGAAGGGTTTGGTCTTTTTAAAAAAATTATATATGTATTCAATTTTTTTAATATTATTGTCAAATTTATATTTAAAAAGTTGCATATATATTTTTTTCAATTTTAAACAAGTAAAATTTAAAAAACTAATATTAATCACCCAAAGAGCTTTTCAAATGTATTTTTTTTTTTACCAAATAACATTTTTCTCAAAGTTGTTTCTCAAAGCATAGTTTACCAAACGGCATTTACATTTGCCTAAAGTCCTTTAGGCTGAACTTTTTGCATTTTTTCAATGAACTTTCAAATCTTTAAACCAAACGCATCCTATATAATCGTATTAGGATCTTTTTCTTTCACGAGAAAACATTTTTGTTTATTTTACAGCATTTGATTTGTTTAGAAAAAGGAATCAATGAAAAAAGCTTTCCTTATTAAGATTTAAATCAAAAAAATGATTTCAATTTGAAAGAATCAAAAAACATTTTTCAAGATAATTTTTTAATTAGGGTCCTTAGTTGATGAAATGTTAATTCTTATTAAAATAATATTTTTAAAAATCAAATTTTATTATTTTTTCCTTTCTTTTTCTTCACTCTTTTCTCCCTTTTCCTAAGTCATTCTTCTTCGCTAGCCGTGTGGCTTGGTGACGGCTGCTAGCTTAATGACTAGCCATAACTCAGGTTGACGAGCTCAAGATCCAAGTGAGCCCGAGTTGGTTGAGGCCACTGAGCGCAAGGCTAGCCAAATCTAGGCGAGCTTGGGGCTCACCAAATTGAGGTAAGCTCTTGATATCGACAAATAAAAAAGAAAAAAAAAAAAGGTAAATAATGAAAATGTACTTGATCAATTGGAAAGTCAGCCTCTTAGTTAAAACATAAATAACAACTTTAAGCATTTATTTGAGAAAATAAAGGTATTTTAGGTCATTTTTTCTTTAAAAAAGATAAACTTTTAAAAAGAAATCAGAAAAAGTAGTTTTTAAAATTTAAAATTAGTGGGGCGGAAACAAAAAAGAATGCCTGGCGGTAGGGGGCGAGCACGGGTAGCGGGTAGAACCGGGAACCGGAACCTCGGTCCGGTTCCCGGTTCTTAAAGGACCGGTTCCGGTTCTCGGTTCCATTTTTCGGGAACCGGCAATCCCGGTTCCGGTTCCGGTTCCAAGTGGAACCGAAACCGGAACCGGAACCGGCGCGGAACCGGAACCGGAACCGGTTAGGGTTCCAAAAGGAACCCCCCCCCCCCGCTCGGCGCTCCAAAGTTCCAAACCTCCAAGCTCCAGCCTCCTGTCCTCTGTATCTCCCTGCTCACTGCTCAACGCTGGCCACCGTCGCCGAACGTCGCTCGACGCCCGTCCTTCTGCTCGCGCCGCCACCGTCGCCGAACGCCATCGGACGCCTTGATCCCGACGTCGCTCGACGCCCGCATTCGCGACCGCCGAAGCCGACCGACCTTGACCGCGTCCACCGCTCGTGACCGGCCGTTGCCCCGAAGACCCTGACCGACGTCCCTGCTCGTGACCCACGCCGCTCGCGCCAGAAGCCCCGACGCCCCTGCTGCTGCAACGAACCAGAAGCCACTGTTTCGGCTGCGATTTTGACCCACGGGCCACGACGCCGTTGCTGGCTGCTGTCTCCGCCTCTGACCCGACGCCCCTGCTGCTGCAACGAACCAGAAGCCACTGTTTCGGCTGCGATTTTGACCCACGGGCCACGACGCCGTTGCTGGCTGCTGTCTTCGCCTCTGACCCGACGCCCCTGCTGCTGCAACCAGACGCCAGAAGCCACTGTTGTTTATGCGAAGTTTAGCTGGTATTCTCAAAAGGGTATTCAACGTTTTGGGATTTTCGTTCATCAGTATTGTTGAATTCATCCTGCGTAATCTGTTTCGGAACCTTGTAATTTTTGTCTAGTTTATTCACCATAGCTGATTTAAATGGATTTGATGGAACGCGAGTTTAGGAGCTGAGGGCCTGAGTATGTTGGCAGACGGCCGAAAATTTCTGAGGGGCAAGAAAGTCTTCTCTTTCGGTTTTTCATTATGTGCTAGTAATGTCAAGAACCACCTGCAGCTGCTAGTCTTCTCAAATCTTTGTGGCTAATTTAGTTATGGTCGTACCAGGAGGCTCTGTCTCCGCTTTTATCGATAGGTTAGAGCCATATTCACATTTCGTTCCTTAGAGGGTTTGCCTATATTTTTTTTTGTTAATTTGTCGTAACATATCAATGTTTATTGCTGTCCTTTTGATAGTAACATGGTTCCTTCGGACTCTTGAGTCCAGATGAGTCTGGTTCTGACTTGGCTGAATTCGTTATTTAAACTAATAGAAGTCTGATTATCTGGAAAATACTGTTGTGGCACTCCTCATTTTCAACAATGTTGCTTTAGTTTTATTGGGATCAGACCCTTCTTGATTCAAGCTTTTGTATAAAGTTTCGTGGATTATAGCAAATGAGGGATGCTTTCGCTGGTAGCTTTGCTCTTTCCACTTATGTCTGCCTATGTGCAAGGGCAGTCTTGTTTCCATACATGCTTTTACCTGAGAATGTATTGTTTGTGCTAGTGAACTGTATGCCGTGTGATTGACCCTGTGCATGTGTGTTTGTTTGCATGTTGATGAATAAAGAGGATCCCAATACCCTTCGATTGCAGAAGAAATAAAAAGTATCGCGAGTGCAGATCCAGTCCACCGAAAGCTTTTTGTCAAAGAGTTTATGAGCCTTTAAATGGTTGTTGTGATCTCACCATTGATAAGTTTAATGCATGGAAAAACATTGTTGTCAAAGAGTCTATGTTTTGTTTTATTGTTTTCATAGCTCGGGAAGTATATTTATGGCATGATTTTATTGTTTTATTGTTGTGATCTCACCATTGCGCGCACGTTATAGTTTCTTTTTGATAACGTGTGCGCACGTTATAGTTTTTTTTTGATAACGTGCGCGTACGTTATATTTTTTTTGATAACGTGCGCGTATGTTATAATTTTTTTTGATAATGTGCGTGTATGTTATATTTTTTTTTTTGGTAACGTGCACGTACGTTATAATTTTTTTTTTTTTGGTAATGTGCGCATACGTTATAGTTCAAATCTATAAATAAAAATAAAAACAAAAAAAGGAACGCGAACTGTTGGAACCTGGAACCGACCCTGGAACTGTGACAGGGTAGGTTCCGGTTCTCGCTTCGACGGGTAGGTTCCAGGTTCCTCATTTTGAGGAACCTGTACATGCCGGGTAGGTTCAGGTTCTAGACGGAACCGAACCGGAACCTGGAACCGCTCACCCCTACTGGGCAGCACCGCCTACTTTGGCAGGGAACTTGACCCTGCTTTGGAAGTAGTTTCAATAAGTTTTAGGACTTCAAGCTCGAATTTATCTTTTTGATTGGCTATATGAGATGTTCCGCAGCTAACATGATTCAACACGTTCGAGTGGACTTGAATTGAGGAGATACGACTAGATCCACATGTTCTTGCCTTATTTCGTCTTCAAGAGCTAAGGTTTCTTGCCTACGATAACGTTGTAAAATGGAGGCTTTTAAAAGTGCAATATTAAAAAAAAAAAAAAAAATTTACCAATCTCTCACGCAGACTTAATATGGTCATTTTTAAACATTTTTCTTCGGTAGTGGTCATTGTTTTTTCAATTATTTTGCTTTTTTAATGACCTATATATTATTAATTCATAAACAATTTACACATTTTCAAAATAGACTTCTTTTAGTAATCTCAAATAATTTATCTTCGGTAATGGCAACATTTTTATTAATTCACGAGTCGCATGCCTCATAAAAATTAATCATATTTTTTTCCAGAATTCGCGAGAACCTGTTAGATATGGGAAAAAAGGAGTCGACAAAGAGCATCTTTTTTTTTTGGTGGGATGGGGGGAGGAGTCGTCTTTGCCTTTACGTACAATACATTTTAGTAAGCAGAAAATATTTGCACATTGAATATTCCATTAAGCATAATATGTTGCTTAAAATAAATCGAGTTCTAATCAGAATAATTATGCATAATATAGCTAAAACGTTTCACTTTGAAATAGAATCTCCTTAAGGGTTGAAGCGGACAGCGCAAGGACATAAATAGTTGGAATAAATCTTAGGATTTCTCACTTAGATGGATCCCTTGCCTAGCTTGGCCCAATTCAATCCAACCCAACTTATTCAAAACCTACGAGAAGCGGCTTGTTCGTCTCTAAGTACTCGGACAATCCGGTAAGGTGCCGCGCATAGGATAATGCTGCAAAGTGTTGGTTTTCAATAAGCACAAGAATTTTTTTAAAAAAAATAGTATGCTTAATCTCTGACACAGCCTGCGTTTGGTCATTTTAAAACATTTTTTTTTTCCAGTAGTAGTAACTTTTAAATTATTTTCCTTTTTGAATAACTAATATTGTATAAATTAATAAGGGTGAAATTTTTATTAATTTGCGTGTCGGACGCCTCATAGAAATATGTGATCTATTTCCCAAGATTCGCGAGATCCTGTCGGATATGGGAAAAGAGGAGGGGACAAACAAAGAGCTGTCTTTGGGAAAGAGGGAAAGGTCGTGGGGGAGGAAAGCTCGTGGCTCTCCCTTGATCTTCTTCCTTTTGTGCACTGTGCAGCGAGTGAGCGACTGATGACGGTGAAAATCTTGGATTTGTCTGACGCATGCGAGAGATACTGATTTAATTTGGAGTTGCTTAAGAACTCAATTAACATGATCTTGAGTTCAGTATTGCTTATTGGAGGCCGAAAGCATACCAAAAATTGAGGATGCTTGATTTGCATCTTGTCTTTTAAATTTCACCATTAAACATCAGAGTTCAAATGTAGAGTGGCCCCGCCCACCAGATCAAAATTGTGGAGGCCATGGGCATGGTTGAGAGCTTAGAGACACAGGCCATGGTTGTGAGTTAGGAGTAAGAAAGCCCATCAGTGTCATTGAGCCAGTGTTAAATGGAGGAGCAGTCATAGATGATGTCGGTACATAGGCTGCGTTTAGGAACCACTTTGCCAAGTATTTTTGGGGGGCTAAAGGTCTTGAGCCAAAAAAAAAGGTGTTTGGGAACTGCTTTAGAAGTCCCATTAAGGTAAAACTGTCATTTGTAAGGCTGAAAGCCCAATGCAGTTCTTAGGCTGCCTCGGGCTTTTAGCATTCTCGGAAGCCCTGTGTGTACTATTCATATGTCTACTGTTCATCTTCTTCTCCAGCGGCGTGGCCGATTAGAGACGAGCTCGAGAGGTTGGTGACATCACGGTTGAGGTTAACGAGGTCGCAGCGACCATCACCGGCTAGTCGTGTGACCTTGGTGAGTCGCAACGACTGCTTGCGAGTCCCGGTGACTGCCAGCAAATCACGTCGCCGCGACCTCAGGCGCGACCCAGATCTAGGTCGCCAGAGGTCGCGTGACCTCGCGGCGACCGATGCGACCTTGCGGTGACCGGTGCGACCCAGATCTGGTCGCCGCAAGGTTGCACGACTTCCAGCGACTAGATTTGGGTCGTGTCGGTCGCCGCGAGGTCACTGGGTTGCCGTGAGGTCCTGTGACCTCCAATGGACCCAGATTTGGGTCACTGCGACCCTCGCCGGAGGATTGCTTGACGCGCCGCGACCTCTGGCAAGGCCGTGCGATCTAGGTCCTGCAACCCTCCGGCGAGGGTCACCGTGACGCTCGTCGAAGGGTTGCGCAACCCTTGCTGAACTGCCTACCTCTACTGGACATAGGCTGCGTTTAGGAACAACTTTGCCAAGTATCTTTGGGGGGCTAAAGGCCTTTGGGCCAAAAGAAAGGTGTTTGGGAACTGCTTTGGAAGTCCCATTAAGGCAAAACTGGCATTTGTAAGGCTGAAAGCCCAAGGCAGGTCCTAGGCTGCCTTGGGCTTTTAGCATTCTTGGAAACCTCGTGTGTATTGTTCATATGTCTACTGTTCATCTTTTTCTCCAGTAGCGTGGTTGATTAGAGACAAGCTCGAGAGGCCGATGAGGTCACAGCTGAGGTCGGCGAGGTCACGGCGACCATTACTAGCCAGTCGCGTAACCTCGGTGAGTCACGGCGACTGCTCGCGAGTCCTAGTGACTACCAGCCAGTCGCGTTGCCGCGACCCAGCTTTGGGTTGCGTGACCCAGATTTGGTCGCCGTGAGGTCGTGCGACCTCTGGCGACCAGATCTGGGTCGCGTTGGTCGCTGTGAGGTAGCGCCGCGAGGTCCTGCGACCTCCGGTAGACCCATATCTGGGTCGTCGTGACCCTCGCCGGAGGATTGCCCGACACGTCGTGACCTCCGGTGAGGCCACGCAATCTGGGTCCTACAACCCTCCGGCGAGGGTCGTCGTGACGTTCGCCGAAGGGTTGCGCAAGCCTCATCAAACTGCCTACCTCTGTCGGACCACCTACCTCTGTCGGACGGCTTGCATCGGATTGCCTGCCTATCGCCGGACCGCTTGCTCCTCGCAGCAACTACTTGTTCTTAGCCGGCCAACTCTTTTTTTTTTTTTTTTTTTTTTTTTCATGAATAACAAAAGCCTTTTGCAAATATAATTCTTCAAAACACCATTTTACTCAAAGATACTTTGCAATGGACTTTTACAATACAATTTACTAAACACAATTTGCATTTTGAAAAATACCTTTAACTCAATGGCTTTTGCATTTCTCCAAAAGCCTTTCCAAACGCACCCATAGACTTATTAATAACTTCATGGCATTAAGCATTGTCGAGCACTAAAAGTGAGAAAAAGAAAAAGAATGAAGAAGAAGACGATCGGAACTTGGAAAAAAGAGCAAAAAAAAAAAAAAAAAAAAGGACTTGGACAAGAATGCCCTCGTCATAACTTGAAAAATGCCCTTCCGGCCTTATTTAACACTAAGCTGACTGATTTAGGGCTACTTTATGCCACCTTTTAAGAAAATAAACTCACCCTCATTGAAAACTTTCCTTATTTTATAAGCAATAACAGACAAATAGAGCCCACTAAATCACCAAGTCAGACAGTTTTCAAGTTATATTTTAAAAGAAATTCTGGGATATGATCAATTGGAGAAAATATTTAGTATTTTGTAAGCGTCACGCCACGTAAGCAGTTGATGTGACGTTTATTGACGTTCAATCATAAAATATATTGTTCTTATATTCATTGACTAATACTACAAGTATAAGTCCCAATTTTTACCTCATATTGACTCATTTTTGTATAATATAATTTTTTACTTGTATTGACAATTACCTCTAGGCTAGTCAAATAGGTGGATCAAATCAAAAATAATCCTACTGAAATTAACCCATTTTCGATTACTAAGGTTTGCCTCAATTGCCACCCTTCCCATATGGGAAGAGGGAGATAGAGGATTCGAATCCCCACCTTCTTAGAGGGTTTCGAGTGGGGACGATTTGGTTTCAGGTGTGGTTTTCGACTTCTACTTCCTGCAAGAAGGCATGACAAAAATTTGAGAGTGCAGGTTAGTGTCAGAGTAGAGTAGAACTAACAAAAACAAAAAAAATTAATGCGTTCAACTTGTATTGACCTATTTTTATGTAATACAATTTTAACAACCCAAACTCAACTCAAACCTTGACCCAACTCATATTACTAAAACACATCCATATTCATACTAAAACATTTAGCCTACTTTAAGCTCTTCATAAGAATATGTTATTTAGACAGATTTTTTTTATCAAATTAAGAAATAAATTAACTAAATAAAATTCATTATAAACAAAAGAAGAACATAAAAAAACCCTAAAGATTGAAATGCATTTATAGAACTAGAAAAGTATGCATTGGTTCTTACCAAACATACTTTTCTAGTTCTAAACCTTTAAATTTTATTAATTTAGTGCTAAATTTTTGACGATTTGCAAATTTAGTCATTATGGTAATTTTTTACTAGAAATCACTAGTGTGGACAATTTTTATAATTTTATAAAAAATTCTGAATTTTCATAATATTTTCTTCTCTATTCTTTCTAAGCTTGGCAAGGGTTGGTGACCCTCACCGGCCACAAGCAAGTGTTGGTGACCCTCATTGGCTGCGAGAGAGTGTTGAGCTCTCGCCTAGATTTGGGAAGAGTCATAAAGCCCTCACTAGTCATAGGCAAGGGCACTGTTGGTAAGGGCTTGCACCCCCTGCCCAGTGGTTGATGAGGGTCCGAGGCCTAGCCTGGTGTCGGTTAGGGTCGGCAACCTTCTTCGGACTTCTCATGAAAAAAGAAAGGAAAATAAAGAAAGAAAAAGAAATAATAAAAGGGCGTGCATGGTTGCACTTTTATTTTTTGTTCATGAACAGATTTTCTGTTTTTTTGTTCCCGGGAACAAAAAAAGAACATAAACGCGTTTGTTTGCGTTTTTGTTCCAAATCTTTTTTTTGTTCCCGGGAACAAAATTGGAACAGAAACGAGAAACAAAAAAAACTTGTTTCTGGAACAATTTTTAAGAACAATTTTCTCTCTCCTTTCTTTTCTTCTCTTTCTTTTCTTCTTCTTTTCTACTTCTTTTTTCTTTAGCTGGTCGCCAGCCTCGTCGCCAGCCTCGGCCATGGCCAGCGACGGGTAGTCGAGGGCCAACAAATCAAGAGAGGACATTAGGCATCAAATGGGCTTATGTGTCCCTTAGGACGATAGACACATCATGAGCCTAAATTGAGCCCTGGAGAGCAAGCCAATAGATGGTCCAATAAGAAGATAGCAAGTGTTCTCTTAGGATCCTAGGCATGCCACCTTGCAAAATAGGCTTGTCACCTCGATGCCATAGCCGTGCTACTCTAAGAAACGTGATTGGACCATTTGGATGAGTAATGATGAGGCTGGTGCCTATAAATAGATGGAGGCCCCATTCATTTCCATCATTGGAACCCCTTTGCCATTCACACACCATTCTCCCCTTTCTCTCCATTCTTTTGGCCTTGCACCATCGCCCAATCAAGTTATCCAAGCTAGTTCTTGAGGTTTGTCAAAATAAGTAAGGTTCCTCTTTCTTCTCTTGGAAAGTAGATTTCGTTGTTGAGGCTAGCTAAGTGCTCACTCTTCAAGCTATGGGTGGTGTGTGAAGTCTTTTGTTTGGTTTTACTTGCAATTGTGTTTGGCCATGTGCTTATGTCATGTACGTTCGGAAATGAAGTCGAGGTTCACTCGGATTGAGTTCATCGCAAGGCAAAGCCGTCCAAACCATAAGGCCTTGAATCGGCATAAATAGTGTACTGGTTCTGAATCTCGATTGGTGCAGGGATTCCCTAAGGTCGCAAGATCCTTGATCGGTACAAGATTTGCCCAAATCCATGAGATCTTGGCAAGGCACAAAAGGGTGCCGATTCTAGGGTTTAATTTGGTGCGGAGACCTTGCGCTTGATGTTGAATCAAACCAAGAGCCAATGATCATTCACGGTACGTGGTATGTTCACATTGGGTTGAACCAAGGTCCCTCAAGCTTAGGATCTTCACCTAAGCGAGGTGTACCCAAGCCTCAAGGTCACGGATCAGCATTGAGGCATGCTGTTTTAGAGCCTTATCTGGTGTGGGGATCGATGCTAAGTGATCAGTTCAAGTTACAGACCAAGGATCGTTTCGGGCATGTTTATTAGAGTAGTGCAAGAACTCATGGCATGCACGACTGAATGAGGATGCCTTTGGGCCATGCATGAGTTGATTAAGAGAAAAGATAAGAACTGACTTGTGTGATGCACTTGTGTGTGTGCACTTAAAGAGGAAAAAGCGCTTGTCATCACATAGCGTTGGTGGTGATGCCTTGTTCATTGAATGGGATGCCTTAGTTGAGTTAAGAAGCCCCTAAAAGTATGGGATGTCTGACTTGATGGCCGAATGCCCTAGTTGAGCCAGGAAATCCTTGAAAGTATGAGAAGCCCTTAAGAGTGAGGGATGCTTGGCCTAAGGCCGGATGCCTAGCCCGCAGCTGGAAGCCCTTGAAATTATGGGAAGAACCGTTTATACGATTAATGAACTTATTGAACATGTTACTATGTGCTATTGATAAGCTTTTTTGGTGAAATGACTTATTTGGTAAGTTAAAAGTGGATCACATACTAATAGTCCATAGGTGGTAATAGACTTGCGATTGATTTGCTAGTGACATTGTTTGCGAGTGCTGTACTTGCTGAGCTTTGATGATGAGATACTTTCCTAGTAGAGAATTATGAATTTTACTTATTGAGTTTCCCTAAAACCCACCACTCATCTTTCAGTCCTATAGGCATGGAAGTCTCACGTCAGTTTTGGGAGCTGCAGTCATGCTAGAAGAGATAGGAATTCCCTTGGCTTATGTGCAAAACTTGTACTGTCGTGTATAAAGAAAAGAGGGCCCGTAGATAAAGGTCTTGTAAAAGTAGTTATAATATAAATCAGTGGAGGTTGGGACACCTAGAGTGCCATAATTTGGCACGGAGGGACACTTAAGTGCCATAACTTTGAAATGGTACACTTAAGTGCCAATATCGGAGTAAAATGGAATACTTAAGTGCCATTCCGGCGAAAATCCGGCCAAATGGCTGACGTGGCAATTTTCCGGCAAGTTTGGTCCAAAACGACATCGTTTTGCACACTGACGTGGCGAGAAAATGCAAAAACGACGTCATTTTCGTGTCGACGTGTAAATAATAATATAAAAATAAATTAAATTAGATTTAAACTTAATTTTATTTAAAATATTCAAAAAAATTTAAAAAAATTAAGAAAAATTTAAAAAATAGAAAAAATAGAAAAAAATAAAAAGGAGGGTGGGGGAGGTCGAAGGGGGTGGTTGAGGGTTGAGCCCTCACCACCGCCGCGTCCCCGCCGTCGCCGGGAAGGGCCGGCGACGGAGGGGGAAGGGTCGGCCGGGGTCGTCGGCCCCCGGCCAGCCGGTGGCGAGGGCTGCGAGCCCTCGTTGGATCGTGGCAAGGGCCGTGACCCTCGCCCTAGATCGGACGAGGGCTCGCGGGCCCTCGCCGCCGCCGGTGGCCGGCCCTTCCTAGCGGTGGCGGGGAGGCGGCGAGGGCCCGTGATCCTCGCCCCACGCGAGCCCTCCCCTAGATCCGGGGCGAGGGTCGTGGCCCGCGCCCGGATCCGGGGCGAGGGTCGCGGCCCTTGCCCAGTCCGGTGAGGGATCGCGGGCCCTCGCCACCTCCCCGTCGCCGCAAGGAAGGGCCGGCAACAAAGTGGGGAGGGTTGACCGGCCTTGCCAGCCCCGGCCAAGGCCGGCGAGGCCGGTGACCGGCGGCGAGGGCTGCGAGCCCTCGCCCGGATCCGGGCGAGGGTTGCGGCCCTCGCTGCGATTTGGCGAGGGCTCGCGGCCTTTGCCATCGGTTGGCCGGGGGCCGGCGACCCCATTTGACCCTCCCCCTCCGTCGCCGGCCCTTCCCGGCGACGGTGGGGAGGCGGCGGCGGCGAGGGCTCGCCCTCGGTTGCCCCCTTCGACCTCCTCCCCCCCCCCCCCTTTTATTTATTTATTTATTTAATTTATTTAATTTATTTAATTTTTTAAAATTTTTTAAATTTTTCTTAATTTTTAAATTTTTTGAATATTTTTAATAAAATTAAGTTTAAATCTAATTTAATTAATTTTTATATTATTATTTACATGTCGACACAAACGGCGTCGTTTTTGCATTTTCTCCGCCACGTCGGCGTGCAAAATGATCTTGTTTTGGACCAAACTCGCCGGAAAGTTGCCACGTAAGCCATTTTGCCGGATTTTCGCCGGAGTGGCACTTAAGTGTTCCATTTAATTTTGAAACTTGCACTCAAGTGTACCGTTTTGAAGTTATGGCACTTAAGTGTCCTCCCGTGCCAAGTTATGGCACTTGGGCTGTTCTTCTGCCTAAATCAGTGTGTTCTATGTAATGTATCTCATAGTCTTCCAGCTATTGTTTGTCCGGGGAGTTGTTTATTCACGTTTCCGCCTGTGCATGATACAAGATAAAAAGAATCGGAATGGCGACGAGTCTGGGATGTTGCGAAAATAACTTTTGTCGCTCATGACTGTGGAGATGAAGTTGGGGTCGTGACATTAATTCTTAACCTATTTAAGAAGAGTTAAAAATTTATTTCTTAACACACTTAAGCTTGTTTTTTAAATCCAAGGCAATCCAATTATGACCTGCACTATTAAATATGGATTAAAGACCTATTTTGCCACCTCTAATTATAGCCAACTCTGGTAGGGAACTTGACCCCGCTTAAGATGCATGTAAGTAGTATGGGTAAGTTTTAGGACTTGTAGCTCAAGTTATCTTTTTGATTGGTTGGATGAAAGGAATTCCATAGCTAATCCAACCCAAGTAAAATGATTTAAAACCTCCTTAGGACTTGAATTGGGGAGATACCACTAAATTTGTTGGCGTGAGTTGTCAAATAAGATTAATTGGAAAAATTGTAGGGCTAATTAGTTGCTATTAGTTGCTAAGTGTTGTATATTATATTGAGAATCGACTTGATTCATAACCTAAGATAGTGCATAGCCTAGAATAGTTTTTTTGGTAGTTTTTTCTTTTTACAACTATATATATTTTGTACTCATTCGGAAAAGGATATTGAAAAACATCTCTATTCAGCATGGTGTGACAACCCAATTTGCGAGTCTATTTTCAATGAAATGAAATGGTCTTTTCATCGATGCGCCTATAGTCTTTTTCTCTGAGTTGATTACTCATGAGATAACTAATCTATCAGGTGAAGCCATTAAGGAATATAAATGCGACAGACTTGAGAATTTGATCAGAAATCGGCTGCTCGACCGTGCTAATCTGCAAGGGTCAATACGTCACAATTAAAATCAATTAGAGACTGGAGATAGGTCGATTCGATTTTAGGAACGTCCACTCATCCTTGTTATGAAATACATGAATAAATAGAATACATGAATGAATATTAGAAAGTATTTGAGGACATTATATTCATCTTTAATGGTTTGAATGTACTTAATTATGGTACATTTTGTATAATATATTCTAAGTACATCTCCTTATACAATGAACGTTCATCTCCCTTATCCAGTACATGTATCATTCGATACATTGATATTAATGATACGTACATTCTTGTTCTCCTATAAATAGGAGTTTAGTTTTAATGTACAATAGAACAACAATCACAATATAGTGAAATATTTGACTTTCTCTACTATCTCTAGTGTTCACTTACTTTCTCTTCTCAATCTCTTTTCTATTATATATTCGCAACGCAATATTTTACAACACGTTATCAGCACGAAGATCTACCGACTAAGTAAGTAACTTTTGCAAGCACAAAGATCTACCGACTGAGTAAGTAATTTTTGCAAGCACAAAGATCTACCGATTGAGTAAGTAATTTTTGCAAGGTGGGTATTATTTTTATTAATTAACTTATACTTCATCTTCTTCTATCAATTCTTCATTTTTATTTTTAGGCCCGAAGCCAAATTTCAAATCTAAAAGTATTATTCTGCTCTTGAAGTAGCGGTGGATATTTGGAAATCCTTTTAATGAATTAAGGATTTATTTTTGCAAGGATTATGGCAAATATTGAAAAGTCTAAATTCCACATCCTGGAAGTGAGTGGAAAGAATTATCTATCCTGGTGTCTTGACATGGAAATGCATCTCCAAGGGCAAGGTCTCGCTAATACAATTACGGAGGATGGAACCTCAAATGAAAATGATAAAGCAAATGCGCTGATTTTTATTTGCCGTCATTTGCATGAGAGCCTGCAGACTCAATATTTATCCGTTCGATACCCGCATATCTTGTGGAGGAGGTTGAAGGATAGGTATGATCATACCAAAACTGTTATCCTCCCTCAAGCACAATATGATTGGCAAAATCTCAGACTGCAAGATTTTAAATCAGTGTCTGACTATAATTCTACTTTATTTGATATCGTTTCTCAGTTTGAGTTATGTGGTATCAAACTCGCTAATGCGGAATTGTTAGAGAAAACTTTCTCCACCTTCCATGCTTCAAATATTGTATTACAATAGCAATATCGGCAGCGTCAGTTTGCCACATACTCTGAATTAATTTCTGTGCTTCTTACTGCAGAGCAAACTAATGAATTGCTGTTAAAAAAATCATGATCTTAGACCTGTTGGCTCAAAAGCATTGCTTGAAGCACATGCTAACTTTGAGAAAAATACTGGTCATTTTAAGGGCTATAAGCGTGGGCAAGAACATAATCCTAAAATGGATGGCAAGAAATTTAACCGCCCTAGAAAATCAAACTTTGGCCTGAATCATGGCAAAGAAAAGAAGCCAAAGAAGGTGATTAATGAAAGTATTTATCATCGCTATGGCATGAATGGGCACTGGTCACGTACCTGTCGTATGCCAAAATATTTTGTTGACCTATACTAGGCATCTTTAAAGAATACGGACCACTGTTGAGGCCAACAATATCTTTGTTGGTGGGACTCCTCTTGCTCCTGAAGTAGCAGATGCATCATTGGATGTCTCTGATTTATTTGAGGACCTCTGATTAATTTGATGAATCATATTGGTGGATGATAATTTGAACTTTGAATTTTATGTTGTTTCGCTTTAAATGTATTACTTTTTTATCGTTCTTTATGAAATGCTTATGAACCTTATATAATACTTATTTTTGAAATTTTATTCGACTATATAACTAATATGCAACTTTTATGATACTTGACACCTGAAGTTGTCAATATAAATGCAAATGGAAAATACCGAGAAAAAGGAAGATGTTTGTTTGCTTGATAGTGCAACAACACATACTATATTTCGTAGTAGACACTTTTTCTAAAGTATGACATTGCGTAAGGCACAAATCTATACAATATCAGGTCCTGTTCCAATTATTGATGGTTTTGGGAATGCCACAATTATTTTGCCAAATGGCACCATACTGCATATTGAGAATGCATTTCTAAGCATTAGATCCAAAAGGAATTTGCTCAGTTTTAAAGATGTACACCGTAATGGGTACCATATTGAGATTGTTTATGAACACGATAAGGAATATATTGGCATTTCCTCTTATAAGATGGGCCTGAAGACCATCCATAAGAAGCTAGAAGCTTCTTCTATGGGTTTGTATTGTGCCATGATTAAGGCTGTTGAAACCTACGCCACCACATCCTGGAGATTGGTAAGCCCTGATCAGTTTGGAATGTGGCATGATCGCCTTGATCATCCTGGCGCTTCAATGATGCGTAGGATAATTCAAAATACAAAAGGGCACCCTTTAAAGGATATAAATGTATTGTTGTCCAAAGATTATAATTGTGAGGCTTGCTCATAAGGAAAGCTCATTATCAAACTTTTTATAACAAAGGTTAATTTTGAATCTCCTTTATTCTTACAAAGAATTCGGGGTGATATTTATGGACCAACACAACCACCAAGTGGACCATTTCAATATTTTATGGTACTAGTGGACGCATCTTGTAGATGGTCTCATGTTTGCCTATTATCTACGCGCAATGTCATATTTGCACGTTTATTTGCATTATTATCATTTCCAGTGTGGTATACCGATAGGATCAAAAGATATTATTCCTCGAAAATGAAGGGGAAAGAATCAGGAATCCACTCCAGAAGAGCCTGGCGTTGTGCTTGCTCCCAAAGAGCTTATTGCCCCTGAAGAGGCGCAAACCCATGAAATGAGCACTAGCCCCAGGAATACTGAAAATTCCATTACATATTGTAATGAAATTTGGGATCAAATGAAATCATGATGATTTTTGCATTCTCGCTTGCTCATAAAATTATGGATGATGATTGTGAGCCGCAATCTATTATTGAATGTTGTCAAAGGCAAGATTGGCCTAAGTGGGAGGAATTAATTAAAGCTGAATTAGCTTCCCTAACTAAATGAGAGGTTTTTGGACCTGTAACTCGTATCCCCGATAATGTAAAACCTGTTGGATATAAATGGGTATTTATCCGAAAACGAAATGAGAAAAACGAGATTATCAGGTATAAAGCCCGACTCGTTGCCCAAGGATTCTCCCAGAGACTTGGGATTGATTATAATGAGACATATTCACCTGTGATGGATATGATTACATTTCGTTTTCTCATTAGCCTAGCAATCTTTGAAAGATTGGAAATGCGTCTTATGGATGTTGTGACGGCATATTTATATGGCTCATTAGACTCTGATATTTATATGAAAATTCCTGAGGAATTTAAAATGCCTGAAGCATGCACTCCCCGCAATTTATTCTCAATAAAATTGCAAAGATCCTTATATGGGTTAAAGCAATCCGATCGCATGTGGTATCAACGCCTAAGTGAGTACCTAATTAAGGAAAGGTACAAGAATGATCCTATCTGCCCATGCGTGTTTATTAAGAAATAAAAAACCGGATTTGCTATTATAGCAGTTTATGTCGACGATATAAATTTAATTGGAACTCCAGAAGAGTTAGCTGAAACTGCTGAATATTTGAAAATGGAGTTTGAAGTTAAAGATTTGGGTAAAACTAAACTTTGTCTTGGTCTAGAGCTTGAGCATAAAGCAAATGGAATAATCATCCATCAATCAGCATACGTTGAAAGATTACTTAATGTTTCAACATGGACAAAGCTCACCCATTGAGCACCCATATGATTGTAAGGTCTCTAGATCCCCAAAAAGACCCATTTTGTCCTAGAGAATTTGATGAAGAGATACTTGGTCTTCAAGTACCATATCTCAATGCAATTGGGGCTTTGATGTACTTGGCACAATGTACGAGACCATATATCACTTTTGCGGTAAATTTATTGGCACGTTTTAGTTTTGAGCCAACTCGGAGACATTGGAATGGAGTTAAACATATTTTCCGTTATCTTCGAGGAACCATAGATTTGGGATTATATTATTCCAAGGATTCCACTAACTCTGCTTTAGTTGGATATGCTGATGTTGGATATAGATCCGATCCACATAAGGCTCGCTCTCAAACCGAGTATTTATTTTGTTATAACGGCACCGCTATTTCTTGGCGTTCTACGAAGCAATTGCTAGTAGCTACATCTTCTAATCACTCTGAGATTATTGCTTTATATGAAGCTGGAAGAGAATGTGTTTGGTTAAGATCCATTATAACACATATTCATAATTCTTGTTGCTTAATGCCGGTTACAAATTCTCCCACTATAATTTATTAAGATAATGCTGCTTGTGTTGCACAAGTCAGGGGAGGATATATCAAAGGTGATAGGATCAAGTATATTTCGCCGAAATTTTTCTATACTCATGAACTTCAAGAAAGTCGACAAATTGATGTTAAACAGATTCGATCCATAAATAATCTTGCAGATCTTTTTACCAAATCATTGCCAACATCAAGTTTTGAGAAATTAGTATATGGCATTGGTATGCGGCGAGTTCACAAGATGCAAGATTGATTAACCCCAGCAGTAGCTACATGACTCAATTTAGGGGGAGATATTATGAACTGTATATTGCAGCATAGATATGCAGCATGTTCACAAGATGCAAGATTGATTAGCCCCAGCAGTGGCTACATGGCTCAATTGAGGGGGAGATATTATGAACTATATATTGTAGCATTGATATGTGGCGAGTTCACAAGATGCAATAATGATTAGCCTCAGGAGTGGCTATATATGCATTGCATTCTTTTTTCTTTATGTCCGGTTTTTTTCCCATAGGGTTTTTCCGGCTTAAAGTTTTTAATGAGGCAATTAATGCATTCATAAACGGGAGAGATCATAACATTTGTGCTCTGCACTCTTTTTCCCTTTTGTCCGGTTTTTATCCCACTGGGTTTTTCCGGCTTAAGGTTTTTAATGAGGCAGTATCATTCGATGCACATTTGTAATGAATATGATGAATATTCAAGGGGGAGTGTTATGAAATACATGAATGAATATAATACATGAATGAATATTCATAACATTCATCTTATCTAATGTACTTATTATAGTACATTTGTATCATATATTCTAAGTACATCTCCCTATACAATGAATGTTCATCTCCCTTATCTAGTACATGTATCATTCGATACATTGATATTAATGATAAGTACATTCTTATTCTCCTATAAATAGGAGTTTAGTTTTGGTGTACAATAGAACAACAATCATAATATAGTGAAATATCTGACTTTCTCTACTATCTCTAGTGTTCACTTACTTTTTCTTCTCAATCTCTTCTATATTATATATTCGCAACGCAATATTTTACAACATTTGAGATATTTTATTTGATTTTCTACCCCCACTCTCCGGCTTCTCTCACACGCCAACTTCACCGATTCCCCCGACCCCTTCTATTTCTATTTCTCTTTCATTTCTATTCCTTCGAAGCTCAACCCCTCCCCTCCAATACTGCCGCTCCACCACCTGCTACCATTCCCCTTTTTCGTGTCTCCCCTGCAGCTGCCGTGAAATCACCACTGCTCCATTTCCACCGAGTCAAACCCAATAGCGCCTCACGAAGTCAACTCCACCACTTCGTCCCCTATCCTAGCATCAAAACCACCGCCCAAAGTTGCTCCTTCGCTGGTTCTCTTCACGCACGGTCCAGCCCAGTCCAACGTCCATCATCGAGCAGCCCTCCTAACCTCCAGTCCAGCCCGCAATTCAGCCTTAAAACAAGCATAAGCTAGCCCGCTCGGACCGACCAGCGGCCCTCCACAGAAGCTAGGTCGAAGCTCAACCCTAGCTGAGTCGTCTTGGACCGTTTTTAGCTCGGTCTGAGCTCCCTTTGACATCGTTGTAGACCCGAGACTTGCTCGCCATTGTGCCGCCGTCGCCGTGAACTCTTTAGTTCACTAATAGTGTGAGTTAGCCTCCTAAACCTTACTTAGGGGTTAATTACACCTATTAAGGATTAGTTTAGGCTTAAGCATGTTTAGTAGTTAATTTAGTTAGAGTAAATATTAGTTAGTTAGTTAGTTTAGTTGAGTGAATTAGGTAGTTAATTTAGTTAGGTGAATTAGTTAGACTATTTAGTTAGTCATTTACATTAAATTAGCTAGAATGGTTAGTTTAAGGAGTTAGCTTAGTAGATTAATTTAGTTAGTGCACTTAGGTGATTAGTGGAGCTTATGTTAATTTAATTTAGTAGTTTAATTTAATTATTTTTCAATTATTTAATTAAATTGTAATTTATTTAATTATTTATTATTTTCTAGAAATTATCTTTGGGATAGCGGTCGTTTAGAATTTCGTGTTGATTGCCGTGGTGTAACTAGTTTGTGCAATTGAGTGATGATTGCTAATTTTGAGTTATTATTTCAAAATTATGAAATTTTGGTATTTAATTAGAAAATACCCGGTGTCAGGTTTTGATACCGAAAATGTTTTTAAGTACTATATTAAATAGTGGGATTTTAAAAGGAAGGATATCAATTTTTATGGTTCAATTTGACCATGTACCAACACAAGATTATTTTACCGAGTGTTTTTAATAGGAAGAAAATAGGCCAAGTACATTATCTTAATTGGGGCATTTGAGTGCAAAGCACAATATCCTTGGCCGGGATTGGGTGTATGTGTGATGGTTATGAGAACTCGTCACTCGATATGCGTCGGGTGGACGTTACTCCTAAATGGAATGCTCCTAATAATGGATGCCGGATTATGGTAAAGGCCGGACTGATGCTCTTTTGGGAATGCCGTCTTGGGGTAGACGTTGCCGTGCTCAAGGGATGAGATGATGCCTAGTTATGCTAGAAAATCACCAAACGTCGAGTAGGCCGTGCCTGTGGGGCAGTAATTACTTGCAACGTATGAATGGGTGTTTTAACTGCGCCTAATTATGAGACAAAATCGTGTGGCACGGAATGAGACGTATCATAACAATTTGGCCTTATAATCGGGAACCCTGTGATTGATTGAGATATAAGTGAGACGTTCCAATTATTGATTGCATTTATTTCATTTATAAATGTTATATGAGATGTACTGACGTGCAGGGAGGTGCTGAGGCGAGGTAAGTCTTCTGTAATGTGTGATTAGACTGCCTCTAGGTGTATTACCTTCCTAATCAGGGTTTATGGCGTGAACTCACTGAGATATTGTCTCACCCTGTCGTGGTTTAACTCTTTTCAGGTCCTTAGATGGAGGCACATCATGTGCGTTACGGGATCCCAAGGGAGGTAGACTTCCAGTGCTCCTATTTCCCAGTTCCCGGAACCAGCCTGACCCGCGAGCTTGTTGAGTCCACCGTTTGGGTCGATGAGGGCCTACCTCACTTGGTACCTTATCGTTTCAAGCCATGGTACCTTCACATGCCCGATGGGAGTCGGGAGGGTCCTCTAGGTGGTTTTGACAGGCCTCCCTTAGGACTGAGGAGTGGGAGATAGGGCACCCTTTGGATATTGACACTCCTAATGGTGCTATGGAAGACCCGAAGCCGGAGATTGGAGAGTCCAGAGTTTAGGTGGCTCTCTAGCCCTTTTTAATCTAGACTTCTGTACATAGACCTTAGAGTTGGCTTCTGTGTATAAACTAGTTTGTTTATATAGTGTGTTTGTTTAAATTGGTTGTCCTGCTTTTTTATCCTATGTCGATTGTTGTCTAGGGATTGTTTAATTCGCTTCCGCATGTGCATTTAAAATGAATAGGTCGGCGATGCGTCCTGGGAACGTTGCAATTTTATCGACCACCGAGGGATGTGCGTGCGCTCGAGGTTCAGGGCATGACACATGGCATTGGAGCAGAGATCTTAGGGTTTTTTGCTATGATCAAACCTCATAACAAAAATTAGAATAGGGAGGAACTAGACCTAATTAGAAACCATGTTAGAAACAACTTATTTAGTGGTGTACCAACAAGGCGAGAGTCCTTCTACAACCACCATCCTTGAGGATTTAATGAACCGAATCACACAAGTCCTAACCAAGAATTAGACTCAAATTTAGGCATCAAACAATAATTCTTCTACTACATAGATTAGCATTAAGTTGGACGACACCAACTATGCCATATGGTCCTAAGTTGTTGAGATGTATATCTACGGTAAAGACAAGTTGGGATATATCGATGGGGACTTTCCACAGCCTCAACCAACAAATCCAACCTTTAGGAGATGAAGAACTGAGAATGCAATTGTGAGGGGATGGTTGATTAATTCCGTGGACCCAACCCTGACAAGCAGTTTTATTCATTTTCCAAACGCAAAAATGGTATGGGATTTGATTTTTATAGGGTTTTTATTTATTTATTTATGGAACTAACATCTCTCAAGTGTATGATTTGAAAAGACGTGTGACTACAATGAGACAAGCTAGAGGGCCGATTGAAGCATATTATAACGGTCTTCAAGGTTTATGAAAAATTGACTTCCGTCGCCTTGACCCAATGGAATGTCCCACTGACATAGAGAGCTATAACTCAGCTATACAGGAAGATGGAGTCTACATTTTTCTTGATGGGTTGGATGATCATCTGGATAAGATATGGGCCAATGTGCTTTAGATTCAACCATTTCCTACGATTGAACAAGCCTATGCTCATGTCTAAAGGGAGGATGTAAGACAAGCCGTTGTGATGCCAGGCACGGAATTTACACATGCTGGTGCCGTGGGCTCCAAAGGAGTCAAGATGGAACCTCAATGACCATTGATGCTCTAGCTATTCAAAGCTGGTTCTTCCTTTCTGGGAGGTGGAAAGATGAATACAACCTCAAAGCCCAAGGCACAATCGGAAGGAGGCTGTACACATGTGATGTTCGGATTTTTTTGCTCGACAAAATAGTGAGCCCCAAATGTTTGATGGTCCATGTTACGTTAGTGAGCTTGCCGTCGGACTACGCCATCCGCATTGTTGTGGCGTCATCACTGAGAGATGCCATTTTCACCTCATCCGAGGACATGTCTGCATCACCAAGTCGCCGTCGCTACCTCGTCGTCAATAAACTAATCCAATCTAAATACCCCCAACAACTTCAGGAATTTCCAAGCCGCCGTGTCTCTTACATCAACAAAAGACCCTTGAATTTTCCCTCATTACTGCCGATAAAGACTTTTAAATTATCCTCCATCGTTCGAGGATTCTTGAACCATCCCCTCACTGCCACATTTGAAAGGGATAAGCATCCAACTGAGTTGAATAATGCAACTTAGTCAACAATGCTGCTAGGATGGAGACTTTGGCGGTGGAAGGGGCAAAAAGCAAATAGAGAGAGAGAGAGAGAGAGAGAGAGAGAGAGAGAGAGAGAGAGAGAGAAGAGAGGGACACCACTGCCGCTTCTATCTTTATTGCCAACCATCGTCACGTCCATCTTCATTCTCCCATCTGCACTCCTGTTGCAGCCAGCAAGAGAAAGCAGCGAAGATAGGCAGTTCCGATTCTTTTCTTGCTCGCTCGTAGAAGATTGACAAGGCCCTCTGGCCGTCGACCACTGGGCCAGCAGCACGCTATCGCCTCGTCGACTCACAACCGTCATATTTGAGGACCCGAGGCAAATGGATATCCTCTATTCTATCCTATATTGATCATTTATTGTGCTACAATAATAGTTTCCTAGAAATTCAAGAACGTTGTAGAGATTTTCGTTTAATCGAAATTTTGACTACGTTACCTAGCTATGTTGTCAAGTTTGAAATAGTCAAGCTCGTGGTTAGGCCATAGAGACATGGATAATCGATATTTGGCATGTGCAAGGGCTGAAATGGCAGAAACTTTTAAGGAAAGTTGTGACTGGATTGAGGGCAGGTTCAGCTCTAGCCCGACCCTGAAGTTTGTTAATTTCGTACCAACTTATGTGATGCAAATTTTATTGGGAATTCTTCACGAAATCGTCCCTTATTGGCTGTTCTACGACATACTTTAATTTTAGAATTTTTGAATTTCATACGACAAAAATATATTTGAAAAACTTTGGGATTCAAAATCTGTTTTTGGGCTTGCTGGACCAATCTCCTTCTGTTTTTCATTTTCTACAAATTTCTCGGTCTAGAATTCTAAAATATTTTCTTCATAAAAGTTGTAGAGTACATATTCATAATTTTTCAGTCTCATTTGGTCATTGAAATATTTATTCTTCTACTCAATTTTGTTCCGGAGATTTTGACTGTTTTAAGCCCAGTTTGCAGAAGTTATTTAGACCTGTATGAACTGAATCGGATTTTGAGTTCTTCATGAAAAATGTTCCTTTAGGTCTTGTCTATTTCATGCTAAAGTTCCATAATTTTTTAAGACCGTTTACCTTGGCAATAGCCATTGTTTCTAAAGGCATGCAAGATACCCTATAAGGCTAGTTTAGGCTTAGGATGTGGGACCTTCTTTTTAGTTCATTTAAGTTCTATACGGAAGAGTTTATATTGGTCTAAGGGATGAAAATGATTGATTATTCATTAGATGCGTGCTTGAATCCCTAAATGATAGTGACATTAATGTACTTTTAATTAAATTATGGAATTGTTGCATCATGGTGTGAATGTGTGACTAAGAATGCTGTTAGTCCTTGGGATGACGATGCCCCGGGTTGTAGTAAGGATGCCTTAGGGGTGTAACACGGTTCCCTCGGATGCCTGGGGGTGTAACACGGTTCCCTAGATGTCCTCACGACACCATGGGCGCGAGATGCTTGGAGGGGTAAATGGGTTCCTCTGGATGCCTAGGGGGTGTAATGTGGGTCCCCCAGATGCCTTGCGATGCTAGATGGGTGTGAGATGCCTAGGGGGTAATGGGGTTCCCTGGATGATGATGACAACATAAAATTATATTGAATATGACTTTGTTATTTCTGAATTGAACCACTGGTTATCTGTTGGGAAAAGTTATTATCTGTATTGATCTATCGTGTATTTTGAAAAGGTTCTTTGGATGCGTTTTATTGAACTTTCTATTAGGCTTTCTCATTAGTACAGTGATTGATTTGTGTGGTATAGATCGGTGGACCTTCTACTTGTTGGGTTGTGACTCACTGATTGTTAACTTCATCTTTTTCACATCATTAGAATGTCGATCCCACCTGCCTCCCCAATGGTTCGTTATGGGATGCCGGTGGAATTCATGTGGGAGGAGGACAGGTTCATGGGCCCTGGTTTTCCAAAATACTGTCTTCATTTGGATCACGTCACATATGGTCATTAATGTAGGACCCTCAACGGGGCAAGTCACCCTTGGATTTGTCGGGATGTATGCTCGTGTTAGCGGATACACGGTGGGTCCACTCCTATTGTTCTCCGATGGGCTAGGAGACGGAGGCAGCCTTACAGCGTAGGAGGGAGGTAGGAGGGAAGAAGGATTTTTGGAGCTGGAAAGAATTTGATGTCAGAGCTAGGGTTAGGCGACACTTGTATAGCTAGGTGGGGATGGGTGACCAACCTAGAGTCTAATGTAGTTAGTTTAGTACCGGCCTTTTGAACTCCCCAGGACACCACACTTGTTATTTGATGTACATATATAAATAAATAAGGAAATGAAGTTGCCCTGTTTATAGAAAATCGAGTGCAGGATTTTCTTTAGTCCCTTATGCTTTCGCATGCTTAAGAAAAGTAAAATGAAAAAGATAATGGCGATAGTAGTTCTACAGTAGTCATGACGTGCTGGGGTCGTCACAACGCACTACGGAAAACATGAAGCATATTCATGAAACTTGCTTTAAGTTACATGGGTACTTAGAATGGTGGAAAGAACTCAAGGCACAGAAAGATACTAATAGTGGATTGGGACGAGCTTCTTTAGTAAATGCAGAACCTCACTTATCTTTGATTCCACAAGTGGAATCGTCAAGTGATTCAACTACTCTCAAAATCAAGGTAATTGTGGGTATGCATTTCCTTCCTAAGCGGGGTTTAGGGCGTAAACTCATTGAGACATTGTCTCACCTCGTCGTGAGCTTAACTTTTTATAGGTCCCTAGATGGAGGCCCGTCCGGTTTGTTTTGGACAGCCACAGGGGTATACCGAGCAGAGTACCGACATCCCTGTCCCCGAGAGTCCCTGGCTCCATGAGCTCATCGTGACCACTATCTTGGTCGATGAGGGCCTATCATAGTTGGTACCTCATTGATTTAGGATGTGGTTTCGTCATAAGCCTAATAGGGTACGGGAATGTCCCTTTTAGGGTTTCGATGTACCCGCCGTTGAGGGCGAGGGGGTTGCTGACCCACCTGATGGTGTTGTGGTGGACCCAGAGCCCTTGGAGCCCATGCCTGGGGAGTCTAGTGCTTAGACGACTTAGTAGCTCTTCTTTTTGGGAGTTAGGCTTTTTGTTATAGACTGGTGTATATAAACTCAGTTTGTTTATAAAAAGTGTGTTTGTAAAATTTGATTGTTATGCTTGTCTATCCCATGTTGGTTGGTGTTTGGAGTTATAGTTCACTTCCGCATGTGCATGAACTGTTTGGGTCAGTGACGCGTCTTGGGAACGTCGCAATTTAGTCGACCATCGAGGGATGTGCACGCGTTCAAAGTTCAGGGCGTGACATCCGAAGTAAGATTTGGATACTAAACAAACAACCTTTCCCAATAGTCATTAAGCAGTGTCATGCGTCTGAGATGAAATCCGGATACTAAATAGGCAATCCACACCTCGAGCATACCCTACCACTCTCACAAGGTAGGTAACTTCAGGTATGTTACTTTACCGTCTGCATCAACTTTTCCATGCATTATATTTTATTGCATTAAAATGAGACTCATAATCCTAACAAAAATAATATTCATTGCATTATTGTCACGCTCCAAACTCCAATTACACGAAAATCCCTCGGAGTCGATTAAAAATGTGACGTCCCAGGACGCGTCATCGACCCATTCTTTTTTATATTTCGATTAAACACATGCGGAAGCGAATTAAATAAACTCCCATTAAATAAACAAACAATAGGGATAGTAAAACACGACAAACGATTTCCAAAAGCCGCACCCTTATTTATCCACTTGTTAACCCAAGGAGCTTAACATTTACATGCCTAAACAAAATACAACTCCTACACGACCTATGAGCAAAAGAGATCAGAAAGGTCAGGGTTAACTCTAACTTCACTAACGGCAAGGCCATCCAAAAAGTGTCACATCTTGCGCCCACCACATCCGCACTCAGCAGATTTCCACGCTACGGCCATGAAAATGGTTAACAACAACAGGGTGAGATATAAATCTTAGTGAGTTAACGGCTTAAGCCCCGATTATGATGCAAATTCGTACGGAGGTAGCCTAATCATGCAATGGCATACAATCTTATCTCGCCTTGGCACACTTCTGCATATTAGTATGTCACATATGCCATTATAATTACAATAAGCATAATTAATAATCAAAACACATAACTCTCATACACCAAGCATCCATACGGGTCTCAATTATAAGGTAAAACCTGTTGTGGCACGTCCCATACCATGTCTAACAATTTTACCTCATAATCAAGCACAATGCATCACATCATTCACACGTGTTCTGATTATTACGACCCCTCGGACCATGGCCAACACACGAGTTGGCAGTTTTCCGTCATAACTGGGCATCGTCCTGCCCCATCAGGCATGGCATTATCTAGAACCCCCACCTAGACAGCATTCCATAAAGGAGCATCGGTTTGGCCTCAATCACAACTCGGCATCTGGACCCTCATTGGACATCCGATAAACATCGAGCATCGTCCCCAACCCATTGGGTGACGGGTTCAATTAAATGACCACGCAAGCACGCCAGCACTCAAGCAAATTTTTATCTTCCGTCAATTAGTCTAGTGTAAAAGAATTTGTGCTTAAATAACAAATCTCGGAAAATCTTTACATTTAAAATTATGGTAAAATAATCGCACGTGGTCATGTATTTAAAATCAACCCATCAAACTTTGCACACTTTCCTTTTAAAACATCATTACCCTTTTTATCACATAAAATACAGTGTCCAAAAACGACAATTCAAAGTTTGCTATTTTCTTCTCAATAAACCATCTTTGAAAAAATAAAACATTTAAAATACATGATATGAGCAATCAAACATCATGGCATTACATTCTCAAATGATCATAATAAAGTATAAACTCATCCAGTAAAATGAGCATAAAATTCTACTTAACGGCTAATCCATCACTAATTATACTAATAAGCAATTAATTAGGCTAATGTGATTAATTATGCTAATTGTAATTAATTAGGCTAAACTCAATTAATTAGCCTAACTATATTTAATTAAAATTAATCATCGTTAACTACAATAATTACGATTAAATAAATAAATTACAATTAATTAAACTAAACTCAATCAATTAATCTAACAACGATTAATTAATCTAATCGTAATTACTTAAACTAATTGCAATTAAAACTAATCTAAACAATCCTTAATTGCAATTAAGAATAAACCAAGGTTAACTAACATTAACCGCAATTAATATCAAAGTAACCACCCTTTAAACGCAATTAACACCCTAATCCATGATTAGGAGGTTAACTCACCTATTTCTAGCAATAGCAAACTCTTGGCGACGATGGCGCGACGGCGTCGAGAACGTGACGCTCACAACTCAACTGGAGGCTCGATGGTGGCGGTGGTTGCAGCGGCTCTTGAAGCTCACGGCCACCAAGGGGGGGAAGGCTTGGCTTGGGGGTGGCTCGCGGCGGCGAGCGGGTGGCTTGTGGATGGCGATGACGGCATGGTGAATGGCGTGAGGGATGCGGGCGGTGGCTTGCGGCATCAAGCAAGCGGCGGCGATTTGGGAGCTCAGTGGTGGAGATGGCAGTTCGGCGGTGAGGATGGCGAATGGCATGGCTCCAAGCGGTAGATGGAGGTGGCGTGGTGGTGAGTAGGTGAAGCGGTAGCCAACAAGAGGAAGGAAGAAGAAGAAGAAGAAGAGGGGATTCGGCTGAGAGAGAGAGGGGGGGGGGAAAGAAGAGAGAGGGAAGAAAAGACAAAAAAGAAAAAGGGGGGGGGGGGGTGGGCCAGGAGGTGACGTGAGGGGGAAAGGGGAGAAAAGAGAGAGAGAGAGAGAGAGAGAGAGAGAGGGGAAGGGGGATGGATGGCAGAAAAGGGGGAGAAATCACGTGGGGGGAAGAGGAGAAAGAGGAGATAGAGAGAAAGAGGACAAAAGAGAGGGGGAGAAGGGGAGAAGGGGGATGTCACAATTATTATTGGCAAAATTTAGGTATCATTTAGTCTTTGAATGCAACCTTGAATGCAACCTTTCACCATAAAAAATGGGCAGCGATTAACTTCTAAATTTTAGCAACCCATTTAGTTGTCCATTCCATAGAAAATTAGACATCAACCCCAACCCCGCAAAAATAGTTCTTATTAGGAGTGCCTTTCATTTAAATACATATTTGTCGGACCGGCGGCGGAGGACTTGAGTGGATGTTTCTAAGCTTAATTGATTAATTGGGCTAAACTTATTAAATGAAAAATATCAAGTTCAGCCCATTATCTTTTAAGTGGTTAAAGATTGGTAGGAGCCGTGCAAATATTGGAAAAGTGTACGCTTGGGAAAGAAGTATCACACACAGGGGATATTTGATTCTTTCAGCGATATATCTTTGTTTTGAAACAAGAAATGAGGCAAAAAGAATGAATATCTTTACCAATATTTTGGTAAGCATGAGGGCAAGAAATCGACTATTCTCTAACCAATTCGTGAAAAAGAACTTGAGTTTTGTGTGCGTGATTTTCGGTGAACATGAACAAAGTAGGAAATCAATATTATTTCATGATATTTGGATGGCCACTTTTATTGCGTTCAGAAACCAAACAAGAAAGAAAGAAGGGACGATCTTTTTTTTTTATTTTGATGACTCTGGAACCACGGTACAGCCGGTAGCCGGCGGTGCAAACCAGATGGAGTACTAGCGCAGGGGCCCACCTCTCACGGCACTTCACTTTAGTCACGCAATGGGGGCACGGAGTTTTGAACCCCTCTCCTTCTAGATGAGGGGTAGGGCGCAAACCCTTGCGCCCTACCCAGGGTAGGTGAAGGGACGATCTTTTCTAACTGGTTTTGTGAGACAAGAGGGCCCTATAAAAAGCACAAGAGGACAAGATATAAGGTGGGGCAACACAATTGAGATACACGGCACAAAAAGAGAGAACTCACGGCCTCCTTGTGGGGGTCACATGGTAGAGAGACACTTGAGAAAAAGAAGAGATGAGACGCCCTTGAGAAGAAAGAGAGAGAGAGAGGAGCGTTCGGCCAAGCATCACGTGGCCGCGACCTTGCTAACCCCACGGCTGAGCTTCACATCGCGTGCACCATGAGACGGTGACCATTGCTGCGCCTCCTTGTCGACAACGACACCGTGAAGCCCTGCTCGAGCTGCTGCCTTGACATCGCGATCCTCTGGTTCTATCAAGGAAGCGGCCAAATTGAGAGAAAAAGCTTCCCAGAACACAAGACGCATGTAAAGTCAGAGAGAGCAGGGGGAGGCGGCCACATCGGGAGATGTATTAGGGAAAAAAAAACCAGAGAGGGAAACTTTTCTCTGGGATTTACACGCCTCCACTGGGAGGAGACGTAAAAAGAAAAAAGTTTCTTGCTTCTTTTTCTCTTTGTAGGTCAACGAAAGATCAATACAATGGAACTCGATACCCTGAGAGACGAAGCAGAGCGGTGATTTTTGGCTTGGTTTGTCAGTCCTTGCAGCGAAACCAGAATCTCCAGCAATTCCAGGCCGGTGAGCAACTTCCAGCAAAGTCCAAGCACTGCTCAGCGAGACCCAGGTTTCCCACTGAATTTCATCCGAATCCAGCGAGCACGAGACAACCGGCAACGTCCTCAGCAAGTTTTTTTCACCACCATGCCGTTTTACCTTGAGAACAGACTATTTCTTGTCGGTTTCCCGTTATTTCTTGTGGCTCCAACGATTTCGACAAACACTGCCTGTCACGCTCGAAACTTCAGCGAGCCGTGACCTCGGAGCCCACTGCTCCTGCTCAAGGTCCCTCCCGTGACGCTAGCGACACTGCTGCTTTATTCTGATCTGTTCTACATCAAGACAGACGTCTTAGCGTGCTCGCTGCTCCTTCCACCGACGAATCAAGTTGCTGTTGTCGCTGTCACTGTGGATCCGGTGTCGAGCCAAGGGCCGGTTTCTCTGTTTTGTAGGTTTGATTTCACAAATTCCTCGGGATCAGGAGCCGAGCACCACCCTTGCCATAGACCCTTGGGCCGTGACCATCGATATCGCCATGAGTCCCCGCGAGTCCACCGAGCCGACGGTCCCTCCACTACTTCGTCCTCTGTCTCTGCAGTTTGGTCCGCGAGCATCATTCTGGAAGCCATCGAGCTGGGTCCTCACGGCCCAATTACAGCAAGAATTCCACCAGCGACCACAAGGCAGCTTAGCCGAGACGTACATCGGGCAGCATTGACGTCTTTAGTCCACTAACACCAAGGAGGACAAGTTCATGGCAGCTTATCCATACTCACGGCCAGAGATGAGTTTAATTTTGCAGGCTTTCCAAGCGAGCTCGTTGACCACCGAAGCAAGGATCCGCTGGTGATCTCTCTCCCATCACTGCAAGTCGTCCTCGAGCACCATTGTGAACACCCATCCTCGCCGCGCCATCAACAGAGGCCAAGCACCACCATGACACCTCACCGCACGAGCCACCCTTCCTTGTCTGTCGAGCCCCATGGTTGCGATTCCAGTCCGATTACATCGAGGTCGAATTTGGAAAGTTAATCTTTAAATTAGGTAATTATCTTATCCTTAAATGATTTAAAATATTTGATTGCTATTTTAAATGATTGCTATCTTTCATAGAATATTCAATTAAACATGCATATCCACAAAAACAAAACAAAAAAAGAATTTGAAACTTTTCTAACTTGACAACATGGTTGAACCAATCCAATCTCTAACTACAAGATACAATACCCGGCACATGGAAAATCTTCTATCTTGTCCATAACTGATTAGTGATTTACCCATTATGATTGTTGTGGATTGCATTATTTAATTGGATTATTACTCGTTGCTTGATTGTTTCAATAAGAAAAATCCAAAAAATTATATAGGATTTGATTTGATTTTTGTTAATAACATTGGCTTTCTTAGATTAGATTGCATGTTTAAATTAGGTAATTTATTTATTCCGAAAGTTTAATATAAAAAATGCAAAAAAAAAAATTTGCTTTAGAATAAATTATGTTTCTTTTTATTAATTTGAATTCTATGTTTAAATGTTGGGTATTTTTAATTGCGAATTTTAATTAAAAAGAAAATACAAAAAATATCACGTGCATGTCATGTAGAATTAGTTCATTTATTGCACATCATTTAGTGATTGCATGTTTAGGGTGATTGAATTGAAATGTGTGACATGCTACTATAGTTACATGCTGATTATTGCCTATCATTAGATTAGGTCATTTAATTAAAATCGCATGACTATAGTTTGCATTTTAGGTATTTAATTGCATGTCACATGTCATTTTAGTAAAGACATATTTTTTGTATGTTATTGCATTGCATTGCATGCACACTAAATTTCATTTAAACAAGTGAAAACCCCAAAAATTGAGTAATTATATATTAATTAGAAATCATGCCAAGGTTGTTGATGCGATTTTTAAGCTAACATCGTAGAGGCATTCGTTGCTCTAAGTAAGTCCTGCAATTTAATTTATAGCTTTATTGGGTGTTACTTCATTGTTTTGCGCACCCGTATAATCACTTCACATGTTAGGAAATAATAAAATGAATCTAAGTCGTCTACTAAATATTTTTTTCATAAAAAAAAAAAAAATGTATTGAAAGAGCATTGGAAAAATCTAGTATAACTAAGTCTCCAAATCCAAAATCTCTAGTTCATAGAGTAAAGTAAATCTCTAATTACTTTTTTTTTGGTTTCTAATCAACTCACCATGAACAAATTAGTGACGACTTGTTATTGAAAGTCATTTGCATAGTAAGAATTTAATAAGTTGTGAATTGGTATGGACCTAGGATGAGGCTTTCTTACTTGTTCACAATACTACTTAGTAAATAAGCTTCTGAGGCCAACCCTTGGTGAGTTTATGAACCTTCACCATCACCACTTCCAAGCCCACCCATTTTCATGGGGAACTCACGCCACACAAATACCCTAGGAGTCTTTTGTCTTGCTATCATTTCATCATGGCGCTTTTCAAAGGCACGTCTTTAACTTGAGTTGAGTTTAGGCTTAATAATCTATTAGCTGAACCCTAGGTAGTGCACCGCGAGGATAGGTCGCAACAACTATCCATAACATCACTTAGATAACCAATAGTACTAACATGTGAAGCATGGGACAAATGCTCCACCTCCATCCAAGTACACTATGACAAATAGACAATTTATGATACACAACAAGTAGGTCACTTACAAAATTTTTCAAGTGCATGTTGAAGGGCCTTGACACTTTCCCAACGTAACTTGTCCAATTCACTTGCAACAGTCCAACAGTCTTTCTTTGAATCTCCATGCCCAAAGCTGTCTCTATTACACCCAAATTATCCACTTCAATATCTACATATAACTGTCGCTCTATCTCATATATCTTTGTTAACCACCCGAAGTTTCATCAACTTCAACCTCATAACAACTATCGGTTACTATGAAATCTAGTGACTCTGCAGACGCTATTACATATATTGTACTCTGAATATCTCTAGGCTCTACTTGAAGCTCCTTATGCTTCTGAGCACCATCCAGATCTTTCTCTGCAATTAATCCCTCACTCCTCTTCTAAAACAGAGTAGATTCGTCAAAGGTAACATCTTTGGTGAACGTAAAATCGGGGAATCTTTCTCAGCGCACCATAGCATGTATCCCTTCACTCCATGTGCATAATCTAGGAATATGCACTTCCTTACACTCGGCTCCAACGTGCCATCACTCATGAGCATAAACAAGGCAACCGCACACCCTCAATTCGGTATAATTAGCAATCTCACCCAACCACATTTTCTCGGAAGTTTTCCAATCAATTTCTAATGATGGTGATCTATTCACTAGCCGACAAGTGTTATTTATTGCTCCGGCCTAGAAATCTTCATCTAATCCAGCATTGACGAGTAAAAAGCGAGCTCTCTCAAATATATATATATATATATATATATATATATGTTCATTAGTTTTGCAACTTTATTCAATTGTGTTGAATTGGCAATATTACGGTGTTTCGCTATGCATTCCTCTTGGTAAAATTAGCTAAAACTCTTTAGAACAAAATTATGACCCCTTTTTCAGTTCTCAAACACGTGATCCCTTTCACTCGTGCCCAAGTCTCATATGCCACAAGCATGTTGTGCCTTGATCTAAAGCCTCAAAGAATTAGGCGCATAAGCCAACCACTCGTCTTTCCTTGGAGGAGATAAAACCCGCAATCTATCTTCCCTTGCATCATGGTAAGCACACGTCCATTGACCTTCAAAACTCCACCTTTAGCGACAATCTAGTATTTGAACCTTTCAAGAGCACCTAATGAGATAAGGTTGTTTTTTAGCTCCGGTACATGCCTTAACTCAAACCATTGTTCCCACTGCTCCATTGTGCATCTTAATCTAAACTATTTCGATTTCTATCACTTCACAAGCAAAGTACCATTTCCCATAAGCATGTTATCTCCTCCATGCATTGATAGTTAGTAAATCGTTGTCTATAAGAAGTCACATGATAAGAACATCCAAAGTCAAGCACCCAATCATCACCGACGAAGTCATAGTTACGTTAACGATCATCACCATCACTAGAACTATTATTTATCATGGTAACAATATTACCATTGCCTCTAGCCTCCACCTTAACTCCTTTACCCTTGTACTTCAGACGATCTCTCTTGTAGTGGCTTACCATATTGCAATGATAACATCGATGGTTTCGGAAATTGGACCTCAATTTAGAACGACTCTTCCATCTGCTCCCTCTAGAATCTCTAAGTTCATCTCAACGTTGAATAACCAAACTTTGAACCGTATTTTGTGCTAAATTAGTAATTTCTTTTGCCACTCCTTTGAAAATAAGGTAGAGTTACCTCTTCCAAGGTAATTGTAGTGTGCCCCTATAGAAGTGAATTGGTAAAGTGCTCAAAAGAATCTATTAGAGATGCCAACAACATCATACCTTGTTTTTCATCAGGCAAGGCCTCACTGACATTTTTTAAGTTCTTCATGAATTTATTGAACTCATTTAAGTTGGCTTTGATGGATGTCATCTGCAATTAAAATATCATTTTTAGCATATACAAGCGATTGTTCAAACCCTTCATCAGATAAAGTGACTCAAGTTTTGCCCACAACATTGCGGCATCATTTTCTTTTGCCACTATTATTAGTACCTCATCTCACAGATTCAATAGGATTATGCTTTTTGCCTTCTCCATTTATTCTACCTAATCGGCCTCTTTCATTGTTTTGGCAATTTATTCTTGTCATTCAACACCTTCACCAAACATTGAGTTATTAATAGGGCACACATCATAATGCTCCACAACCCAAAGTTGTTCCTTCCATTGAACCTCTCAATCTCAGATTTTGCTCTAGACATAATTGTAACAATAGAATTTCCAAGCAATGATCAAACAAGCAAAAGCCTCAAATCAAGTCTATAAACTTTAGTCGTAATTCCAATACCGATTGTTGTAAAATTGATGCGGAAACTAACCCGAATCTTGCAATTTAATTCAATGCGAAATCACTAGAGAAATAAACAAGGAACAATAAAAGACACCAAGGATTTATGTGGTTCAGTCCAAGTGTTAGTACCTACGTGCACGATGAGAGCCAATGGTAAATAATCCACCATAATTGAAGAATCAAAGTTACAATCACTCAACGCTCAAGTGTTTCCCACGCTTAGATTTAATCTCAAACCTAAAGTTTACAAATAAAACAACTCAATTGTATGTAAACTCATAGTACAAAATCACCGCGTCTTTCACGCACAAAGCAAAGCTCCTATGTATGGCCGAAAAGAAGAACATCTTGTGTGTTCTTTTTCTTTCTTTTCGAGCGGCTAAACCTTCTTCACTATGTGACAACCTTTGTCTACTTCACGAAAACCTACTAACGGCCAAGGTTGCATTTCGTAACATATTCCCTAGACAAGTTTAAAGTAGAAGAACAAGCTTAATAACTGCACAAAATTTTTATTCTTGAAATAGAAAAAGAATAAAAGTACGTTTGGTAGAACTCTAAAAATTTATATTCCAATTTTTTTCATTTAATTATAAAAATGTCGTTGGAGACTTAACAATTCATGTTTGGATAAACTCAATTTTTGTAAGGACTTAACTGATCAAGATATTCTAAAATGGCCTCGTAAAATCCAACGTAATAATTATTCAAAGATAAATGACTAGAGATGACTGTAGAGAGTTCCACCGGTTTATAACTCATAATGTGAGAAGGTTGATAGTAAAACTTCAAGTATTACAATAAATAGGTGTATAGACCTATTGAGCTTTTTTAGAGTCAAGAAGAAGAGCAAACATTTCTTGGTGGAATAGGCATGGATAAAACAACTAAGGAAGGAAGTGATCCTGAAGTTGGTGTACTTGTTTGCACAAACTAATCAAAACTTCAAGCAAATAACATCGAAATCCATGAAGCACCTAGCTTATTCAATTGCTATGTATACAAGACAAATAGTTATGCAAAAGACTTGTTCAAAACCATCTAATTTTTAGAATTGTAGATGATGGTAGTAAAGAAGACTATTGATCTCAGTCACGACCATCCTTTGCTTGTGAACATCCTCTACTCTCAACAGAGTTACCAAGTTGTCAAGACCAAGTATTGTCTTTAGCTTATTCAGTTTGAATCCAATTTCATAAAATAAAAAAATAAAAAAATCTCATTTTTATGCTAAATTAATTCTAAACTAAATTCAACACTAAAATAAAGTAAACCTACTCAAATTCTAATTTCCAATTTTTTTTCAAGAATTTTTATTCTAAAAAATTGGATTTGAATTAGGTTAGGTGATCGAATCGAAGGTGGGTCTCACCCAAACTTTGTGTTGTATAAAGATGAGTATCAAGTTACGCTGAGCTTATTTCTCTAAAATAACCTTATTTCTCTTTTTGTTCTTGAGAACAAAAAAAAAAGTGATTTATTTATTTTGTTTCAAATATATTCCCCATCCACCGATTTATTCCGGGGAATAGAAAAATTAACTAATGTACTCAAATCGATTTTTTTTTTTTTTTAGAGAACAAAAGAAATAGACCAGTTAGCAATAGGCCCTAAAGAAACAAAAGTCAAGGGATGTCCTTTTATAATCCACCAAAATTTGACCTACTTAAAGAAGGTTGGGTCCTTCAAAAAAAATAAAGAAGGTTGAGTGCAACCGAATATTTTAATTAGAAAATATGTGTGCCCCATCCTTTTATTTGGCCAGTCTGCAAAATTGAAGTCCAATTCTTCTTGATCTTGATCAAACTTGGACTTGGATATTATTTTCACCGAAAAAATGAATCCTTATAGCGGGTTGGATCTTGTATATGGGTCCAAATTGTCACGACCTCTTTTCTAGCACCCCAACGCGTGGGCGCATACTGTCACGCCCCAATCCTCCGAACCCGTGCCCATCCCTCTTGGTCGATTAAATAGCAACGTCCCAGGACGCATCGCCAACCCTATTTATTTTAATATGCGCATGCGGAAGCAGATATATGATCCCTAGACAACAACAAGATGTGATAGAAAAATAGGACCACAATTCACAATCAACACAAGCCTTTTATAGACAAACATGTTTATTTGCAAAATCGAGGCTATTTACAAACATATTAGCTTAACAAAAAGGAACTGTCCTAACACACACTAGTCGAGACCCGTTCCACGCATTCTTCAATCTCCACCTTCCAAACTCCAAGGCTTCCGGTCCTCCACGATCGTCATCTAGGGACTTGAAAATATTATCCAACAACGGGGTGAGACGACATCTCAGCACGTTCAACTCCCCTAAGCCCCGACTAGGAAGAAAATACGCTCAAAGGGCTACCTAAGCACCATCACGAGATAGAGGGCTTACTCTTGCCTCGATCCCTCTCCGCAAGTCGGTAGACAATTTATATATTCACCAAATCATTTCACTCAATCAAATCATCAAGCCTACCGAATCATCGATCAATCGACCTAGTCGATTCCATATCATCTAGACCTTCTATCGGTCAAGCCATTCAATAATAGCTATAAGATTCAATCACCTCAAGTACTCCTCTAATTATTAATTACAGCCACTCACGAGCACAGCCTGTCTTAGATTGGGCAATTTCTTAGTGGAGTTAGATTAATCAGGGCCCAATGGGCACAACCTTGGTATGGTGGTAATCATGGCTCAATGAGCACAACCTTGGTTAGCTGGTAATCACGGCCCGATTGGGTGCTACCTCTATTAGATGGCTTTCTTAACTTAACCTATATTCTCACACGATTATTCAACTACAAATTCATGACATTGAGCTTCACACTTAATTTTCCTCAATTAACGTAACGCATGACCTATTTTCTTCATATTCAAAATACCCGATAAAAATATCGCGGTGGGTACACCGCCGCCCTACCAAAAATATAGTATTTTTACTTTAAAAACTCTCACCATTTATATAATCGATAAAAATATTTTTTGCGCTGTAAACCAATGCCCTATGATTTTCTAATTAACTATTGAAATTAATAAATTTTGGGATAAATACCCAAAATTACAAACCACACTCAATTTGCACAATTTGGCACTCAATTAAATAAAACGAATACACCACTGGATCAAGACGAAATTCCAATCACCGATCTATCCCGATCTAATTTTCGAAAAATAATTAATTAATTAATTACGGAAAATAATAAATAAATGCCAATAAATAGTAAAAATGCAAACTTAGGCCCGTAAAGCCTAATTAAAAGCCGAGATGGGTCCGAAAATTTCCGAACCACTCTAGATAAATACTAGAGCTTGTCTAGGCTCTAACTACACTACTCTAACCACCTAACATGCAATAATAGATAATTAAATTGCTAATATAAACTAACTATCTACTTAATCCACACTTAACCTAAACTAAAAACCCTTACGCGTCATTAAGTTACTAAGCAATGATTAGTGAGTTAAACTCACTTGTTTAATGATCCGCCGTATCAAAATGATGGGGACGTCAAGTGGGGCTTGATAAACTCCGAAGTGGTGACGGCTTTCAAGCACTAGAAATGGTCCAAAGTAGGCCTAGAAGGTTCAAGATCTCTGCTAGTTTTGGTGATGCTCGGCTGAGCTTGCTGGTCGGGCTGTTGGTGGCGCGGCCAAGGAGTCTTAGTGAGGTGATGGGTTGTTGCGGAGTCGGCCTTGAGCGGTGAACATACGGGTTGAGCCGGGGCTGCTCACGGCCGAGGTTGCGAGGGGCGGCGTTGTTGGGCTTGGTGATGCCGAGGCGGTGACTCGGTGGAAAAAAAAAAAAAAGGCAGCAAGGAGTTAACGCCAAAAGTTGCTGCAATGACTTTGGTTGAACTGTCGCTGGGGACGTCTTGGCTACTAGCATGGGATGGGGAGAGCTCCGAAGGAAAATGAAAAAAAGCAAGCAAAGAAGAAGTAGATGAGATCGAACAGGCCTGCAACGTGCGGAACAAAGTGAGAGGAGAGAGAGTGACCGAAAGACCGAAAGAGAGGTATTGAGGAGGATGGGGTGTCGACCAAAGGGGGATGAACGGATAAGATGGACTCAAAAGAAAAGTCAAAGAGAAGGGAAAGATGGTGGGACACGGCAGAGGGGTTGTCGGCTATAGGGGTGAGCATGGTCTAGGTTGGTCCAGGCCACCCCTAACCCTAGGACCAACCCGTACAAAGTTGTCGGTCCTCAATTTTTGGGACCAAGGACCGACCCTATTAAGCCTGGGACCAAGGACCGGACCGACTAATGGGTTTGGTCCGGCCTGTGGTCAACCTTGACCAATCGATAATTTTTTTCGTCTTATTTTTTATACTTCATAAAAAAGCAAACCTATAAATTCAAATTACACATCCATCGACAATGCGGCATTGTGCAACTAAATTATAAATATCAATACATATTTAGCAAATTTAAGATGACACAATAATAGAAATTTCATATCTGCGAACCGCTCATCGAGATGTGGGACAAGATGAAAAGTTCTTGTAATCATCTATCTTTAATATTCATAACACCCTATGCAAAAGCGTTTTCGCATTTGATTATGTAGAGTCCACTTAACCAAAAAATGAGCTTCACACCACTTGACTAGCAAATCACCGTAGTAACTCGCAGTACTACTCTACTCTTCAAAACTTATACCATTTGACACAAATTGAAAAGCAAAGTGCAGCTGAAATTCATTAGTAAAATACAATTAAACCATAAAAAGTTCAAAATACTTAATATAAACCATGAATATATAACTTCACATCTTGTTAATTCACTTGAACTTCTAAACACCCGAAAACAAAACAAACGACACATAATTAATACTTAACAAAAGTTTTAAATTGAAATTACTATTAGTGCTATTGATAGAACATCTCAATATAATATAATATAACAAACATTTTACTTAGGTTTGAGTATATAAAAGAATTATAAATAATGTAATATAATATAATATAATATATAGGGTTGGTCTAGGGTTGGACCGACCCAAAACTCTTAGGATCGATGACCAACCCGCACAGTGTTGGTCCTGGAATTTTAGGATCAAAGACCGACCCAATCCCCTTGGGAACCGGACCAAGACTAGCTGGGTCGGTCCAGGGTCGACCCTAGACCGCTCACTCCTAGTCGGGCCAGGAGGGTAAGGTCGGCGAAGATAGCAAGAAGGGGGGAGTGACGTGCAAAGGGCAGCAACCGAAGGAAAGAAAAAAAAAGAATTAAGTTTAATAAGATATTTCATACTCCCAAATCTTGATCCCACAAGTTCTCACACCATTTCCTTTTGTCCCTTAAGTCAATCTTGATCAATAATTCCACACTTGACCAAGTTGATGTCCACAAGTCACATCTTTGCACCAACCTCCGAATTTCATCTATCGACTTCAATTTCATCACAATCATCTCCAATTGGGTGTCCAATTTTTGCTGAGAAGAAATCTACACCCTTTTCTACACTTGGTCTCACCAACTAGTCCCTTTTAAAGGCCAAGAATCCCTTCAATTTGACCAATACAAAATTCCGTTCTTTCCGTATCATCCGAAATGATTTTCTCAGAAAGTCTCGAACTTTCCGAAAATTTCTCGAAAGATGAGTCAACGTTCCTAAAATTAATTGTGATATGACAAAACTTTCAATTTCTGAAATCGGATTCAAATTCACGGTTAATTTCAATTTGGCGTGATTTTAGTGTGATCTAGGTTACTGGGTAGCTTTTAGAAATTTTTAGTGCAAATGACCCGTAGTTGATTTTCTTTGAGCCACAATGAATCTATTTGACACATTGGCGACTCTCGATTGTCATGAAAATCTCGATGATTCAATTACGGACATAGAGTACCAAAACGATAAAAAATCAGTGCCGATCGACGAGAATTTTGTAATTTAGTGTAATCACTTACGTTTAACCACATATCTCACTAAACTAACATATCTTTGATTTCTAATCGATCTTCTTTGTGTTGTAATGATCTCTACATGAGCACGGTCGAGTAGTCGATTTTTGGTCGAATTCTCAAATCTATTGCATTAAAATTCCTTAATGGCTTTCCTAGATCGTTTAGTTATCTCGTGAGTGATCAACTCTGAGAATAACATTATAGGCGCATCGATGAAATGCCCGATTTATTCAATAGAAAGCGAGAATCGAAAATTTGGGATGTCACACATGCGGAGGCTAATGGCTCGACTAAGTGTTAAGCTTAGCCCGAGCTCTCTCAAATTTCCACTAATTCATGACTTATGATTCGAATTTTTAACCTACAAGTCAATTTCAAATGGGAGTTTATACTAATCAATTTGGAGTAAGTCGATTAGAAATTCAAGTGAAATTTTGGGAAAAATATTCCACTCCCGCAACCAAAGAAACTAGAATCGGAGACTTGATTACACAAGTTAATCAATAATACCCTTCGAGTACCTAATCTTATTTAAATATCAAGTAAAGCATTTATGCAAGCATTTTATACCAATCACGAGTTCTAGGATTCAACTCCTATCCGGATTGAGGAAATAGAAATCCATGCATCATAAGGCGCAATTGGAAAGCCGATATTTATTTCCAATAACTTAAACATAATTTCCTTTCTTTTTTTCAAGGGTTTTCTATGCATTTATGGGGAAAACTAATTAAAAACTATATTTTTTGGCCTTTTTCTGATTTCTAGAAAATATAAAATATTTTTTGGATTTATTATTATTATACTTTTATTAAAATATATTATTTAAAAATGACTCGGGTAGGGTACCCAGGTTGAGACTAACCCGCCGCCACCCATCGATCCTGATGGGCCTAAGGCATGGGGCCAAAGCTCCTCTGTTGTCTTTATAAAAAAAAAAAAAAAGCCAAGCCCATTTTAAACAAAATTGGGCTCTCTAATTAAAAGAAAATGCCCGGCACAAGTTTTAAGCCAACCCAAATCGGGCCCATTAAATCGAAACCCTAGCCCAAACAAGAAAATCGGGCGATAGACCCGCAAACCAACCTTTTCCCTAGGTGAGCATGGTCTCAGGTTGGTCGAGCCACCTCCTAACCCTGTGACCAACTCCTGCACAGTGTCGGTCCTCAATTTTTGGACCGAGGACCGACCCTATTGAGCCTAGGACCAAGGACCGGACTGTCCCAATGGGTTCGATCCGGTTCCAAGGTCAACCTAGGACCGATCGATAATTTTTTTCGTCTTATTTTTTATATTCCCTAAAAAAGCAAACCTACAAATTTAAATTACACATCCATCGACAATATATGGCATTGTGCAACTAAACTATAAATACCAATACATATTTAACAAATTTAAGATGACACAATAATAAATTTCGTACTGTTAACCGCTCATCGAGATATGGGACAAGATGGAAAGTTCTTGTAATAATCTATCTTTAATATTCATAACACCATATGCAAAAGCTTTCCGCATTTGATCATATAGAGTCCACTTCAACCAAAAAATAAGCTTCACACTTATTGACTAGCGGATCATCGTAGCAAATTGCAAGACTACTCTACTCTTTCTAAAACTTCTACCATTTGACACAAATTGAAAAGCAAAGTGCAATTGAAATTCATTAGTAAAATACAATTAAACCATAAAAAGTTCAAAATACTTAATATATACCATGAATATATAACTTCACATCTTGTTAATTCACTTGAACTTCTAAACACCTGAAAACAAAACAAATGACACATAATTAATACTCAACAAAAGTTTTAAAATGAAATTACTATTAGTACTATTGATAGAACATCTCAATATAATATAATATAACAAACATTTTACTTAGGTTTGAATATATAAAAGAATTATAAATAATATAATATAATATAATATAATATAATATAATATAATATAATATATAGGTTGGTCCAGGTTGGGCCGACCCAAAACTCTTAGGATCGATGACCAACTCGCACGCATTTCCAGTGCCTTTAATTTCGGATCAAGGACCGACCCCGTCCTCTTGGGAACCCGACTTACCGGTAGGGTTGGGCCGTTCCAGGGTCGGTCTAGGGTCGATCCCAGACCACTACTCACCCTTATTGTTCCCGGCTGTCAACGTCCTCCCTTATCGTGAGACCCACGGAGATAGCCGAGCGCTTCCTTCGACATAACCCTAGCTAGCCTAGATCGGCGACTAAACTCCGTCCACCCAATCGCCATTTGAAACTCCAAATTTCCTTGGCCACCAAGCGAGAGGGATTCAAGAAGCCCTTTCTTTTGGGCAATTTGTCGAACATCTAGTGTTCGCCGAAAAACAGACAAAATGAACTAGCCAAGGTTCAAAATTATGTCGACTCAAGACTCGTGACGCAGTAACAATCGAGCAACCTAATGAAGAACGACCTGGGTTAGAGTTCGCATGAGTCCGACGGCCGCAAGCTCCAGCACCATACGTTCGAAATAGGGAAAAAAAAAGAGCCCTCTACCGCAACTTGGCAAAAGGTAAAGGGAGTGTGGCGGGTCGTCGACTACAACTTAGACGCGGTGGCCGGTGATGACTCTCCTTCCCACTCACAACTCTCGAGCTCTCGATTCGGCCTCTCTCCGTCGGATTTCTTCGACCTCCTCCCCTCAAATTCGAAACCCCAAATCCCTCACTCTCTCAAAACCAGATTTCTTAGCCTCTCACTCTCGGGGCTTTAGATCTCGCTCACTCTCGTGCCTCTCTTGATGTCTCTTAGGGAAGTTCTTTGAGCTCACTCCTTCTATGTCCATTTTGGCCTTCGCTCGACACCCTATTTATAGGCGGAGGAGGGCCGATCGACGAAGCTTCGACGCCGATTCTTGACATGCCGACCGGCCCCCTTAGCCGAATTGGCGTCTCATCTTGGCATTGAAGGCGAGCATTGAAGGCGTTCGCGAGATGTCCCTTCCGTCGTTGTCCTACTCCCCCTTCCCTCTCGCCTTTAGGCAAACCCGTGTTTGTCGTCGCCATGTGTGAATTGTAGAGGCGAAGGGGGAATGAGGAAAGAAGAAGAAGGAAAAAGGAAAGGACCAGGCCAAAGAAGAAAAAAAGGAATGGGCCTTCGTTAAGCATGGAAAAAGAAGAAGAAGGGGCTGGGCATGAAAGCCCAAGCCCAATGGGCCCTTTTTTTTTTTTAATAAATATAATTAATTTATCTGAAAATAGGATAAGAAAAAGGGAAAATAAAATAGGAAATAAAACTTAATGGATGCAAATGATATTAATACCTAGGTGATGTGAAAATCATTTTTGTTAGAGCCAAATTGTTCCTAATTTTCTTATGCAATTTAATGCAAAATACTTAGCCAAAAATTTAGGTGTCAACACAAAGGCGATACATAACTTAGCAAAGGTGAAGGTGGAATCAAGTATGGTTAAGGCTGTATCACAATATGATAAAATTAGAAATTATATAAAGATGGCTGAATACGCTGGTGATAATCGGAAAGAAGGCGAAGATGAACCAATGAGGCTAGATCAAAGTAAAGCGGAAAGTAGCGAGATTGAACCAACAAAGCCAAATCAAGATATGATAGAGGCTGGATCAAGTATGCCCGTATATGCTGGAACAAAACGGTGAAAAGTTGAATTGAACATGTAAAATATGGGATTTGAAAAGTCAAAGGTGGAAAAGGAAAAAGAAAAGCATTGAAAAGTCAATGAGAGGACAGTGGTCTTGACATCCTAAATTCGATCCTGCTTTTGATAAAATAAAATGTGCTCGTATCATTTTGCGCATGGTTAACTTTTTCTCTGAGCTGATCACTCACAAGTTAACTAACCTATTGGGTGAAGCCGTTAAGGAATATATCCGGTAAAATCCCTAAAAGCTACCTAATTTGTTGGACGGGACTAAAATCACGCTCCAACATTTTAACTAATAATTTGATACGGTTTTATGAATCGAATATCCGAAAGCTTGTCACAATTCATTTTTAGACTGTTTCATCGTCATCAAATTATCGACGAAAAATTTCAAGAAAAAATTATCTAGGAAAAATCGAAGCATCAAAAGAAATTAAAAAGGAATGAGAAAAGGAAAATAATAGAGATAATAAGAAAATGGTGTTTTCTTATTTAAAATATTATTTTCTTTTCCCTTTTTCTTTCTCTCTCTCTCTCTTTCTCTTTCTCTCTTTTTCTTTCTCTTTTCTCTCTCCCTCTCCCCCTTCGTGCGGACAGCCCCCCCCCCACCGACTGCCCCAGCTGTCTCCCCTTTGTTCCTCTTTCTTTGACCGGTCAAGCCTTATCCTCTCTCTCCTCTCTCATCTCTCTCCATCGACACTCTCTCTCCCCCTCTGTTCGAACGAAAAGGAGCCGCGGAAGCAGAAACTCGAGCGGAAGCCCTCCCCACCGACTGCCCCAGCTGTCTCCCTCTTTGTTCCTCTTTCTTTGACCGGTCAAGCCTTATCCTCTCTCCTCCTCTCTCATCTCTCTCCTCGACACTCTCTCCCCCCTCTATTCGAATGAAAAGGAGCAGCGGAAGCAGAAGCTCGAGCGGAAGCTGCAGGCACACGAAGACAGCAGCCAGCCACCGTCGCCGCCTGTCCCATGACCCGCGCACCCACCGCTTGCCGCCGTTCCGCCGTCCACGCTCCGCCCCGCGTCCGTCGCTCTCTGCTGCCCCTCCCCCGTGCGACTTCCGCCTCTGCCCAGCCTGGTTTGGCCAGCTCAGGCCGTGGCCCGACCCCTCCGGCCACCGTCCGGCCTCATCGGAGCTCCGCCCGCTCTCCCGACCCCTTGCCGCCCCCAACTCTCTCTGTCTGTCTCTGTTTTGCAGCCGAACCCGCAAACCCACGGAGTGGGTTTCAGCAGGTTTGGGCCCGCTTTGGGCCGTTTCGCCCCGAACCTGAGCCGTGCTTTGGGAAGTTTTGTTCCTCGCGTCGCCCCCGTCGGATTGATTTGTTTTGCGCGCGATTCCGGTGAGTAACTCACTAATCAATGATTAGTTGGCTAATTATGCTTAAGGGTTGTTTAGTTTTAATTAATTAGGTTTAGGTGGTTAGATTAGAATATATTAGCGATTATTAGTTAATTGTGATGTAAATTAAACAAATTGATTGTGTGTATTAGCAAGTAGACGTAGTCTACTTATTGAAAGCATCTCGGGATTTTTCCCGACCCTTAGTGGGCTTCAATTAGGATTTTTGGGCCTAAGTGGAATTTTTGGTATTTAAATATTAATTTTCGGAATTAAATTAAATAATTATTTATTTTCCGAGAATTTAACTGGGATGGCCCAGGACCAGAATTTTATGCTGGTGACCGTGGTGAAGTCCGTTTATTTAATTGGGCTTTATTTTGTGCTAAATTGAATTTTTAATATTTATTAATTAATTTTCGAAATTAATTAATTAATTATTTATTTTTCGGAAATTAAGATTGACCAGAATAACCGAAATCTCGCTGATCGTTGTGGCGTAGCAAATTGTTTATTTATTTGAGTTCTACGTTGCATGTAATTAAATAAATTGTGATATTTTAGGATCTACCATAAATTGTTTGAAATTGAGTGAATTTGAATGATTGATTAGTAGATGGCCGAGTATATTTATTTAGCATTTAGAATGCTTTGATTAAGTTGTAAAGTGGATGGAATTATGAGAATTGAAATACTGGATTGAACCGATCGTGACGCTAAGTTCAATGATCGTGAGTGGTCTTGTTGACATGTAATTGACTAGGTTGATTTGATCGATATTTCGATTTGTGAGGTGATTGCTTGGGTGTCTATTTGATCTATGCTAACATGCAGGTGGGCTCTGAGGCCAAGGTAAGTCCTTTGACTCATGCTGTGCTTAGGCAACCAAGTAGCGTATTGGTTCCCTAATTGAGTCTTAGTGGGGTAGAACTCGCTGAGACGTAATCTCATCCCAGTTTGGGGAAAACATTTCAGGACCCCGTTGAGGAGCTGAGGAGGAGGAGTCTGAGAAGGATTTTTGGAAGAAGAAGATAATCCCGAGAGGGGCCTTGAGTACGGCCTAGATGGACTGAGAGTTTATCTTCTTTTGAAATCTCCATTTTGATGTGAATAGAGTTTAGAGTAAAAAGTTGTGAAGTGCTTTGGTTTGTGTTTTATATATGAGTTTGGTTATAAGTTTCATATGAAAAATATGGCCTTGCTTTTCTATCCCATTGTTTTGTTGTCTGGGGATTTATAACTGCTTCCGCATGTGCTTAATATTAGAAAGGGTCGGTGATACAGTCCTGTGATATTGCATTTTAAAATCGACCAAGTAGAAGGATGTATGCGTGCTCGAGGATCAGGGCGTGACATCCCCTTTTTGTGGTATTAGAGCTAAGTTGAAGATTGGAGTGATAAGGAGCGTTGACTATGGGATAGTTAGTAGGAAATGCCTTTAAATTCATGCTGGTGCATGTCTGTGTTAGCTGAGTGCTAAAATTGTTTGTTAATTTAATCGCTTTGTTTCTAATTCGGTGTTGAATTGGAAGCAGGTGTCAGTAGATTAAAGTAACACCATGAGCGATTAGGAGCCGAGAACTCCTAGACAGAGGACTCTGTCCTCAGTGACTCGGGCTAGGACACCGATAAGAGTTGGTGCCCAAGGTGGCCGAGGTAGAGCGCAAGCTGAGGCTAGCGCGAGTGGAGCAGCACCACATCCCGTTGGTGCCGAGGTAGCAGCCCTAGTTGATCAGGGAACAGTTAGGATCACGCAAGCATTGGATGCTATGCGTGAGATGATGGGGCAACAGGCCCGGGATCAAACAGCTGCCTTTACTGCCGCTGTTGCAGCCGCTACTACTGCTGCTGCCAATGCTGTTGCTGTAGCCGCACCTGCCACTGTATCTGCTGAAGTTCCGCCTGTGAGGCCAATGCCTAGTTTAGTGGAACAGTTTTTAAAATTGAAGCCACCAAAATTTACTGGGGCAGGAGACCCCGAAGTTGCTGCTCTATGGATTCAAGGATTGGAGAAAGCCTTTGCTTTATAGATGTGCTCTGAGACTGAGAAAGTGATCCTCGCAGTCTACCAATTAGAAGGAGTTGCGAGTACTTGGTGGAGAACCACTCAAGGAGCGATATTTCCCGAAGGCGTAGCCCTAGAATGGAATGCCTTTGTTGAGGCCTTCAACGGGAAATACTTTTCAGAGACTGCTAAAGAGATAAAGATGGTTGAGTTTCAGCGCCTTCACCAAGGCTCTATGACTGTGGATCAATATGAGGCGAAGTTTGCTGAACTGTCGCAATATGCCCCTGAATTAGTTGAGAATCCAATAAACCGAGGGAGAAGATTTAGAGATGGACTCAAGCCAGAGTTGAGAAGCCCATTGATTTTGCTAAATTTGAGAAATTATAATGATCTTTATGAGAGGGCTCAGATGATTGAGAGAGATCAGAATGATAGAGCTGCCTCATTTGGATCAAGGTTTAACTCTCAGCGAGAAAGCATTCGCCATGGGAAGAGGCCCGTGCCTGGAAATAGATTTCAAGTCCCACCCAATAGGAGAGGTGGAGTTAGCAAGTCAGCGCTAAATCAGAATGGCCAGTGTCGCTTTTGTGGAAGGTGACATGGTTCAGCTCCATGTCCTCGAAAGCCAGGTGTTTGTTTTGGATGTGGCCGGCAGGGCCACATGATCAGAGATTGTCCTAATGGACCAAGAGGACAACCTTAGCTACCGCCGCCACCACCGATAAGACAGATAGGAGGGTATGCCCCTCAGAATGCACCACAAGGAGGACAGCAGAGACCTCCAGCTCAGGGCACTGTGTACGCGATTACCCAAGGTCAGGCAGAAGCTGCGCCTGGCGTGATCACATGTACGGTCTCGCTCAACGACCAACCTGCTTATGCTTTATTTGATTCGGGAGCAACCCATTCCTTCATTGCCGAACAATATGTTAGGATGCTAGGGTTGAATCCTGTATTGTTGGAATCGGCAATTTGCATATCTACACCCTTGAAAGATAAAGTTATTGCTGCTTTGGGATGTTCGCGGTGCAAGTTAGAGATTGGTGAGCAAGTAGGGAAAATTGACTTGTTAGTCCTAGCCATGTATGATTTTGATTTGATAATTGGCATGGACTGGCTCACCAATCAACGAGCTAAAATGGACTGCTATCGCAAAGCGATTCAGTTTGACCCATTAGGGGGTAAGAGCTTCGAGTTTGTCGGGAATCGAGGAGGACCTTCGATTTCCTTAATCTCGTCGCTGGAAGCAGCTCGTTTGTTAGACGAGGGTTGCCGAGGGTACATAGTAACTCTCGTGGATATGACAGTTGAAGAATTGAAAATGGAAGATATTGCAGTGGTACAGGAGTTTCCAGATGTCTTTCCAAAGGAATTGCCATGGTTATCGCCAGAAAGGGAGATTGAATTTGTGATTGAGCTAGCACCAGGGACAGAACCGATCTCAAAGGCATCTTACCGAATGGCGTTATCTGAGTTGAAGGAACTGAAGGTGCAGATGCAAGAATTAATGGATAAGGGATTTATTCGTCCTAGTGCATCACCTTGGGGAGTGCAAGTTCTATTTGTTAAGAAGAAAGATGGTTCGTTGCGTTTGTGCATCGACTATCGGCAGCTCAATCAGGTAACGATCAAGAACAAGTATCCATTGCCGATGATAGATGACTTGTTTGATCAACTGCAAGGAGCGTCAATATTCTCGAAGATCGACTTGAGAACAGGATATCATCAGTTAAGGATTAGGAAGGAGGATATACCTAAGTCAGCATTTCGTACCCGGTATGGGCATTACGAGTTCACAGTGATGCCGTTTGGATTGACGAATGCTCCAGCTGCCTTTATGGATTTGATGAACAGAGTGTTCAAGGAATATTTGGATCAGTTTGTGATCGTGTTTATTGATGACATCTTGGTATATTCGAGAAGTGATGAAGAGCATGAGAATCATATGAAATTAGTGCTTCAGACCTTAAGAACTCATCAGTTATACGCTAAGTTTAGCAAATGAGAGTTTTGGTTGACTCGTGTTGCGTTCTTAGGTCATGTGATTTCCGGAGAAGGAATCTCCGTCGACCCGAGCAAGATAGAAGCCGTGATCAAATGGCCGAGACCATCAACAGTGACAGAAATCAGAAGTTTTTTGGGATTGGCAGGTTATTACGGACGGTTTGTGGAAGGTTTCTCAGCATTAGCGTCGCCTTTGACAAAGCTCACGAAGAAAAATGAGAAGTTTATATGGACAGACAAGTGCGAGTGTAGTTTTCAAAAGCGAAAGGAAAAGCTGATTACCGCACCTGTACTGACGATTCCATCTGGTCCTAGAGGATTCGAGATCTATAGTGTTGCGTCTTTCAGAGGATTGGGTTGCGTGCTTTGATGCAACATGGCGAGTTGTTGCATACGCTTCCCGGCAATTGAGACCTCATGAATTGAACTATCCGACGCATGACTTAGAACTCACAGCCATCATATTTGCATTGAAGATTTGGAGGCACTACTTGTGCGGAGAAAAGTTTCAGATTTTTACGAACCATCAAAGTCTCAAGTATCTATTCTCTCAAAAGGAATTGAACATGAGACATCGCTGATGGATGGAATTACTGAAAGACTATGACTGTGATATTCTATATCACCCGGGAAAGGCGAACAAGGTCGCCGATGCATTAAGTCGGAAGTCTTCAATAGCGCAAATCTTGGTTAAGGAGTGGAACTTAATCGAGAGAGCTCGAGATTCGGAATTCAAATTTGAGGTAGGCCACCTCTCGAGTCTTATGGCCACCCTCAGAATTGAGCCGGATATTCAAGTCAGAATCAAGCAACTCCAACCGACAGATCCAGATGTACTGAGAATTCTTCAAGAAGACGCAGATAAAAGGAAGGCTGATTTTCAGATTGCTGATGACGAAACTCTAAGGTTTCAAGGACGTTTGGTTGTACCTGACGATGTCGAGCTTAGAGAAGAAATTTTATTAGAAGCACATCGTAGCAGCCATAGCATTCATCCTGGAAGCACTAAGATGTATCAGAACTTGCGTCAACACTACTGGTGGTCAGGTATGAAGGCGGACATTGCCAAGTATGTCGCCAAGTGTTTGACTTGTCAACAAGTAAAAGCCCAGCATTGCAAGCCGGGAGGATTTCTGCAACCTCTCGCGATCCCATAATGGAAATGGGAGCATATCACGATGGACTTTGTGACTGGGCTACCAAGGAGTCAGAGGGGGAATGATTCGATTTGGGTAGTAGTCGACAGGCTAACAAAGTCGGCTCACTTCATTGCAGTTCGAAAGGACCTCAGTCTTGATAGGCACGCAGACTTGTATGTGCGTCAAGTGGTTCGAATGCATGGAGTGCCGGTTACGATAACATCCGATAGAGACCCGAGGTTTACTGCTGCTTTCTGGAAGAGCTTGCAGAGTACTTTGGGTACAAAGCTTCAGTACAGTACGGCATATCATCATCAGACAGATGGCCAGTCGGAAAGGATAATTCAGACTCTTGACGACATGCTGAGAGCGTGTGTAATAGACTTCAAAGGAAGTTGGGAGGATCAACTTCATCTGGTGGAATTCGCCTACAACAACAGTTATCAGCAGAGTATCAAGATGGCTCCATTTGAAGCGTTGTATGGCAGAGCCTGCAGAACTCCAATATGTTGGGATGAAGTCGGGGAAAGGAAAATAACAAGTCCAAAGTTGGTTCAGCAATCAGTAGATGCCGTGGCAGTGATCAGAGACAGATTAAAGATAGCGCAGAGCAAGTAGAAGAGTTATGCAGATAAGCGTCGAAGGTCTTTGGAATTCCAAGTTGGTGATCACGTTTTTCTGAAAGTGTCATTAATGAGGGAAACTTCGCGCTTTGGTAAGAAAGGCAAGCTGAGTCCGAGGTACGTAGGTCCATTTGAAATTCTTGAGAGAATTGGGACCTTAGCGTATCGTCTTGCATTGCCGCCAAGATTGGCGCAAGTGCATAACGTCTTTCACGTGTCGATGTTAAGGAAGTACGAGCCTGACCTGACCCACGTGCTCAATTTTGAGGAATTGGACGTGGATGACCGTGTGTCATACGTTGAAAGCCCGGTTCAGATTGTCGATCGTAAAGAGCAAGTTCTGCGTACAAAGACCATTCCATTGGTCAAAGTGGTCTAGCAACACCACGGTATTGAAGGAGCAACTTGGGAGACTGAAGAGTCGATGAGAGAATTGTACCCCCACTTTTTTGAGCAAAGTGTGTAATGGTTTAAATTTCGAGGACGCAATTTTTATAAGAGGGGAAGAGTTGTGACATCCTGAAATTCGACCTCGTTTCGATAAAATGAAATGTGCATATCGTCGGCGCGCCTATGGTTCTTTTTCTTTGAGCTGATTACTCACGAGTTAACTAACTTATTGGGTAAAGCCGTTAAGAGATATATCCGCGGTAAAAATCCCTAAAAGCTACCTAATTGGTTGGATTGGACTAAATCACGTCCGATCGATTTTAATGATGGAATTTGATTTGGTTTCGAGAATCGAATATTCGAGCGTGTCACAATTCAAATTTTTGGACCTCGTCTCATCGTCCGTCAAATTATTGATGAGCCTGAAATTTCAAGAAAGAAATTATCAGAGGAAAAAAAAATCAAAGACCAAAAGAAATTCGAAAGGGAAAGAGAAAAGAAAAATAAGAATAGTATGATTTTGAATTTCTTTTCTCTCTCTCCCTTTTCTCTCTTTCTTTTTCTTTTTTCTCTCTCTTTTCTTTTCTCTCGTGCGATCCCCCCTCCCCCACGAAGTGGGTTTCCAGCGGCTTTGGGCCCGCTTTTGGGCCATTCCGCCCCGAACCCGGGCCGTGCTTTGGGAAGTTTTGTTCCTCGCGCTCGCCCCGCCGGATTGATCGTTTTGCGCGCGATTCGTGAGTAACCTCACTAATCCATGATTAGTTGACTAATTATGCTTAAGGGCTATTTAGTTTTAATTAATTAGGTTTAGGTGGTTAGATTAGAATAGATTAGCGATTATTAGTTAATTGTGATGTAAATTAGATAAATTGATTGTGTATTTAGCAAGCAGATTTAGCCTACTATTTATTGGAAAGATCTCGGATTTTTCCCGACCCTTAGTGGGCTTCAATTAGGCTTTTTGGGCATAAGTGTAATTTTTGGTATTTAAATATTAATTTTCGGAATTAAATTAAATAATTATTTATTTTCCGAAAATTTAATCGGATGGCCTAGACCAGAATTTTATGCTGACACGTGGTGTTCGTTTATTTAATCGGGGCTTTATTTTGTGCTAAATTGAATTTTTAATATTTATTAATTAATTTTCGAAATTAATTAATTAATTAATTATTTTTCGGAAATTAAGATTTTACTGACGACCGAAATCTCGTGCTGATCGTCAGTAGCTTCAGTCAGTTTATTTATTTGAGTTCTACGTTGCATGAAATTAAATAAATTGTGATATTTTAGGGATCTACCCTAAATTGCTTGAAATTGAAAGAATTTGAATGATTGATTAGTAGATGGCCGGGAGTATGTTTATTTAGCATTTATAATGCTTTGATTGAGTTGTAAAGTGGATGGAATTATGAGAGAATTGAAATACTTCGATTGAACCGATCGTGACACGCTGTATAACCATGTGGTTCGCAATTGGACATCACTAACGAAAATCTGCCTTAAAGAACGACATGTATCGGGTCTAGTACATACATTATTGTGGGACTTGATGTGGTCAAATGATTGGGATATCAATTTTGGGCGAAAAATGGCGCCTTAAAGAACGCACGACATTGGTCTAGTACCTACATGGTTATAGGCATGTATTTGTTCGGGCGACATTACGACATCACCTAAAAACGTCGCTTTAAAAGAATGCATGCACTTGTCTATTAAATACATTGTTATAGGCATGTGTGGTTCGGGTGATTATGGACCTTCATCAAAAAACTACGCCTTAAAGAACGCACACAATTGTCTATTGAGTTCATGGTTATAGGCATGCGGGTTCGGTGACTAAGGATGTCATCGGTAAAAACGGCGCTTTAAAGAACGCATGCAATTGTCTAGTGGATAAGTCACCTTGGCGAACTTGACGCCCGAGAGTATTGACCTAGAATGGTCCGTCTGACATGTAATCTATGCGATCGATCGATCATTACTTTGATTTGATATTGTGAATTGATTGACTGAATGGAAATGACTCGTGAGTGGTCTTGTTGGCTTATAATCGACTAGGTTGATTTGATCGATGCTTCGATCGGTGATATGATTGCTTGGGTGTCTATTATGAATTGTACCGACTTGTTAGTGGGATTCGAGGTCAAGGTAAGTCCCCCGACCTATGCGTGTTTAGGCAGCCTATATATAATGGTTTACTAATCGGGCCTTTAGTGGGGTAGAACTGAGACGTAGCCTCATCCCGGCTTGGGGAAAGCATTTCCAGACCCCGCCGAGGAGCTAAGGAGGAGGAGTCCGAGAAGGAGAACTCGAGGTGAAACTCTGAGGAGAAGTATTTTTGGAAGAAGAAGATAATTCCGAGAGGGATCTTGAGTGCGATCCAAGATGGATTGAAATTTCATCTTCTTTTATGAGCTCCATTTTGATGTGAATAGAGTAAAGTAAAAGTTGTGAAGAGTTGTGAAGTACTCTGGTTTATGTCATGTATAAAAGTTTAGTTATAAGTTTCAATATGAAAAATATACTCGTTTTCTATCCCATTGTTTTATTGTCTGGGGGGATTTATAACCGCTTTTGCATGTGCTTTGAAATAAAGGGTCGGCGATACATAGTCCTGGGATATCGCATTTTAAAATCGAATCAAGTAGAATGATGTGCTCGTGCCCGAGGATCGGGGCATGACAAAGGATCTTAGTTTATTTTAATAGCCGAGAGCAACATTTAGGGAGAGAAAGAAATGGGAAAGAAGGAAGAAGAAGATGAAAGAAGAGAGTAGGAACAAGAAGAGGGGTTTGTGCGTACATGTTGTGGAAGCCTTGTTAAGCCATGAATTACTTCAATTTACAATGTTTAGTAAGTGCTTTTTGCCCCTTTGTTTTTCCAATCGATTAGTTTTTGGAGTTAGGACTCAAATTGTAAGTTTAGCAAAGTTGTGCCATAAAGTATGATTTTTAGTTGTAAACCTTCAATATTTCATGAAAAATGGTGGATTATTGTATTGCGGAGCTATAGGGTTTGTTGAGAGTTGTTTTGGAGCAACAGTGTTGGAGCGAAATTTTAGGGTTTCACATTCGAGTTCCTCATTGCATTTAAGTTTAAGTAATCGTTTCAGGTAAGTGATGTGTTAGTGTATAGAAGCGCTTTGTTATTGTTTAGGTGTAACAAGCCGTTTCATAGTAGAGGTAGTGTTTTCTTGATTATAAGATCAATTCTCATTTAATTGATAGGATTACGAGATCGCCGCTTCGTATAGTTACATGTTGTTTGGTTTGGGCATTCTTAAATGAGTAATGCTATCTTTTCTATGAATTTCTAAATAAGATCTTAAAAGCGATACATATTCCATATACTATGAGTTATGAAGGAACATGTTTATTACATAAAAGTCTGGATCGGGTAATTTACTACTTTTTGGTATTGGAAAATGGTTTGAGAAATGTTTTAGGAAATGTATTGCAATGAACTTAGTTTATGAAATGGGTTGTGAAATGTATTTTGGTTTACGTAAATGGAGTTCGAAATGGTTTGGGAAACGCATTGTGGAGGATTTGTTGTGGTTAGTTGTGGTTAGCATTGATGCTCAATATTGTTATGAGCCCAATGAAGAGCTTGTGGGTATGCATGCTAATTTATAAGCTAGCCATTAGCAATATAAGGAGATCTTACCAAGAGGGAGATCTTGATTGCCTTTTCATGGGGCGTTATATGTGACCATGATTAATATTTGAGTACGAGTTTGATTTATGGTGGACTATTGACATGTGACTTGAGATTAGTTGATTGAATAGACTAGGCGTGTGATTTGGATAGATTGATCGTGGGCTAAACCATTAATATTTGTTTGGATATTATTGTGAAATGGATATGCTATTAATGTAGCTTTTTTGAAGCATATATAACTTATTATATATAACTTATTCCCTTATAATAAGTTTGTTATACCTTGGATTTGGGTTAAATGAGTTGGCGCTTGCTTTTGTAAGTATGCATAATAAGTGTACGATCTACTTAGAAAATATATGTTATTCATTGACTATGATTGCTCATTCCATTCATCTTTTGTGATTTTCATATCTCTCGGTTAGTGCCATTAAAGCGCTTAGTGTTATCACAGGGACTTGGATTTTGGTGGTTTGAAGTCATCCTTCAAGTGGAAGGACGACTGTGTCATTACCCTATTACTGTAGGATTTGAGGTATGACTAGACAAGTGAGGCCAAATCAAGATGTGATAAATTTAGAGGTTGATCAACGTACGATGTGTTTTTGGGTTTCAGAGAATATGATAGTTTTTTCATCGCCACTTATGCTCTATCACCGCTTGAAAGACACAATTCGCGTGTTTAAAGATAATGGAAAACCCATATTCTTCCCAAGAGATTCCGCTACAGTTCTGCAGCTCCAAGATCTTCCTACCTATCTTTTCGAAAGCCTACGCTTCTAGCCCTCGGTGCCTTGGAGACGCTCGCACTTCATGGTAGAACACAAGTCCAGATCAGGTGGGAAGAAAGAGATTCTGGCCGTTTTCTATGATGTGAAACGGTCTGATCTGCAGCTGGAAAAAGAATCACTCTACACAGACGCCCTGGACAAGCAGAGGGGGATTTCGGGCTGAGCAAGTGAGCGGTGGAAGAAGGCTCTTTGTGGAGGCTGGTAAAGCCGAGGGATGGGAACTAAGCTCAAATGAAAGGTATGTTAACATCTGTCTTCTTCTCCTGTAGGTTTCTTCTGATTTGATTGCTCAATCGACTGAGGTAGTGTCGAGAATGTCAGAAAAGGAAACTCAACAACCTTTTCCAGCAAAAAAGCAAATATTGGCTGACTTGCTGTACTCTAAATTTTTTTATTTTCTTTCTTTCTTTCACTTGCTTGGACTTGCTATTGTTATGTAGCCTATTTCAAAGCGTTATGAGAAGAAAAGGGTAAGGACATTATGGGTCCGTTTCATTTCGCGAAAACAACTTCTCCGGAAAATATTTTCCGGAATTTTCAATGTTCAGATGACGGAAAATAGATGGTTAAAGAAAATGCTTTCCTTACTCATTTCTGCCCTTTCTCATGAAACCTTCCGATCTCATCTCCGTCCTTCAACATCGACGATCACAGAAGTGGTGGAGCATCCCCTCATCCGGCGTGCCAGATCTCCGCCCTCACAAAGCCCCGGGTTCTAATCCGTACTCCTTGACGCCGATGATCAAGGGCGGTGGAGCCGTCCCCGTCCAACTGCTCGATCTCTCGTGACGTGCCCCCCGTCTTCACTATTGGTTGTCGAGCACGGCCGCAAGCCAGCCTGCCTCGCCCTAGCCGCAGGGGCTCCGCCTCTAGCCCGGATTTGGGTGAAGCCGCAGCTCAAGCCTCGCGTAGATCGGGCGAGTGCGCAGCTCTCATTAGCTTGGCGAGCTCGGGCCTCGCTAGAGGTTCGGCGAAGCTCGGCGAGCCGCGAGCTCACCGCATCCGGGTGGCAGAGCCGGCTCCAATCCAAGCAAGCTCGAGCTCCGCCAAGTAGATCCAAATGAAGCCGCGCTCGCCGTAGCTTAGAAACCTCCCACAGATCGACCGAGCTCGAGCTCGCTTGGACCGGCGAATGTCTTGGTTACCGGTTGGGCCATCGCCGGGCATGCGACGTGGAGGAAGGAGGAGAAAGGAGGAGGAAGGAGGAAGGAAAAGAAAAAGGAAAAAAGAAAAAAAAAAGAAAGAAAAGGAAAAATAATAAAAATATCTATTTTTTAAAAATACAAATAATTAAAAATTCAATTTTTAAAAAATATAAACAAATAAAATTAATTTTGGTCAATTAAAAAATATTAAAATTCAATTTTGATAATTTTTCCAAACAATTAAATTAGGTAATGAATGGTGGAAAATATTTTCCGCCAAAGTTTAAAGCTTACCCATCTAAAAATAGCCATTTTTTCAAAACGACTTCTAGAAAACGCCTTAAACACGAGATTTTCCGCGAAACGAACCCGAACCTACAAGATTACAATTTTCATAAAAGAACTCATTTTAGGGCACCATAACTTTTTTTCAACAACTTGAGTGGCATAACTTCTAAAAATTGTTCATTTGGAGTGTCCTAACTTTCAATATCGAGTGTCAAAATTGTTTTAAAATGTTCATCCAAATACTAAAAATCCAATTTGGCATAGCACTTGTGATGAATATTGTTTAAAAATTATGATATTCAAGTAATTGGAATAAAATTAATGGCACTCAAAGTTAGCATCGTATATAAGTTATGGCATTTCAAACGATCACAAAAAAAGTTATGACGGTTAGGAGTGCCATACGAAAGTTATGGCAAAAAGGGGAAATTATTGATGGGAATTAACTGGGTTAACATTTTCAATTCCCTCTTCTTTGTTTTTCAGGCCAAATCCTTCTCTCGAATTAACCATGTTTACACGACATATCTCAGTTTGGCTCAGGGAACTATTCTTTAAAAGTTTAATTATTCATCCGCATGATTGCGTCATTCTGGTAATTCAACCTGTGACAATATAATCCATTGACTGGATTGAATACTTGCTGCCGGGCATAATCCCACGTTCATACATCTACTAAACATCAGTGCGTATGTTTAATATATCTTTGCATCAGGTAAATCATGTTCTGGTAAAGGATCAGTGATCCTTTAGCACATTCAAATTGTCGTTCCATAATGTAGTGCGTTGGGTGGGTAGGTCCTTAAATCGCACCTGTTAATAGTTCAGAACTGAGATTTTTCTGCCGTGGCAGGTACGACGGAGTTATCCAGCCCATCGTCGAACACACATTTTGCTTGAGCTGAATAAATTGCATAATTATGTGTGCCTCGTGAACTATTCAAGGGTGACCGACCAAAAAAAGAACTATTCAAGGGTGCAGATCCCATGTTATCCTACAAGGAGTCGGTGTGTTTCTTTGCTCCTATGCTCCTCTCTTCTCGAGCACTCTCTCCTAAAGATTGTAACTGTTGATGAAGCTAATTTCTGCTTAAAGTGGATTTACATCAAATAGATAAAAAAGTCTAATCACCAGGAAATATTTTTACACGATTATGCAGTTTTTATAAAGTTAGAATATGATAGAAAAATAAGGCAAACACATGAACTGAAAAAAAAGTAGGTGTTAAATTCGCAATATTAGTTATCCGAGAGCACTTCCTCCTTTCATTTGTTAAGGAGTGTTAATGCATCAAAACTGACTTTACTAAAACATTACTATTAGAAAATATTTATATATTTCTTTGTTGCTTGTATTTTCTGCAAAAAGATAACCGCATTTCTTTACTCATAAAGCATTGTTTGAAATGCAACTACATTGTAGTAGCTAAACTCCCACAATTGCTTTCTGAAACAAGAAGTCCACCACAAACTTGGTTGACTCAATTGCACGACGCGTGCATATTAGCTGATAAGGCGTTTGGGTTAAACTTAGTGCTAATTCGTATCATAGATCGGACAAGCAATCTATACACAAGTAATAAGCGTGTGGTCAATAGGTTGATGTCTTTTGACTTGTTTATAACATACTTACACTAGACACCTTTTAATTATGATAGAATTTTTAAAAATTGTGAGAATTTGTGGAACCAATAATCAATTGTTCTAAAAGCTTAAGCTTTTCAATGAAGGTGATTTATTATTTAAATATTCTAACATTCCCCCTCATGCTTAGTTTGGTCTTGTGTCTAATAATAAGTGTAGAAATTTAATTGGGAAGACAAATGAGCTGTGGTAAGATTTGAACTTAGGATTTCCAACTTTGATGCCATGTGAGAACTTATGGGATTACTACCCACTGTTCTAAAATTTAAGTTTTTAGATGAAGGTTGGTTCATTATTTAAATATTCTAACAAAAATTAAATCACAGTAATGGCGTAGTGATTGTTAATCTAATGTTATCAGTGATCAGTAGTAGCTTAATGTTATGAGCAGCAATTCATGTCTTTGACCTTTAATACAGCAATGCCTCTTGATATATTTGTTCATTGTCATTGTCTCTTCTGTATTTTACCTGCCAAATGACCACCTTGGTGGATTGCAAAAGTATCTCCTGAAACGTAGCTATACTCGAATAGCCTGAATTTCACTATTTACTTCTTGAAACAACTTAGTCATCTATTTGCATCCCCTATCACCACGGGTCATGCAGCTGCCACCTTCAGCTTATTTCCTATTGGTGCCTTGCCACTCCTGGTGGTTCAGCATATTAGGAGGACTAGGAAACGTCTTATTGTTCTTCACTTTCTTTTTTCATTTGGTGGACTCTGGTGTTAAGCTGCCTATACACAACTGTTGATAAAGTGGTGAATTTTTATAGGAATCTCGATTTTTGGTCCCGGAGACACTTTAATATTTGTGGTGCCATGAAACATATTATCCAGTAAAGAATACAATGAGTAAGACGATCTAGCTCTTCATGCTGTGAACTTTGTTATAAAAGGATTGTTAGTATTAGGGGAAAAACTAAACAGAAAGTAAAATCTCCAACGAATTACCACAAATGAAACTATAAATAGCAGGGTTAGGGAATCAATAGAGAAAATTCGTCTAAGCAATAAAACCAAAACAATATGACATGCCAGATTAAGAACTCTCTGCAGGACAGGAAAACTCAAGCAACGACCATTTATAAGTTGTAACTCAGTAAAGAATATTGTAGTTGTCATATTCCTTGAAAGTGAAAACTTACGATCAACTGTGGTGATTGATAGTTTGTACTTGAAAGGAGTTTGCATATCCACTTTTATGTTCACAGAAAACGTAAAATCCTCTTAACTTCTGGATACCGCCTTTAAGTGGTTTTTGCATTTTACTGCTTTTACTGTTGAAGATAGGCCTGTCATCAATGGTAAAAAATTTTAAATCTATAGATGGCTGATGATTTTCTGTGCTAGTGTTTTGCAGCAGCAGTGTGAAATGGGATCGTTCCAATTATGTTTGTGTTTTCTTCTCATGCTGGGGGTTAAATTTTTGTTTATTATAGACCTTTACCTTAGATGGGATGCATGGAGTGAATGATTCCTTTGAGGAACCTTCATCAGAGGTTATCTTCAACTACCTATCTCCGCTGTCGGCTAAACATTAATCGGAACCCCTCAACTAACAAGGCATATGATTTATTGGGGCAAATTCAGGGCTCACGTTTGAGGGAGGTGAAATCTTCTGGAAGTTCCTGCACCCCCGTATATTTCTTCACTACTCCTCCTCTCTATTAAATTTACATTCCCCTAAATGAAGTAACTACATAGAGTTTGAAGATAGTCAACTATTGCAAATAATTAGCTTTATTGGACAGGGAAGTAAACAACTTGATAATGCACTGTGAGCATTCGTTTCTCTCCTTTTCCTTCATTGCCTAGAGATTTGGAGACTTTGGAATTCTACTTTGTCGCTCATGCACATTGGTTAGGTTGTGGCAGGGTCTGTTATAGAGGAAATCTTAGCTTGGTCAAGGGCCAAGGCTAAAATGCTATAAATATAGGAAAAGCGTCGTGCTTCGGTACCATTTTATGGGTTATCTGGAAAGAAAGATAGGTGGGCTCTTAAGAATAAGGAAAGTCTCCATAGGCGCTGAAAGGGAGGAAGGTTTTGCACCTTACTTTGGCATGGA